>JBBBDQ010001127.1:1317500-1370000 GCA_037127315.1 Ascarosepion bandense
GTAGTCAGTCTTGTAACACAAATGAAAACATCTTACAAAACAATACATCAAATGCATTGTCCACAATTTTGACATGAAAATATAGTACCCTCATGAAAGGAAAAATCAATTTATTACAATGAAAATTACTACCAATTACCTTAATCACAAGGCCATCCACAATAAATTTGCTCCCTGGCTCTTAAAAATTTCACAATTCCTGGCACAACTTCTATTATCACAATGTGGAATACCTACTAACAAAAATGAGGGAAGAAAAAAAAATCTTAATGAAATTGGCAAAAAAATACATATATATATCTGGCAGATATGTATACAAGTTTTTATATATATATATATATATATATATATATATAGCAAGCTAAACCAAAAAGGTAGGAATTGAATGTGAAGATAAATGAAATAAAAATAACAAAATTGCAAAAGTTTTAATGAAGAAAACTAATATTTTTATATATAAAAAGCAACAAAAACCAAGGTTTAAAATTCATAAACACTTTTTCCTTCAGTTTACTTCATTATTCATGTTGAATATAACCACAAATATAGCCACAATATTGTTATAAACAGTAAAACAAATAGTGTCCGTGTTATTATTATAATTATCATTATTATTACAATAATTATAAAACATCTTTTAGAAGAAATGCAGTTGCTATATTGTAAAGAAAAAAAAAAAAAACAAGGGCATATTTTATTTTCAGAGAAATATTGTTCAATAAAAGTAAAAAGCTGATTGTTACAATCCAGGTTTTATAAATATTTATTTGTTGAAGACACCAATATATTTTTTTTTTAATGTTTAGAATTTATATTTAAATGTTTAGTTTTCTGTATTGTTTTTAAATATATTTAAGCCACTGTTTGCATTATAAGATGTCCTTAGGTGAAAGTGAGTAATGAAAAAAAAAAAGTAATGCAGGTATGGTTGTATACGAGTGTATTGCGATTTTGCTGTAAAGAACCTTTGAAGTAATCTTACTGAGTGGGTCACAGTGAAGAAAGGGTAAAATTTGTTGGTAATAACTAATTTAAAAGAAATAATCATAATATTTAATTAAATTTTGTGTGTCTTTCATTCTTTTTTTTTTTTACTCTTTTTTTTTAAATAATGTTAATAATTACAATACAAAGATTAAAAAAAAAAATTGAAAGAAAAAAAAAGTCCCAAAAAATATTATCTCCCTTCTTGAAATTCAGAAGGCTTTGAGAGTTTTTTACAGCAATGCTGTTAATGAAAAAAGGCTGAAGGAGAAGAGGAGGGTGAAAAAGAGAGAGAGACATAAAAGAGGAAAGCTGGGAAGTGATGCCAAAAAAACATGTAGTAGAAAGCCATATAGATAAATATTTGTACAACCAACATATAGCAGATTTTACAAGTATACGAATGCACAAGTTGTAACACTGTGTACCACCAACCTTCCAAATTGGGTAGACCTACCCTGTTTGAAAAAACAGTATCCAAATTTCAAGTTTGTTCTCAGTTTTAAACACTTGTTTTTGGTACTGGAGACGAAATAGCAACAGCCTCAGCCACCAAGCAGATTTGATAAGTAAAAAGAAGGAAGAAAAAAAAAGTGGGAAGGGGGATGATACCAGATGGGTAGTCAGTATGAGTGATAGATATGAAGAGACAGACAGATGGTTATGAAGAGACAAGTAGATCATTATGAAGAGAGGCAAAATAAAATTTAAATAGAATAATAGCAAGTAGTGGGTAGGTAGAAAGATGATAGAATGTGACAAATTGAATTGTTATTTTTCCACTCAAAGACAATTACTTCACCGTTCGTTTAGTATTGGTTGGGTCGGGGGTGGGTTGAGACATTTCCAATTTTTTTTTTTTTTTTCCCCTTCAAAACAAACATCCAATATTTCCCCTTGAGAAAAAGAAAAAAATGAAAAAAAAAAAAAAGCTGTCATTTTCAACATTATTTTTTTTTTTTCTCAATTCAAATTTTAAATATCCAGAAATATTTTTCGTCAGGTCTTTCTTTACTTTTTCCTTTTTATATTTGAATTTTTTTTTTTTGGTTTTTAAAAATTTCAAACACATTTTTAGGCCATCACTGAGAAAAAAATGATATATAATAGTAGCAAAAAAATTGCTTAAAAAAAAGTATCAGGGGATTTGTAATGGTGTTTAAATTTTTCAAAATTTATTGATGAATTTTTTCCTTTCTTAAAAAAAAAAACAAAAAACTGTTAAACAGAACAGCTCATCTTTTAAATATCCATTTTACTTGTTGTAAGGAGGAGCCACCATATATATATATATATATATATATCTCCAATGGCTGCTTGGCTTTCATATATATATATATATATATATATATATATAGTGTGTATATTTTCAAGGGGGTACTGAAAACTTATCAACCCATCATACTTCACATAATCTTTGTCTTAATGAACAAGCATTAGAATACTGATCTGATTTTTGAAAGTGGGCTGAACAAAGAACTTTTTTAATTACCTCCTTGTATGAGTTTAGAGATAAACATAAAGTGTGTTTTTCTTGTCTGTTTATCTCACAAGTATTGTTCTGCTATGCAATAAACAAATCCTTAAAATTTACATGAAGACAAAAATAGTACATACACATATAAGCCACACAGCCAATGAACACACCAGAAATCTTGACAAGAGTTAGTTTTAGGCTACTTCCATATTTAATTTACACACTTCTTTGTTTTGGTTTATTTTAATATTTTTTTATGATGTTGCTGTAAAAAGTTATTTCTTTTAATGTTGCTGCTTCTAAAGAGTTTACATTAATTGCTTTTTTTATGTAGGATTTAACTAAAGTTTATTTTTATACAAATGACTTTTTTTTTTAACAGTGTACTTATTTAATCTAGAATTGTTCAGTTATGTATGTCTAATAAAGAAAAAATAAAAGTTAACTTTTTATTCAATGCATTTAAAATAAATAACAAATGGGTCAGCTGTTAATGAATTCGACAGATAGTTCTGATCATTAGAGCTAAGATACGTTGCTGTGAAATATCAAGTAGGAAGAAGTAGTTTGAACTTCTATTTTTCTGTTCACTATTATTAATTTTAAAATTATCTTTATTGCGATTCTAGGTAATATAATAATCTGGGTTTACAAAGATTATGTCTAGTCAGTATTGTTATCAATTTGCATGGCACATGGTCTTTAGAATGAATATAGGGAGGATTTACTTGCTCACCTTGAAAATTACATTTAAGATCTTCACTTTTGTCTAGGGTGGGGGCTATATTTGGATGTAAATGTATATCTTAGCCATAGGAGAAGCATGCTATTTGTTACTGAAATAAGACTTAACAATTCTGTGATGATTTTACTTTAAACAAACAAAAATTTGTCATTATCAGAACTGTTTCCATTTCATTTTGTTACAAATTCTACTCTATTTATATGTACTAGTATCAGATCTGCCTAAGGTCAAGACAATCCTTTCCTAAACTAACTTCTCCTTGATTGCTGTTTGGTTGGGTTTTTTTAAAAAATATGATATTGTGCTAAAACTGAAGTTCATAAGAATAACCTTGATCACACTATATTATTATCAGGTAAGAGTACAGAAAAAGGTATAGGTTTAAACCTATAAAAGATATATATATATACAGGAATAAAACATGGCCTGAAGAAATAAACTAAATGTATTATAATATATAACCACTTTAGATGATGTGTTCAGTTTTCCTTTATAGATATCATATTGCTCTGGATAACATCCATTGAGCTCTCTTGCTTGATATTTTATAGTGATGTCAAGTCCGTGAATGTATGTCTCTGAAGAAATAATAGATTGTTATTTATTAACCCAATATATTTTTATTACTTTAAATGTTATTTTTAGTAGATAACCATGTCTGAGTAAATGCTCTGTTTATTTTTTGTACTGGCTTTAACATTTAAGAAATCTTATTATCAGGCCAGGAGACAAAATAAAATAAAATGCTGTTTAAAAAAAAACAAACAGAATCTACGCAGATATAGCTAGCCACTAAAAATTACACGTTAGAGTTGACATTCTTCTTATTTAATTTCTTGACTAGTGAAATATCAGCTCGCCCTAATCAAAAATATACCTCCCAATTTTGAAATGACATAATAGGAAAACTTATTTTTGCAATGTCTTTCCTTCATTCAGAAACATCATTAAGGGCAAAAATTAAGAAAAACCAGCATTTAAAAAATGTTTGTTATAAATCTCTACATTTTAACTTTGAAGTCCCTGCATGAATAAAATATGTTGCACTTTCTAGTGATTTCGTATATATTTGTGGATACGGAGGTCAATGTTGAATGACAACAATCTGTTTTATGTAACCTTAAGGTCTTTGTCCTTATGACTGTGTTCAAGCACTGTCACCACTCAGTTGTCCACTTTTATATTCATAAATGAACTGCAGTATTTACATTATTCAGACTATTGTTCTCATCTTTGTTGCCATTTGTATGCTGTGGCCTTCTTAAGGTGCTAGAAATTTCGAACCGAACCCTTTATTACAATCACCGGGATATATCATCCTCATTTCATGCGTAAAGCCTCGATTGGAAATCATGAGTTATATCCTTCTAACCCAGCAAGTTACTCGTTCACCACTGCTGTAGCCAGGTATTGAACTCACAACTCTAAGAGTCAAGTCAGGAACTAACCAACATCTATATTCACTGGGCCATGAGAATGATATACCCCAGTGATAGTAATGAAGGGTTTCGTTTGAAATTCCTAACACCTGAAGAAGGCTGGAGAGTAAGACAGCCAAATCATTGCACAAATGGCAACAAAGTTCTGATAATGTAAATACTGGAAATATTACCTCATTTCAGAAATATAAACAAATATCACAAATGACCTGTTCCTAATATTGAGCATTTTTATCCATAATTCCAGCAAACCTGAAAATTATATTTTTATCTCTGTGTGTGTGTGTATATATATATATAAAGTAGTTTTTATATATTTGTCTTAGTATTTCTAAGTTTTATTTTATTTTTGCAAAGACAGCTTAACTATTGAAGGGTTTTTTTGTTGTCCTTGATGAAACAGCAGCAACATGCAACCTGTTAAAAAAAAAATTTAAGAAAAACCACCATTTTGTTTTTTCTTTTGCAATTCTCTCTGCAATGCACCTGTAGACAAAGCATTTCTCTGCAATGCACTTATACTGCAGAACAACATCAACAACAAAAAACAATGACAACAGACACATACATACATACGACAGACACACACGCACACATACCACTCAAGCAGCATTGTTTTTTTTATTGTTTCTCCATATTTTTTTTTTTTTTTTTTCATAGTTTGTGTGACAGTTCCGTATCTTTTTGCACAGCAGCCATAGCATGAAGAAGGTGGGTAAAGGACCGCAGGATGAGGAAAGAAATACTTCAGTTCTGGCACTAGGCAACTGACCACTGTCATTATTCCTGCCAGTGCAAAAGTTTAACCAAAAAGTTTGGAATGGAAAAGGGACTCTTGGTCATATAAAAAGAAAATTCATAAATAGATTGATATGGGGGTAGGGGCACATAATATCTGACCCAAGTTAAGGGTTAGTTGGTTGGTCAAAAATTCAATGCACTGACCTCTATTGTGTCAGCTTGTTAAAATTGTGAAGGTCAGGGAAAATTGGTGTGGAGTAAGGATTAGTGGGGTGGGTTGTGCTCATGACAGGGTAAGAAAGGAAAAGAGGTAAAATATTTTTGACCAGTGGTTTTATTTCTTTCTCAGGCTTTGTAAGGTTCTGCAAAGACAGCCACATCACTCTTCTTTAGATCCTTAAACTCACACTGCACGTCACGCATGTGGCCATTGATTATGACAACGGATGACTTGGTTGAAGTCAGCAAATACTCGCTGAATACATTTCCACTGATGATTGGCCATTGCGATTCCAGCCATGGCCATGACTTCTCTTCACTGCTGTGACCCACATCTGGTTAAATAGAAAGAACAATTAAAATTGATAAAATTTAGGTGTTAAAACATAAAAAACTACTGTCAAATTTATCAAATCTATCTATCTAAACTTATTTATAAATGGAACTTTGTGTGTGTGTGTGTGTGTGTGACCTATAGACTCCAAAACGGCTGAACCGATTTTCTTGAAAATTTACACAGTTGTACTATAAGTGTCTGTGGGTGTTCTTAGCTAGGTTTTGTGTCGAGGTACCCTGATAAATATTGAAAATTGATAATCGAAAAAGTCAGGTTATAGAAGGAGTGGTCCGATTTTAATCAAATTTGATACACTCATAGACAAAGACATAAGAAACGATATTCAGAAGTTTCAAGGTTGCAGTTCTTACAATAGTGCAGAAAATCAATTATATATATATATAAATAAAAGACAAGATATTTGTGTGTGTGTGTGTGTGTGTGTTTATCTGCCTGTATGTCTGTAGTTTTTTCAGCCCTTTTATTTTAGTTTTTGCTTCGGGTTTGGCTCTAAGTAGGTATAATTGTAGTTCTTAGTCTCAGCCATGATACCATTTACAATTTTTTTTTCTAAGTATCTTATAATTACACTGGCAGTATAGCCCAGCATTGCTCGGGTGTAATGAAAGCTTTAAAACTAATCCATGGTCCTGGAGCTCAGACTCTTTGGATGTTGGTACGAAAAACTAAAAAGCAATAATTGTTTCCAGTTAAAGCGAAACCGTAGACTGAAAGAAAAATGAATGGATGTAAGTCAAATTTTGATTCCCTTTTGACTTACATCCATTCAGGACCATGGATTAGTTTTAAAGCTTTCATTACACCCGAGCAATGCCAGGCTATACTGCTAGTGTAATTATAAGATACTTAGAAAAAAATTGTAGAAAGAAAATCAGCGTAATGGTTAATACAATCTCCTTCTTTCTTCCTTTTCTTTTTCTGTCTCTCTTTCCATTCTTACTCTCTTCTTTTTCCATCTCCTCTCTCTTCTTCTGGTTTTTCTCTCTTTAAATTTTTACTCATTTTTCATCCTTTTTTTTTTTGTTTTCCCACAATGCTCATGTTGTCTTTTCTAGTTTCTGACAGTAGATATAAACAAATAGTATTTTATAATATTCGATAACAAGCAACAAAGCATTATGCAAGAAAACCTCAAGTAACAATTATCAATCTTTCCAAAAATTTTTCATTCTTTTTTTTTTTTGTTTTCCCACAATGCTCATGTTGTCTTTTCTAGTTTCTGACACTAGATATAAACAAATAATATTTTACAATATTCGATAACAAGCAACAAAGCATTACGCAAGAAAACCTCAAGTAACAATTATCAATTTTTCTAAAATGTATTCAGAGGACAGTAACTGCAAAATAATTATTGTGGAAGATGACTTTCCACGCTGCAGCCTGTTTAAAAGCGATACAACATTGTAACCCTATCACTACTCGTACATAGTAAATGCTAAGATGAAACCTATTCTCCAGGTTAACTAGTTCAAACCTTTACAGTTAGAACACAACTTACCATTTCCATGGAGACTATTGGAACTCAAATGGAACTTGTATACACAGTTTATTGCTAAAGAGGTTGGAAAAATGATCAGTTCCTTGTACTGTCCCAGAAAGTCTCTGAACATTCCTATTTTTACAAGTGCCAGCTCAAACTAGAGTATTGCTGTCATGTCTAGGCTGGAGTTGTCCAATAGTCATTTTCTAGTCTCGACAGACTTCAATGTCATTTACATGGGTGCCTAATTATTCTCTTAAGTTTCAACTCCTTTCTCAGAGATGAAATGTTGCTGTTCTACCATGTTTTTAATGGCAGATAATAACCCTGGTGATTCGTGGCATCATTGCCTTATTAGAGGTGAAATCAAAAATCCAAGCGAGAATCTGCAATGTGATCAATCCTGACTTGGTAGCTTAGCAGTAGTCACTTATGGTGTAATGTGGCTTTGCTTTGTCTCTTCAGTCACTTTCTTACGGTGTAATGTGGCTTTGCTTTGTCTCTTCAACAAATACTTTCATGGCTTCTGCACCTACGAGCCTAGCTCACTGGTGCCCCCTCTGCATGAATTTACTCGAGCTACTAGACTAACAACTAGTTCCTACCCTTTTACAGTGAAACCAATCAAATATAACTGCAACTTATACTCTACAAGTTTCTTTTCTCGCACTTCCCGCCTGTGTAATTCACTTTCATATACTTGCTTCCCCAACGGCTACAGTCTCTAAGAATTTAAATGTAAGATCGATTGCTATCTCTTATCTCCCTAACTCACATCCTTTCCCTCATGTTCTTTTCTCCGTCTGCTTTACTCTCATCAGCTCTCTTCATGTCAGTATTCTCATCCTTGTCTCTTGTTCCTTGTTCTCATCACTCTCCTCCAATGTAAGCCCCTGTACACCAGTAGCAGTAAAATTGCCTTGCTTGGAGTGAAATGATTATAAAAAAAAAAAATAAATAAATTTTTTGATTTTTCTAGTTCTGAACCAACACAACTCAACCCTCCCTGCCATGTGGACTGAGCCTAAACAACCACATTTTCTTCATATTCTAATAATATGGATTAAGCTTGCAACAGTTTTGGTGGAAAAAAACTGAGTCAATGTAGAATGAACTCTGTAGGGATGAGAAAAAGATCCCCTCAAATGTAATCCGTTCAAGTCAGGGATCAACCATTATCTATCCTACTTATCTTCAGAACACACAACCAAGCTTGGATTATCGCATAGAATAGTAAGGACTGCAACATAAAGCTTGGTTATAATTTTTGTTGTAAATCTTTTATTTTTTTTACGATAGTTGTATTGAAATGTTTGCTAATTTGTTTTGCAATAAACAATAAAATTGTGGCATTTCCTTAAAGAATAGTTTTATTCACAAATGAAAGAATTTGAAATAAGTTTACTTTAAGCTATGTAAATTTGATTAAAATATATCACAAGTTAAAATATTCAAGATGAGTTTGGATAAGTTAGAGGGTGGCTCTATCTGAGAAGGCTCCATGATTTTATTAGCCTAGGGGTCCTCAGGTCATAATCTGGCTCTGAATATACACCCATCGTCATTCAGTAAACCTTTATCTTGAGTGGCACTTAAGCTCTGTATTGGTTGAACAATAGTAGAGACAAAAACTAATAAGGAAAATGTTCTTTACAATGAATTAAATCCTTTTTTTTTTTTTTTTTTTTTTTTAAATGAATTCATTTTGTATTGAATGATTTTTTAAAAATTCTAATCTACATTAAAAAAATGCCACCAGGGGCTTTAAGCTTGTATGAGTAGGTGGTATAAAGGATAATTGTTCCAAATTTTTAATCATAGAGCAGAGTTCTAATTCCTGTTTGGTATATTAATCCTTGGAAATGATATGAAATCACCTCTTCCTCTCTCAGACTTGTATCCCTAAAAAAACATTATCCCCCCCCCAAAAAAGAAGTTATATACAAAATATTTAGATTTTGACATTAAATATCCTATAGAGGTTGATATGGCACTAAACAAAAACAACAAAGCTGATAAACAAATGGCAGTTAAATTAATTCATAATGTGAAGGCTTACTTTCAATGATTTCCATTTTGCCTGTCTCCAGATTGATATAGATGACATCGTTGCGTTTGGCAGACGTCAAGTACAAGTCATATCCACTTTTCCTTGAAGAGTGGAAGAAGCTAATATCATCAATCGGACTGTTAGTTGTCAGAGTGAAGCTGTAGCCAAATTTTCCTAAAAGAAAAGAAAGAATTAATACAAAGATAGCAAAAATGACCAGCACTCCTCAAAGAAAGATGACATTTTGAGAGAAATAATGTCTGATATTCCAAGATGAAGTGCTATTATTTCATGCAAAATTTAGACCAGAATCCTCTGAAACAGCAGACAAAAATATGGTAACATTGATGCCAATCCTCAGAGTTTAAAGTTCAATCTCTAGACTAAGTAAACAAAAACTTATCAGTCCAAAGGGAAATTGAATGACAACCACTGGTAAAAGTTAGTGCAGATTCAAATGAGGGATTCTTAGAGAAAGGAGAAAATGTTGTTTTAGACTCATAGCAAAGACATAGGAGATAAAAAAAAATCTGCCCAAGTAGATAGACTCTGGATTGAGGAGAGCAGTAAAGTGTTAGGATTAAATTAATAAAGGTAGTTGTTCAAATTATTGAAATGCTATAACTTGAGGAATAAAATAGTTCAGCTTGCAAGTTAATAATAGCATAGCATCTTTATTTGCATTCAACCAAATATTAATGATCAAACTTTTAATAATACAAGGTTAGTATTTGCACAGAACCTGTTAATGATCCAGTTTTTAATAACATGGCATTTGTATCTTTATTCAACCTAATAATAATGATCCAGTTTTTAATAACATGGCGTCTGTATCTTTATTCAACATAATAATGATCCAATTTTTAATAGCATGAGGTCTGTATTTTTATTCAACCTGATAATAATTTCCCTGTTCAGACAAGTTTGTTTTGTCTCTGCTTTTGAAATATGATAAGACATTGTCATTGAACATGTTCACAAGACATCTAGTAACAGCTTTGTTAGGTTGTTATTTTACAACAAGAAATTTTCACCTCATTCCATTTTATTCTTAATCTCTTAAGAAGGCACATTCTCTTCTCCTTTCCTCTCCTCCTCAAGCTATTTCCTCAGCTGCCTTTTGCTGCTGTTCTAGATGAAGATCTTGGAATTCTTCAGAGATCAATTCTTCCCTATGGTTCTCCACAATCTTCTTCACATCTTGTCAACTTATATCCAAGCCCAGTGACCTCTGTGAAAACACACTCAAAACTTTCTTTGGTTCCATTGTGGCTTATTTAATGGTTAAACTAAATTACAAAAACTATTTAAAATGAAATTTTTCAGACTAATACAGTCTCACACAAATATATGTTTTGTGTGGGAACTTTGCATGGGGAAGCTATGTGGCAGCAAGACAACATGAATGTAAATATTCATAAGTGATTTTCTTGCTCAGTTACTGGGATATATTATTTCTAAGACATATTTTCACTGAAAAAAATGAACGATAACCAAACAGTATGATAATGGAGCTCAGTAACTAAGGTTCCACTGTATTTGCATTCAACCTGATAATAATGATAAAATTTTTTCATGTTAAAAAAAACAAAAACTGAAAAGATCATATCAAGATGGAAAACGTTAGAGAAATTTTTAAAAAATGACTATTTCTTATTACAGAAAAAATATTTTTATTTAGAAAATATCTTTTTTTAAAGAAACCTGTGGTCTAGTTGAATTCCTTGCATTCACTTGCACACAAATACTCTTGGGAAAGGCATTAATACATCTCTTTTTTCCAGTTATGGGTTATATAATAAAACAGATTGGGTTCTATAGCCTTGGTCGGCAGCCAGTCTACTGCAGAAAGCAATGGCAACCTCTTGCAGGATAATCTTCTGCCCAGTCAGTCATGTCTCTTTCAAGACATGATTGCCCAAAGCCTGTATCACGTATGGTACTTAACTGATTATTTCATGGGTCTCATTAGAAATGTGCAGATTGATAACAATTATACTCTCAATAAGCAATTAAAATTCTAGCCTCATCTGTTGCATTCACTTTCATACAAACTTCCTTGAGAAAAATATGTCCATATCTTTTTTTTGCCATAAATAGTAAGGCAAACTGTGCTCTTTAGCATTGTCTGGTAGCCAGTCTAGGAGAAGTCATAAAAACAATAGAGATCCATGATCCTATACATCCTAATGGGACATGGCATTTAAAAAGCGGAAATCCATAACTTAATCTTCTTCATTTTCTTCTTCCAACATGAATATGCTGCTGGTTTTCTTTAATGCTGTTGCTTTGGGATTTGGTTGTCACACTTGTTTTTTCCAACAAAATTGACAAGGATGCTATCTTGACTGTAAATAAGGATAACTCCTTGTCCCAGAAATTCAGAGAGATAGTAATTTTCTAAACTGTTTGGAGTAGATAGACTAAACTATCACCCGGTTCACACTCCATCCACATCTTTTGAACAGTGAAGAGGCTCATCCCTTGTTTTCTGTTTAGGATGTGGTTCCTGGCTTTCTTTTTTCCAATCATTCTACTCTTAAGTAGCCCCATGTGCATCAGTGGCATCACTGCCTTGCTTGGGGTGATATGATTTAAAAAAAAAAAAAAAAAGATCTATATTCAGAAATCATTTAATATGAGATTCCTGTAAATGAGGGATCAGTATAAATACATATAAAGTTCCATTTTAAATGTAATTTTTGTTCGAATTCTTGGCAGGAGGAGCAGTCATTGTTTACACCCAGATCAATGTCTTTGTTGTTACTATCACAACATTTCAACTGGCTTTCTTCAGGTTTTTGCCAATCCTGACACTCTTCAGGTAATTTTGATCTAAACCCTTTATTCACTTTAGTAGGTGTATATTTTTCTTATTATGCTGCATCCAGGATCAAGGCCTCTGATTAGGAGGTTGTGAGGAGTACAGAACCACCTCTTAATTGCTGTTGTTCCCAGGCCCAACCTGATCCAGAGTGTTAGGGTCTCAGCTATGGACAAATAGTTAAACTCCAAAGTGGGGTCAAAACACTATGAAAAGAATAAAGACTTTTATAGAAAAATATACATTTTTGAACAAAAAAAATATTGTTATAATAAATTTTTGAAGGAAACAAATTATTACTAGCAATACATTTTTGATTACAAAACTAGAAGACATCTTCAGTTTTCTAAAATAAAAAATAAATAAAAAATTTTCATCAAAATCTAACTAAATCAACCTTCTCACTGTAACCATTCATTAAAAAAAAAAGACTTTAAAATCCCACTGCTTTTGACATTAAATAACCCACAGAGGTTGATATGCCATTAAACAAAACTCAAACTCATTATGCTGCCTGTGTTCAGAGATATCTCACCTTGTTCTTTTTTAGTACTGCTCAGTTATTGTTAGAAAATAAGATATCTTTTTTTATCTCCTTGATGAGTTTTATTAATATTTTTAGTTTTCAGCTGAAAATATGAATTTGTTTCTTAAATTTTGATATTTTGATATATGCACTTATAACAACACTATAGATAATTCAACTTATAACTTTGTCAGCTCAATGAGATCAAATATTATACAGTATTATGATAATATAATATTATCATAGATCAAATATTATACAGTAAAAGTTTTAGCCCAGAATTCAATTTATAACTTTATCAGGGAACATTTACTAATTCACTTCTATATTCTATCTGTGTCAACATGTAACATAATATGGATAGAAAAAACTTGTCAGCTCTTCCAGTGTAATCAATACTTTCCCTAATAATATTGGTGATAAAATCTGTCAGCTCTTCAAGGGTAATCAATACTTTCCCTAATAATATTGGTGATAAAATCTGTCAGCTCTTCAAGGGTAATCATTACTTTCCTTTATAAGCCACTAGCTTATTTATTGAGAAAAAAAATGACCTAAAATAAATGGATTTTTAACAATGATAGTTTTGTTGGGAATACCTCAAAGAACTAAAATACTAACAAAAGCAGCAGATATGTACACACAGGTTTCTTCCCCACCTAACTCAACAAAAAAACCAGAAGACTTACCATCTTCTGTGATCTTAGTCACAGTAAGCAGTCCATCATGTTTATTCACATTGACCATGTGTTGTGAATCGGGTGACACATAGGGAATTCCGGCAGTGGTGGAATTGGCAATAACCTTATCTGTAATGTAGTCTAAGATCAGCTGTAGAGACTGCATTCCATTGTCTTCGTTGGCAAGGCACTGAATCACAATGTGGCCACCTGGACAAAGAGAAAAAGAAAACTGGCAAATGATGATTCCATAAGGATAATCAAGAGGATATATAAGAAATATATATAATCTACCTCCTTCTATCGAGCACCCATAGCTCAGAGGTAGAATTGCTGACTGATGCCAATTTGGTAGGGTTTCAATCCTGGGTCAAAAGCAATTGGATGTTTAACTGTACTGATGAGCTGTGATACAGCAAAACAGATCTGTCTGCGGATGACACACATATATATATATAGAGAGAGAGAGAGAGAGAACACTATAAGGAAAAATGTATGATTCAGTGAAAAAAGTTTTCTTGTGACATATTTTCTCCTTCATCAAACTAAACTTGTTATTGACTGCACCTGAATGAGGGATGCTGGGAATTTTTTTTTATCTAGCTGATTTCATTTAGATTGTTTTCCTCTTTGTTTCTAAAATGAAATTGGCTAGATTAAAAATTAACAACATTTGTAAAAACAAAGTTGCTACATGCACTGGTTAAACATGTGAATTAAGGCCAGCTGTAAAGATTATATTTTTGATCCCTGAAATGAAATAGGGAAATGACTGAAGATGAAAGCAAAAGTGTGGTAATACTTTTTGCGAGATCATTTGTTGTCATTGGTTAAAGTTCTTTAACCTTCACTATCACAGAGGGTTCAGTTGTCATCGGAGGCCACAATTTAAACAATATAAGGTATGCAGATAATACAGTGCTGATAGCAGACACAGAAAGAAAACTACAAGACCTCCTACAGAAGGTAGCTGAAGAGAGTGACAAGAAAGGACTACAAATAAACTGCAAGAATATCGAATACATGGTCATCAGCAAAAAGGGCAGCCCAAAATGCCAAATACAGGTGAGGGACTCTAAAATCAAGCAGGTACAGAAATGTAAATACCTAGGAAGTGTTCTAACAGAAGACAGAAAGTGTGACACAGAGATCCGAAGGTGAATTGACATAGCGAAGGAAGCATTCCAGAAGTTGAATAAAGTATTAAGAAACAGGAAAATTTTGCTAGAAACAAAGAGGAGAGTACTGGGTTGCTATGTGATGTTGGTTCTTCAATATGGCAGTGAATGCTGGACAATATCATCAAAGATGAATAAGTAACTGAAATGTGGTTCTACAGAACGATGCTACAGATATCATGGACTGAGCATGTGAGCAATGACAAGATTTTGGAAAGGATGGCGGCAAAAAGGAAATTAATACTAAGCATCAGGAAGAGACAACTAAAGTTCCTGGGACATGCAGTGAGGAAAGAGGGTGTTGAGAATCTGATACTAACAGGCCAAATAGAGGGAAAAAGAGACAGCGGGGAAGTAGCGGATAACATTTGAAGAACCTGATCCGGTGGATGATGGAATGAGGGTTACATGGTGCAACAGGAAAACGCGTGCCACCAGGGACAGGGAGATGTGGAAAGCCATGATCGCCTACGTCCTGAAAGGACATGGCACATAAAAGAAGACGACAACCCTAATCCATAGCAATGACAGTTTTCCTCTTGATATGCATCATGTGGGTGACAGTAGTATTAATAACATTCTAAAAGATAATCTTCAAGTTACTGTGTGTCTCTTTGCAGATATGTTTCCACCTCTGTGGATGGGATGGTGAATAGCTGGAGATTATCATGAAGCAAAACTTGGTACCGCTTTTTTCCTTTGTTTCTTGGAGAGTCCTTGATATGATCTATGATTGGTAGAGTGGAATCATCTCTTAGTTGCTGTTGTTCCCAAGTCTATCTTAACTCGGGGTGGTAGCACTTGTTAGGGTCCCCCAAAACAAAAGCAAAACACATTTTGGTGGAACTGAAGGAGACTACCACTACCTTTAAATTTATTGTTTTTCATTTTTTGTTACTTTTTCAGCGCTGTCTTATCGATTATTACATAAAGTTTCTAATTATCAAAAAAAAATAATTTCAATATTTAAACAATTTTAGTGGGTGCTCAGTTTCTCATACAATGTTATTGTAAATCAATCCTCCATTTTGGAACCGCTCGCATTAGGGTTGCTTTGTTTTGGGTTTTTGGAATGAGTTGTTGCTTATGTTTTTGTCTTTTACAATTTTTCTTTACTTCTTACGATTACATCTTCCTCGGAAACTCCAAGAATGGCTTTATTCAAAAATTTTGAAAAGGATTCAGTTTTTGAATATTCGCAAGCAAAAATGTTAATTGCACAGGATCGATTTACTATATAAGGTTGTATGAAAAACTGACCATCCCCACCCCAAATTGGTTAAATGTTGAAATTTTTACAAATTTTTTTTTGTCAATTGGAAAGTTTAGGGTTTAATCGATAAGACGGCACTGAAAAAAGTAAAAAAAAAGAATGATAATCAACAAATTTACAGGTGGTGGTAATGTTGTACTGGCGAGTGGTTCTGAAATGGAGGATCGATTTACTATGAACATTGTATGAAAAACTGAGCTCCCACTAAAATTATTTAAATATTGAAATTTTTCCATATTTTTTTTTTGTCAGTAGGAAAGTTTAGAGTGTAATTGATAAGATTGCGTTGAAAAAAGTAAAAAAAAGAAAAAAAAAGAAGAAAAATAACAAATTTAAAGGTGGTGATAGTCTTCTACAGGTTCACCCACGTTTTTATTGTAAAAATACCAACAATACATTTTAATATAAGAAACGGCAAAAATATTTGTTAAGAGTAGATTTATAAACAATAAAATTTTATATGTTGTTGAAGGCATACAATTGCCTTCAAATTATATAGATTTCAACATTAAAGGTTGAAGATGAAATCAGCCAACCAGACTAAACTAAACTATCGTCCGGTTCACACTCCACCCACATCTATTAAACAGGTGAAGAAGCTCATCCCTTGTTTCCTGTTTAGAATGCGGTTTCCGGTTTTTTCTCTTTTCCAATCTTCTCACTTTTTTTTTTCAATTGGAGTAGATAGTTTAGTCTATCGCTCGGTTCACACTCCACCCACGTCTATTGAACAGGTGAAGAGGCTCATCCCTTGTTCCCAGTTTAGGATGTGCTTTCCGGCTTTCTCTTTTCCATTCTTTTTACCCTTACATAGCCCCCTGCGCATCAGTGGCGTTATCGCCTTGCTTGGGGTGATATGATTAAAAAAACAACCAATATGAAAGAACTCTTTCATTATATTAATTCATATAATATCCGACAATTTCTCAAAGAAATCAAACTGTAGTCCAAAATATAACTTCAAAGCCACATAATTACTAGAGGCATTGATATGTGTGTTTTATGTCCCCACAAACATGTATATACACAAAAGCTGAGTATCATTTACCATGTATTCAATTGTGAAAGCAGAATATATAGGAGTTACTTAAGTTAGCCATTATGTTGTTTCTGGAACAAAAAAATTACTAATCAGAAATAATGTCCAGATATAATCATGCATATAGATACATATTAGAAATCTGGATGAAAGTGTTTTAAGACTCTTAAGTAACTCCTCCCTAATTTTGAAAATCAATTATTATAAATCGCCTAAAAATACCAAAAGGTTTAAACCTAGATTACAGAAATAATTCCTTTCTAAATTATATATATATATATAATGCTCTCAACATATGAGGTTTAAACAGTTTTTCATCTGCCATTTGATTTGAGTTATCAAGTCTTGTGTAGAATCATCCACACTTTTTGAAAAAAAACTGGATTCTACTGAAGTCTCCCAACAGCTCTCTCAGGTTTTCAATTCACTGTTGTCCAGTTCCTTGACATTATTGTTAGTCATGTAATTTTACTTGTTGGCTTTTTTCATGTTGAAGCTACTCGGTCATAATGATTGACCGGAATTTCCTCACTAATCATTATCCCATGCTAAGGCACCTCAGTCAGAAAGAGACTGAAAATTTCTTGGAGACATAAAGAGGGTCAAGAAAATTCAACACTGCCAGCTAATTGTGAAGGCCAGAGATGCAGAAGGAAGTGGAGGGTATTCTACTTAAGGAAGGAAAAAAAAGTATTCTTAAAAAGCTAAAAAAGAATGCTGAGTAGTTATATCATATTTTTTTCTCAATATGGCCAATCTTGTTGGACAATCTCCTCAAAGAGGATGAAGAAACTGAAGTGTCATGTGAAGATGTGGTTCTAATGACAAATTCCGAGAATACTATGGACAGAGAGGAAAAGAAAGTTTGGAGAATTTAACTTTCATAGAAAATATTGAAGGCAACATAAGTGGGTGGAAAAATATTGTGCAATTGATTTGACAAGTTTGAGTGAATGGATGGCAGAACAAACAAGGAAGAGGGAAGGTAAAAAGATATTAATTACAACTCAAGATAGGAAGTTGTGGAGATCTATGATCACTCAGGTTCTGAAATGGCATAATAGAAAAAGGAAGCCATTTGAAAAAAAAAAGTACAAATTTATGTAGAGTAATTATGACGAAATGAACTCCTGTGAAGACGAAGCAAAAAAAATGTTTTCTCTTTCTCCTTGGGTTTAGAAATACTCACACATATGTGTATGAAATTGTAATGATGCTTCATGACAAAATTGCTTTTTTTTTTTTTTTAGTAGTTTACTAGTAGACAGGCATTTTAGGCAAGCAGATTTTTTGTCATAAAGTGCTCAATATCAAGGTAAGAATAGAGCCTTATTTGGCATGACTGAAACAACACTGCTCAGCTAAGTGACAAATTTCTCCACATTAATTATATATATGAAAGAGAGAGTGTTAATTGTGATGAGGTTTAGTTCCAAGGTAGCTGTTTTTTTCTCAATGCTTTACTGCTAGAAAGATATTTTTGATGATGTGGAATGAGCTGTCAAGACCAGGTTTGAATTGAGTTTTTTTTTTTTCAGGAATGATTTCTGTCATGCAACATTTTCTATGATCCAGCAGTGGCTTGGTTCCATTGGTGCCGGATTAAAGAGGTTGGACTGTATTAGCCATCATATTCACTTTGGTTAATGTAACAAAAGCTCTGCCCCTTAACAATTGTGATGTTCAGTCAGTTAAGTGCCAGACATAATACACACTTTGGTGATCATGTCTTGTTAGAGACGTGACTGACTAGGCAGAAAATTATCCCGCAGTAGATTGCCATTACTTTCTGAGGTAGACTGGTTGCCAGCCAAGGCTATAAAACCCAATCTGTCTTGTTATTTAACCTATAACTGGAGGAAAGATATGGATTAGTACCTTTCCCAAGGGTATTTGCGCATAAGTGAATGCAAGGAATTTACTGGAATTTTAACTCAGCTCCCTGATTTCTTGTTCTGAGCTGATATCTACTGCACCACAATGACTGATCCCTAATTAATTTTTCAGTCCTGTAAAGAGCTTCATCAATGTTTGAGATTCATCATCTATGAGATGTTAATTGAAAAGTTAAAAGAAAAATTAAATTTAGAAAACTATACCTAGTATTCACCATCACTATCAGAGTAATACTAAGTTTTCTTTTTTTTTTATTTTTGTATTTTGTTTTATTTTTCAAGATTTCATAGATAAATTTTCATTACATTCAGTTTAGATGTGCTGTTGAAATTTTCACACATTTTTAGTAATACTCTGTTGTTGCTGGCTTGTTTTTTGTTTGTTTGGATCAGGGAAGAATGGTCTGTCAATCAACTTCAGGCTGAAGAGTAGGCATGCATCACTGGTGCAGATCTTTAAGCACTTAAGACAATGGGAAACTTCAGGTGGTCAATCTGCTTTTTCAGTCTGTCCTCGGTAGTTGTCTTTATGTCAAATGCCAACTCTAGACTGGCTGAGTTGATGCAGCCATTTTCACTTTTTTTTCAGTCACTTGCTTCTGGTTGCCATGACATGTATGATGCTGGTTAGCAAAAACTGCTTCTTGAGCTGGTCTTTAAAGCATTTTCTATGGGAAACTTTCAAGCAAGTACAAAGATTTAAGTACCTAGGAAGTTTTCTAACAGGAGATGGAAAGTGCAACACGGAGATCCGAAGGCGAATTGGCATGGCAAAGGACGTGTTCCAGAAGATGAGCAAAATACTAACACACAGGAAAATCTCAATAGAAACAAAGAAAAGAGTGCTGGACTGCTACGTGATGTCAGTTCTCCAATACAGCAGTGAATGCTGGACAATATCATCGAAAATGAGGACAAAACTGGAAGCGGCCGAAATGTGGTTCTACAGAAGGATGCTACGAATATTGTGGACTGAGCATGCAAGCAACAATGAGGTGTTGGAAAGAATGGCAACAAAAAGGAAATTGATACTGAGCATCAGGAAGAGACAACTGAAGTTCCTGGGACACGCAATGAGGAAAGAGAACCTGATACTGACTGGCCAGATAGAAGGAAAGAGAGACAGAGGAAGGCAGCGGATAATATATTTGCAGGGTCTGATCAGGTGGATGACGGAACGGGGTTTGCCAGGAGCAACAGGAGCAAACATACCGAGAGCCACAAGAGATAGGGAGACATGGAGAACCATGATCGCCTACGTCCTGAAGGGACAGGGCACATAGAAGAAGAAGAAGAAGAATTCACTTTCCTTCACAATTTTTGATGTTAATGAATTTTTTTGTTTATTTCACCCTATGTAAGATAATGAAGCTACTAAGACACAATTAGTTACTGAGTGTTTAGACAGTAATGATGAAAGTACTAATGTAAATCTGATTACTACACTGTCAGATTTTATTACGCAAGCCAATGTTTTCACATTAAAATTAGTATTAACCGACTGATGTTAAAACTTTTAGGATATAATTATGCTAGCAATATATAGTGTAGATATCAACTTTTACTGTTTATCATTATTAATACTTTATCTGCTGATGTTTTTATTCAATTTTTTATGCAACTTAAATTGCCTGCTGTTGCTCTGGAAATTGCTTCTTCTATAAGAAGTGTCCCTCCAGAGTGGCTTTAAAATGCCATAACTGATCCAGTGGGCATTCACGCCATGAACTTTGTTATTTCCCAATCCCATACACAAGTGGTGGACTTCCCCACTCGCTTCCCAAGCACTCCCTCGGGTCATTCCTCACTACTAGATATATGTTTCACCTCTGCGCCTGACGCCTGTCAAGTCTCGCAGCTTTGCCCTCTCGGCAACTCCGACCACGCTGTAGTCTCTCTCAGTATTTCTTTCCAATCTCACTCCCCCCAGGAGCCCCCTACCTATAGGACCTCCTACCTCTACCAAAAAGCTGACTGGGATGCATTTTGTGATTTCCTCTGCAACGTCCCTTGGGGAAAAGTGTTCGACCTATCAGTTGATGACTGTGCCTCTGAGGTCTCGTCATGGGTGAAAGCTGGCATTGATGCCTTCATACCCACCAGGAAGTATTGCTTAAAACCTCATTCCTCTCCGTGGTTCTCTCCGGCCTGCTCAGCCGCCATTGCCCTCAGGAACCATTACTTCCGTCTATTCTGGAGACAGTCAACTGATCACAATAGGCGCCTGTTCATATCTGCACGCAATGAGTGCAAGAGAACCCTAAATGACGCCAAACAGTTGTTTGCTGAGAGAATGCGACAGGACATAGCTGACCGCAAGTTCGGCTCCAAGGATGGGGGATTTGTAAACGAGTGCTCAACAATAGGAAATCCTCAATACCTCCTTTAATCCATGGATTTGAGGTTCTCATATCATCTGCAGACAAAGCTGAGTGATTTGCCCACAGATTCTCATCCAACTCCACATTCGACTCGTCCGGAGTACACCCACCTGACTTCCCTATTAGAACTGAGGCCAAACTGCATGGCGTATATATTACCCCGACAGTAGTATCCAGAGTAATTTCAAAACTTGACCCCCATAAGGCATGTGGAAACAATGGAATCCTGGTGATAGTCCTTAAGAGGTGTGCTCCTGAACTTTCCCCTGTCCTCTCTAAACTATTTAACTACTACCTTTCTGCTTCCTGCATGCTGGAAGTTCTCTTCAGTCGTTCCTGTATTTAAGAATTGTGGTGAACCCTCGGACCCATCCAACTATCGCCCTATCAGTCTTCTACTGATATTCGGGAAAGTATTCGAGGCTATAATCAATGCTGAAATAGTTCATCATCTCACCACCCACAAACTGTTCTCCGACAGGCAATATGGATTCCGCTTTGCCAGGTCTACGGCCGACCTGCTAACAACCATGACGGAGTACATGCTACAGGCCCTTGATGAGTCTGACGAGGCTCGCGCGGTTGCTCTGGACATCTCCAAGGCTTTCGACAGGGTTTGGCACTCTGGCCTCCTATGCAAACTACACAGTTATGGTATTACCGGTCACCTGCTTGACCTAATCCAATCTTTCTTAAATAACCGCAAAATGAAGGTCATTCTGAATGGGCGTGCCTCTTCATCCTACAGCATGAATGCTGGTGTCCCACAGGGCTCTATCCTGTGCCCGACACTCTTCCTTATTTTCATCAACGACCTCCCAGATGAGATCAAGTCCCAAGTAGGCATCTACGCAGATGACACTACAATATACTCCCACATCAGTAAGAAACCTGTCGTGGCGGACAGACATAATCTCACTGCTGACCTCGAACGGGATCTACACTCTGTGGTGAACTGGGGCAAGAGGTAGCTTGTCAACTTCAATTCATCTAAGACCAAGCTGTTGTCTGTCAACCATTACAGGCAACCTCTCCTGCCTCCCATAAGCATGGACCAAGCAATTCTCCCGGAGTGTAATACACTACACCTCCTCGGACTTACCCTGTCCTCAGACCTCAAATGGAACCACTATATTGAATCCATAGCAAAATCTACTGCTAAGAAGGTTGGGTCACTATGTCGATCCAGGATGTTTTTTCCACCTGAATCCATCCTGCATATATACAAGTCAACCATCCGTCCGTGCATGGAGTACTGCTGCCATTTATGGTCAGGTGCCCCTGCTGTTCTCCTCAGTGTTCTTGACAGGCTCCAAAGGAGAGTCTGTAATGTGATAGGTACTGATCTGGCGGCTCGACTGCAGCCACTTCCCCATCATCGGAAGGTGGCCTCCCTTTGTCTCTTCTATAAATACTTTCATGGCTTCTGCTCAGATGAACTTAAGTCACTGATGCCTCCTCAACAGGTGTTTACTCGTGCAACCAGACTGGCAGCTGGGTCCCACCCATTCACAGTCAGGTTAGCCAAATGCAGACGACAATTCTACTCCTGCAGCTTCTTCTCTCGCACTTCCCACCTGTGGAACTCGCTCCCGTATTCTTGCTTTCCTGACGGCTACAACCTCCAGAAATTTAAATGCAAAGTCAATACTTATCTACTAACCACTGGACTCTAGCTCTCTCCCCACCCCCGTATAACCTTCCCTTTCTCTCCACCTATGTATCTGTCATCGCACCTCCTTTCTCAGCTTTCTATTGTTCCTTTCTAACTAGTTTGTACTCCTCACACTTTTCTAATTAATCTTTTTACATTCATGTAGCCCCCTGCACATCAGTGGCGTTTCCGCCTTGCTCGGGGTGAAATGATTTAAAAAAAGAAAAAAATGTGGAAAATCATGGCTCTCAACAACTTCCTGTCCTTTGTAGCTATTACTAAATATTTTCTTTTTTTGTTTTGTTTGTTTCGAGGTTTAACGACCTATCAATCCTTATGGGATCATTTAAGGTCATAACAAATGATTTGGGTAAGGTTATATTATTTTTACAGAATTTTGGAAGATGTCTTGCTTTTTAAACTTTCCATTTCTTTCAAGTTGCATAACTTTTTAATTTTTCACCTGGTGAGGGTCGGATCTATTTTTGATCTTTGGATCTTTACTTAGATCAAACTATACAACAAAATATAATCTTTTTGAGGAAGGTTAAAATAGTATTAGAGTTTATGTTTTCGAAAAGATCTTTCAGGTTTTTTACATATATTCAGCAATCCCTCTACAATGTTAAGTCACTGCAGTTGAGTAGAACATGTTTTAATGCATTCAGGAGGTTCTTCATTTTTGAAGAGATAAGACTGGGTTATGTGTGTATGTCCTATTCGAATACGGGATATAACCACTTCTTTGCGTGATTTACTGGGTTCTGGTAGTTGTTTCTTTAGGATTGGTTTTATTTTAAATAATTTGTTGTTTTGACAGTTGTTCCAGGTTTCTTGCCATTTCATTAAAATATATTTTCTTTTTGTTCTTGTTCTGCTAACCTGTTAGATAAGTTTCGCACTGCTTTCCTTTGCTTCTTTTTTCTTCAGTATGTCCTGTGGAGATCAAATTCTCTAAACCTTTTTTCCTCATTTCCTAGAAATGTCAACTCTCTTTTTGCTGTTAAGTATAAGTGTTTCCCCCCACCCCATTTTCTCTAAAATTTCTTCGTTGCTAACACGTTCAGTCCAATGTATTCTAAGCATCCCTCTGTTGGAGAAAATTTCTTTATTTTAAATGAGATTTTCATGTTGCTTAATAATTGGTTTAGCTTTTGGATGGTATATTTTGGTATACCAATGTACCTTCAGATTTCTATGTTACATTTCCTGCCCTCTGTTAAAACACTTCCTTAATATTTGAATCTTTGTACTGGCATAAATTAAACATTTTTACATTATTAATAATCTCAAGATGGGGAGCTTTGAAAAATGTCTTATGGCTAGAAAATAGGTGCTAAATCAAGCCTAATGTGGATGACCAATATTTTTCCACTGGAATTTTTGCAATATTTCTCTTGTCTGATCGATTGAATGGGTAGAGGAGTTGTTGTGGTAGAAAAAAGATTTTCTTTTTGACAGGCTTGTTTTTTTGATTATACATGATCCTTTCCACATTTGAATAATCATGTAATATATTCTTTGATCTCCAGAAATATGATTTCAGTCAAAAGCAGGAATGCAGGCAGTGACAAACAAGTGTGTTTACATTTAAAGAATGTAGTGTTTGGCGTCAGAAAAAAACGATAAGCAAAAGTGTGCTTGGTGTCAGGGCAGCCATTTTCAACAAATGACAACACAGAACACTTTCTTCTGTGAGTCATGTACCTATAATCTTTGTATTGAACAGGTGAAGAGGCTCATCCATTGTTCCCTGTTTAGGATGTGGTTTCCAGCTTTCTCTTGTCCAATCCTTTTACTCTTACATAGCCCCCTGCACACTAGTGGCATTACCGCCTTGCTTGGGGTGATATGATTAAATAAAAATCTCAATAACAGTTGCTTGCATTCTACTGGAATTTCTTTAAATTCAGTGCTTCAAAAGTAACATCCTCAAGGATCTCTTATGAGAAGTCTTCTTTTGCACCTGTTTGGAGAAGAGAATAAAAATATATTTTTACCTACTCATTGTTCTGTGTTGTTTATCTATCAAGATGGTTGTTGTTCCAGCAGCAGTAGTATATACCATACATGATTTGGTATATAACAATCATTGCTATGACTTTTCAAGTTTCAAGATCATCCTGATAAAGTCTGATTTAACCTACAGCTACAATTGTTTTAGAATACTTTTGAATAAATAATTGTATAATAATTTTTGTTGAAAGCTTATCTTGTCAGTTGCTGATTTGGGTTGCAAAGGTTTTGCTATCCAGTGAACTAGAGAATTTTTTTTTTTTTTTTAATCATTTCACCCTGAGCAAGGCAGAAATGCCACTGATGAGCGGGGGGGCTACATAACTGTAAAAAGATTAATTAGAAAAGAGTGAGGAGTACAAACTAGTTAGAAGAGAAAGCCGGAAACCACATCCTAAACAGGAAACAAGGGGCAAGCCTCTACTCCAGTTCAATAGATGTGGGAGGAGTATGGACCAGGCGATAGTGTGATCTATCTACTATTTAAAAAAAAAAAAATTCCAAGGGTGGTGAGTTAACTAAGTTTTAACTTAGTTAACTCACCACCCCTGGAACTCTTTCTCTTTTCTTTTTCCAAATGGACCATAAACGCTGAAAAAGATTAGTAAAAAAAATACATAAGAAACGATTACACTTACCACGCAAGATAACCCAGGAAATTTGAATTAAGAAAGTTATACTATCTTCAACTCTTGTCTTTTCCCAAAAATTAAGATCTGGCTAAGCTGCCTGTCTGTGTACAAAACAAACGAACGAATTTGAAGAACAGACCATCTACTAAACTTAGAGATTTCACAGGGATGGGTGGTAGGGGAGGGGTCGGTCAACTGTCCAGTAACGGCTACTATCTTGTTAGGAATGGCTTTGCTTTACAGAATAAATAAATAAAGAGAACCTCAAAAACAGTACTAGTCAATGGGGATTTCATTTTCATATATTTTCAGACATGGCCAAAGACTACCAGAAAACCAGGTTATAATAAGGCAACAATTATACTATTTAAGATGTTGGCAGTAATTTTTTTTTTCGAATGTCAGCTTCTCTTTTTTTATGACAAGACAACTGAAATTTTATAAAAAAAATTAATTTGAACCATAGTTTCTTTATCTTTTCTGTTGTGCTTGCAAATGATTTGTTCTTTGAACACTTAAGTAAATTGAGAATATATCAACTAAGAATGTAGATAGTGTAACTGTTAAGATAAAAGTGGGTCCAATTGTTTTTTGCTTTATATAATTGTTTCAGCCCAAGCAAATCAGGACTGTCCTTGGTGTGCAGGGAATTACAGAGAGAGAGAAAACAGTACAGGAGATACTGAAGAAAAGATAGGAATTAGGGAGACAGGAGATGGCAATTAACTTTTGGAGAATATAGCTATTGTTATAGTGGAACATCCTACCATCCCCGAGAATGGAATGCTTTAGACTATAAAGGATGGTGACAAGCGGTATGAGAGAGAGAGAAAACATCTTAGGCAAAGGCATTCTCTATTTGATAGTTTATTCTGCTTCTACTCATTGATTGCTTATCTGTATCTTATTGTTAATAGTACAATAAATCCGTTATATCGTATTCCTGTGTCAAGTACCATTCTTCCACTAATCTTTACACTGATATTCCTTTCCGGGATATATCAGCTATCATGGAAGCAAGGATATAGAAAGGAATTCTACAGATGAGATGTGTGAAAAAAGAAACTACTAGAGTAAAAGTGAAAGTTACATTTGACTATTTTGATGGTAAAATAATTTGACCTTGATACCAATCTAGTAGCATGAGCATGG
The DNA here is from genome assembly GCA_037127315.1 of Ascarosepion bandense. Taxonomy (NCBI): domain Eukaryota; kingdom Metazoa; phylum Mollusca; class Cephalopoda; order Sepiida; family Sepiidae; genus Ascarosepion; species Ascarosepion bandense. Next base: position 1,344,247 of record JBBBDQ010001127.1, read on the forward strand.
AAAAGATTGTCAGAGCAGAAGCCATAAAAATAATTGTAGAAAAGACTGAGGGAAGCCATATCACATCAGTGAGAAAGTGACTGAAGGTGATCTGCCATGTCAGAATTGATTACATTTCAGATACTTTTCTGGATTTTGTTGAGAACCTCAACATATATAGCAATAGCACCCGACCAGATATGGCAACAGTATTCAATACATGCACAAATGGTAGATCTATAAATGTGCAAGATGGGATGAGAAAAACTTCTGCCAATGGGTAATAAAGTAATTGTTTGGATGACACACAAAGAAAATGGGAAGATCTTCTTGACACAATAGTAAATAAAGATCTTGGAATATCTCTCCCCACTAGGGGATAAAGAGGTATGTTTGGTTTTGTGCTAGGCACATTTTCAGGGATCAACTAGTGAGTAGTAGTCTTGGAGCAAGTCTTATATTGATAAGGGGACCTACTTTATATAAAGTTTGAATTATATACTATTGAGTGAAGGCAGAAAGAAAACTGTAAGAACTGTAAATAGTAAAAGAAAGTGAGAAAAAAAGAACTATCAATTGTAAGAAAACAGAATGTGACTGTTAGCAAAAGAAAAAAAAAACACCAGACAAAAACTATAAACTGGAGATGCCAAAATCAAACAAATCCAGAAATGTATATTTTGCGGAAAAAATTTAACTGAAGATAGAAAATGTGACATCAAAGACACACTGGAATAGCAAATTATGACTTCCAAAAGATTAGCAAAGTATTAAGAAGCAGAAAAATTTCTTTAGAAACTAGTGCCCCCTCCTCAAGAATTTACTAGTGCAACCAGACTGGCAACAAGGTCCCACCCTTTTACAGCTAGACCAACCAAATGCAGGCAACAATTCTAATCCAGCAGCTTCTTTTCTTGCACTTCCTACCTGTGGAACTCCCTTCCATATACTTGCTTTCCTGACGGTTACAACCTCCACGATTTGAATGCAGTGTCAATTCCCATCTTTTATCCACTTGATTCCAGTCCTTTCTACATCACCCTGTGTATTTTGTTCTTTTTCTTTCTCTTTACCTTCACAAGTGTCTTCACTCCTGTGTTAACATCCTTCTCTTGCTCTTTCTCTGACACCCACTGTAACTGGTTCGTCTTTTTCTTCACTCTCCTCCTGCCTAAAACTTTAACTCTCATGTAGCCCCCCTGCACATCAATGGCAGTATCATCTTGCTTAGGGTGAAATGATTAAAATTAACTAAAAAAACAAAAAAAAAGTGTTTAACCGATTAATATCAATCCTTCTATATGGAAGGGAACATAACAGAGGCAACAGAATTGTAATTCTACAAAAGAATTCTGAGAATACTTCAGATAAGACATGTAACTAATGAGGAAGTTTTCAGAAAAAAAAAATTTTTAATTATTTTATCCTAAGCAAGATGGGACCACCTCTAATGTGCAGTGGTTTACACTGAGAGAAAAGACTGGTTACAGTGGGTATTGAAGAAAAGATAAAAGGTGAATAGGATTGAAGAAGATAGAAAATTGACATTGCGCTTAAACTTTTAAAGATTGTAGCTGTCAGGGAAGCACATAAATGTAAGGGAGTTCCACAAGGTGGGAAGTGCAAGAAAAAAACTGTTGGAAATAAAAACAAGAAATATAGTTAATATCAGAAAGTGTTATGGTGAAACACACCTATTACTCAGATAATGGACTCTTCCTCCTATATTAAAAGGAGCTAAGAGGAAGTTAGCTTGAGAAGTTCTAGAGAGTTCTTTAGAGTTTTATTGGAGTTCAGTAGAACTATTAGTTCCAGTTTGGACATAGTTAGACTAAGGCAGTTTATATTAGACGGCAGTTAGCCGAATACTAAGAAGACAGCTTACAGTGGAAGATTACCAAGTTCCTAACATTTTGGGTGTGCTAAGTTGATTAGTAACCGACAGCACGATTATAACTTTCAGTGCGAAACTACTCCACAACAGAAAAACAGTTGAAATTTCTGGAATGCGTAATGAAGAAACAGGGAGTGGAAAATATGACACTCATAATACATATTGAATGTCAAGAGTAATAGCGAGAAACGGTAAACAACTTCCCTAACAATTTGTGTAAATGGTTAGCAGAACAGGGATTAGGAGGGATAATAATAATAATAATAATAATAATAATAATGACAAGCACTGATAGGAGCAACACAAGGTAGAAAGTTGTGAAGGATCCGCATCTTGAAAGGACATGCCTATAGATGATTATTTGTTTTTTTCAGGTCACTAGGGTAGAGGGTTTTGGAATACGTTTATCTTTTCCTATGTACCATATCCTTTCAGGATGTAGGCAATCATGTCTTCCACGTCTCCCTATCCCTGGTAGTGCTTTGAACTATTTTTTCTATTACACTACTCAACCCCCACTCTGCCATCTACCTGCTCAGGCCTGTTGAGTATGTTACACGCTGATTTCTCCTTTCTCTCTCTTTCTCTCTATTTAACCTGGGAGTATCAGTTTCTCCAAGCGCTCCTTCCTCATTACATATTTGAGGAACTTTTGTTGTCTTTTCCTAATGCTCAGTATTAATTTCCTTTTTGTTTCCATCCTTTCCAAAATCTCACCATTGCTCACATGCTCAATCCATGATATCCATGGAATTTTTCTGTAGAACAACATTTCAGTTGCTTCAAGTTTTTCCTTGATCTTTGTTGAGACTGTCCAGTATTCACTGTCATATTGAAGAATTGACATAGCAATCCAGTACTCAAAATATTCCTAGCAATATTTTCCTGACTCTTACATTCATTCAGTCAGTTTAGGTGCCATATGTGATACACGCTTGGGCGATCATGTCTCGAAAGAGACATGACTGACCGGGCAGAAGATTATCCCGCAGTAGGTTGCCATTGCTTTCTGCGGTAGACTGGTTGCCGACCAAGGCTATAGAACCCAATCTGTCCTGCTATTTAACCCATAACTGGAAGGAAGAGACGGATTAATACCTTTCCCAAGGGTATTTGCGCGTAAGTGAATACAATGGATTCAGCTGGAATTCGAACTCAGCTCCCCGGTTTCTCGTTCCGAGCCGATATCCACTGTACCACAAACTGAGAATAAAAGAAATTAGGGTATTTTTGGTTTTTTATGAGACATATTTTTAAGTATCAACTGAGGATATCTGAATAATCTCTTGTTGGTAAGGAGGATACTGCATATTAAGTTTTGTAGTAGGCAGATTTTCAGGTGTCGGAACATTTTTCAGGCTAGCAGTCTTGGAACATCATCTCCTCACTGTCAATAGAGAAATACTGTTCTACTTATATATTTTTAATGATATTATTGCTTCACACTCTTTTCATCTCTCGCAATAAACAAGTTTGATTATTTATCTATCGATTTCTTACAAATAAGATGAATGGGAAGATTATTGAAAAGGTTAAGCAATTAATTAGTCATTTCTTTTTTTTTCTTTTTTTTTTTTTTTTTTGCTGTCCTTTATTTGTTTCTATGATTTTCTACTTGTATTAAGTTTTGCTTTGCCTCTTGTGAGTTACCATGACACTCATGGGATCACATGGTTATTAATCACAGCTTGGGTGATTTTCTAGATGAGATAAAACCGCAGAAAACCTGAAATGATGAAATAATGTTAGCCGCTAAAGAAAAAATATACATTAAATGTGAACTTACCAAGAGGGATAAAAGCAAGGTTTTCCGGTTCGCACCTGTATTGGTTAAAGTCAATGTTCTTCATATATTTCATTCCCTCAATGTCCAGTTTAAAGAGGCCACGTTGACCACTGTGCATAACATAGCCAAAACGAAAGGTTGGATGCAAAGTGTTTGTTGGAGGTAGAAACATCTTTTTCACCTAAAAATAAAAAATAAATATTGGGAATTGAATTGAAGAATTCATCAAATTATGACACTATGGTACCTGAATGCTAAATCGATATCAGTGATATTTTAGTCATTAGATATTTATTTATTCATATTACTATCCTCGCTAATAAAGACCGTTGTATATACACATGAGATTACATGAAAAGAGAGCAAAGAGAAAGAGGAACTGGTTACAGAGAGTGTCAGAATGTTTAAGAGAAGGTTGGGAATACTGATGTGAAGAGAGTTTTTTTTTTTTTTTTATAAGCGTTTCACCCCGAGCAAGGCATGTCACTGCCACTACTGTGCAGGGGGCTACGTAGAGTGGAGAAAGGCTGATTAAATATAGGAAATAACAGAGGGTGGGTGATAGGCGGGTGAGGATACCGAGAATGAGGGTTGGGTAGATGAGAGTGTTGTGAGAATAGTTGGGAGTTAGTGTGATAGGTGGTGTCTATTGACCCTACATTTAAACACCTGGAGATTGTAACTGTCGGGAAAGCAGAGTTGTGGAAGGGAGTTCCACAGGCGGGAAGCGCGAGAAAAGAAGCTGTTGGAGTAGAATTTACGGTTACATCTTATTTGTTTAACTGTAAAAGGGTGGGACCTAGTTGCTAATCTAGTATCTCATTTAAATTCGTGCTTAGGCGGCACCAGTGATCTAAGCTCATCGGAGCAGAAGCCATGAAAGTACTTGTAGAAGAGGCACAGGGAAGCTACATCACGCCGGTGTGAGAGCGGCTGCAGCCGGTCTGCCAAGTCAGTATCAACCACGTTACAGATCCTCCTTTGTATTTTGTCAAGAAGCCCAAGGAGAGCAGCAGGGGCACCCGACCAGATATGGCAGCAATATTCACTACACGGGCGGATGGTAGGTAGAGTGAAAGAGAAGAAGAAATATATATATATATAAATATATATTTTTTTGCATTATTAACTTTATATTGTATTATAATTGTTTTATTGACTGAATAGTTAGTATGATTTTAATTATCCAGTGGTGTGGTGGTAATTGTGATCACAACAGATTGATTAACAATTAGAATAGATAGACTAAAGTATCGCCCTGTTTACACTCCACCCATGTCTATTGAACGGGTGAAGAGGCTTATCCCTTGTTTTCTGTTTAGGATGTGGTTTCCGGCTTTCTCTTTTCCAAACTTTTACTCTTATTTTTTGTTCTTTTCTCTTTTTTTTTTTTTTTTTTTCAATTGGAGTAGATAGACTAAACTATCGCCTGGTTTACACTCCACCCACATCTATTGAATGAGTGAAGAGGCTTATCCCTTATTTCCTGTTTAGGATGTGGTTTTGGCTTTCTCTTTCCAAATCTTTTCACTCTTCCGTAGCCCCCTGCACATCAGTGGCATTACCACCTTGCTCGGGGTGATATGATTAAAAAAAAAAAAACTCTTTTTTTCTTGAAATTAAGAGTATTAAAAAAATTTCTTAAAATTTTTTTTATACTCTTAATTTCTTATCCTTTCACCATTAATATATAATATTTATTTTAATATATAATATTATAATATATATTATATATATATATATATTATAATATATATAATATTATAATGTTATTTTAATATATAATATTTATTTTTTTATTCTTATTTTCTCATATCATCTTTACTTTCAGATTTAAATTTATTCCTCTCTTCTTTCTTCTTCTTCCCCTTTCGTTTACGCTTATAAAAACACTCATTTTCTTTAAAGCTATCTCTCTCGCCCCAACCCCATTTTTATTTTTTACTTTCTGAATCAACGTGTCAGCAGTCTGACTGACTTACATAAAGTATCTTTGAGTTGACATCCATTCTTACGCGTGCTCTTTGATTATATGTATGTATACATGTTTATGTATGTATGTGTGTGTGTATTCACCTAACTGATGTAATGATGCATTTTTTCTTAAATTTTCACTTTTAAGGGATCAATTTTTAATTTTATTTCTGTTTTTGGTTTTTTCGGGGTATGTGAATTTCATTTGTGTAAAATCTTCTGTACAATAAAGATGGAAGCTGATGATGGTTTACTTGAAATAGGCCTATACTTCCACTTAACCATGAAATAACATGTCTGTCTTAATTTTTACATGTATTTGCTCTATATGTATTTATATACATATATATTTAGAGCTCTCATAGAAAGTTATCCTACCACTTTATGTACAGGATACTCCTTTGGATTCTTCTATATCTACACCTCATATATATATATATATATATATATATATATATAATTCCCTCTTGTCATGCTCAGGGAATTGGATTATTTTTTTCTTATGTCATAATGTAAGACACTCAATAGTAGGTACATCAATATATATGTTGCCATCATTTTAGATAGCATATAGATATAAATATTTTGGCATCATTTTTGACGGGATATACTTCTAATTACGGATGTGCGTTGTGGCGCAGTGGATATCGACTCGGAACGAGAAATTGGAGAGCCAAGTTCGAATTCCAGTTGAATTCCTTGCATTCACTTACACACAAATACCCTTGGGAAAGGTATTAATCTGTCTATTCCTTCCAGTTATGGGTTAAATAGCAGGACAGATTGGGTTCTATAGCCTTGGTCGGCAACCAGTCTACCGCAGAAAGCAATGGCAACCTACTGCGGGATAATCTTCTGCCCGGTCAGTCATTTTTCCTTCTAGACATGATCGCCCAAGCATATATCATGTATGGCAATTAACTGACTGACTGACTTCTAATAATATAACAGTTTCTTCTATCACGCTTTTGAAAATCTCCGGTTTCTTGCATCCCTTGGTGCACTTAGATCTTCAAAAATTTAAATACAATATCAACCATTATCGTCTCTCTTAATTCTTGTTCTTTTATTGTCCTCTCTCCTTAATAGTATTTTTCGAATATTCTATGTTTTCATGGCTTTAATGCCTTGCTCTGGTGAAATTATTAAAATTGGGATATTGGTGGAAGCATACTTTGGCAAGGATTTTTGAACTGATTCAGTCTTTCTTATTGAATCTCTGAAATGAAAGTAGTTCTGAATTGTTACTCTTTTAGATATTTTAGAATTAAGGCAGACATTTTCCAAGACTGTTTCTACTTTTCATAAACCTTCTGGATCAGTATGTGTTTAAAGGTATTAATTAATTTCTAACAAAATATCTATAAATACACATGTATCTGTATTTCATCTTGCTATTTCATCTTATTGTGAGCATGTAGACCTTTATGTGACCTATCCTTTCAGGACATAGGCGATCATGGCTTTCCATGTCTCTCTATCCCTGGTGGCTCTTAATATGTTTTCTCCTGCTACTCCATGCAACCCCTGTTCTGTCATCCACCTGATCAGGCCCTTCAAATATGTTATCCGTTGCCTTCCTCTGTCTATTTTCCTTCTATCTGGCCTGTAAGTATCAGGTTCTCCAAGCCCTCCTTCTTCATTGCATGTCCCAGGAATATTAGTTGTCTCTTCCTGATGCTCACTATTAGTTTTCTTTTCAATGCTATTCTTTCCAAAACCTGATCATTGCTCACATGTTCGGTCCATGATATCCGCAGCATTCTTCTGTAAAACCACATTTCTGATGCCTCAAGTTTTTTCCTCATCTTCGATGATATTGTCCAGCATTCACTGCCGTATCAAAGAACTGACATCACATAGCAATCTAGAACTCTCTTGTTTGTTTCTAGAAAACTTTTCTTGTCTCTTACTTTACTCGGCTTCTGGAACATGTCCTTTGCCATGCCAGTTTGTCTTCGGATTTCTGTGTCACACTTTCCATCTCCTGTTAGAACACTTCCTAGGTATTTAAATTTTTGTGCTAATATTTACGGGTTTTGAAATCGATAGTCTTAATATATAAAATATACATTCCCCCATTATCACTTTTGGTCTTTAGGCCAATAGATAATAATTTCACTAAATATATATGTCTGGTTTTTAAAAAAAAACATGTTCATACTAAATATTACCTTCCTAATGGTATCAGGGATGCGTGTTGTGGTGCAGTGACTTGAAATGAGAAATCAGAGAACTAAGTTTGAATTCCAGTTGAATTCATTGCATTCACTTATGCACAAATACCCTTAGGAAAGGTATTAATCCATCACTTTCCTACAGCTATGGGTCAAATAACAGGACAGATTGGATTCTATAGTCTTGGTTGGCAACCAGTCTACTGCAGAAAGTAATGCCAACCTACTGCAGGATAATCTTCTGCCCAGTCAGTCATGTCTCTTTCAAGACATGGTTGCCCAAGTGTGTATCACGTATGGCACTTAACTGACTGACTGAATCAACTTGGTTTCTATGCTGATGACACAACCATTTATTCCTGTATTAAGAGTAAGTCTGATGGGTTTGTTAAATAGAAGGCTGTTTTAAAAAATGACTGACATTCTGATGTTAATGGCTTGTTAAATTTATGGCTCTAAAATGGAACCATTCTATTAAATCATCTGAGGGAACTCTCTCTGCCTACTAACAGCATAGCTAAAGCTATGCTCCAGAAGATTGACTTGTGCTTCCTAAGTCTAACATTTTCTGCTGACATTAAGTGGTAAGATTATATTGAATCAAGTGCTAGAAAAGTTGCTTCTCTATTGAGCTAAACAGTTTTTTTGCCTGAATCTATCTTACATGTTTATAAGTCTATCATTCATCTATGTTTAGAATATTGCTGCCACATATTGTCTAATGCTCTTGCTATGTATTTAGAAATCCTTGATAAAATCCAAAGAATCTGCAATATCATTGGTCTTGACCTGGCATCTTAGCTTCAGTCACTTTCTTACTGCCATATTATAGCTTACCTGTGCCTTTTTCTATAAATACTTCTATGGTAATTGTTTCTTTTATGATACTTAGACCTTATGAATTTAAATGCAGTATGAGATTGATGGCAAGAGCTTATCTTTTTATAGTCCAAATGGCTAGAGATGTATCTGTAAGTTTCATGATTATAATTTCTTCTATTAGACCTTTCTCTTATAGAAATCTTTTTTAGGTTCTTGCTTTCCATTCAAGTTTGAGCTTAAAAAATTTAAATGTAATGACAAACATTGTCTTCTCTTTCTTATATTCTTACAAACTTGGTAATACCTGTGAATTAGTGGCTCTGTTGCCTTGCTTGGAATGAAATTATATATATATATATATAGAATATATGTGAATCAGAATCTGACAAGATGATAAAATAAAGAAGAAATATTTTGATCTAATGTTTCAATTTAAGAAAGCTTTGTCAGAGATTGAGAGAAATTAAAAACACACACACACACACAGAATACTGTATTTGTCTATATTTTTGAGATGAGGTTATTAAATACACTGGTAGTATTTACATTATTTGGACTATTGTTTTCATCTTTGTTGCCATTTGTACGATGTTTTGATCACTGTACACTCTGGCCTTCTTCAGCTGTTAGGGATTCAGTTGTTCTCGACTTTAAGGACACATTGCCCAGTGGATACAGATGTTGGTTAGTTCCTGACTTGACTCAGAGTTGTGAGTTCAATACCAGGCTACAACAGTGGTGGACAAATAACTTGCAGGGTTAGAGGGAGATAACTCATGACTTCCAGTCGAGGTTTTACGCAAAGAATGAAAATGATATACACAGAATACTGGTATGTTATGATTTTGGATTAGTTCTTATTAGACAGATAGATACATGTGACATGTATTAAAGCAATAGGAAATAATTCTAAATGTGTTTGAGGGGTATTTTGGACAGTAAAATAAGTGTGTGTGTGTGCAAAAACTCTAGTCTGTTTATATTGGACAGTAACATAATTTATAGAAGTGTATGTATACATGTGTGGAATGTCTTCATGAAATGTAGTGAAATAATTTTGTATTTGACTAGATTTTTTAATCTTGTCTATGTGCAAATGTGAGGAATGTCTGCTGTCATCACTTGTGTGTGGGCCAGTGAAATTCAGCCAGAAGTTGCAAATAATCTTGTTTGGCTTGATTTTTCATTAAAGTATTTCTCATGAATTTTTGAAAATGTATTTGTATTTTTCATTTATTTTTTGTGTGTTAGGTAGACATATATATATATATATATATATATATATATTAAAAAATGTTTATATTTCATTGAAAATGACTATCAAAGAAGATTTTATTAGTTTTTTTATTTAATTTGTTCAGTATTTGAACATTACCTTTTTGCTGTTGATTACCAAATGTAAAAATGTTCCATAATGATTTTTCCAAGTGCTTTAAGCCTCTTCTCTGCCCATTCTCAAGGGTGTTTTGTTTCTGCTGTTATTTTTTCTTCATGTTTTGACTATAACCAAATTTAGTTTGTGTTGTTTTGAAAAAAAAAATAGTGTTCTTTCAAAGCTCTCATGTGCTGCGCATGACTGGAAATTACATGAGCATCAATTTATTTTTAAAAAATTTGTCATTCTATGGATGGCCTTACATTATTTAGCTGTGCAAATGGAGTACTGAAAGTTTTTTTTTATATAGAAAGATGCTCACATCTTTCTATTTAAATGTAAGTTTGACAGTAGTTTTTTTTTTTTATAATCATATCACCCCGAGCAAGGTGGGAATGCCACTGATGTGCAAGGGGCTACATAAGAGTAAAAGAATTAGAGGAGAATGAAGAGAAGGACGAACCAGTTAGAAAGGAGTAAGAGAAAGATGGGAATACAGGTGTGATGACAGTTGCGAAGGTGGAGAGAAAGGAAAGGATATACAGGGCGGTGTGGAAAGAACTAGGGTCAAGTAGTTAAGAAATGAGAATTGACCTTGCATTTAAATTTCTGGAGGTTGTAGCTGTCAGGAAAGCAAGAATAAGGAAGCAAGTTCCACAGGCGGGAAGTGTGAGGAAAGAAGCTGCAGGAGTAGAACTATCGTCTGCATTTGATTGATCTAACTGTGAATTGGTGAGACCCAATTGCCAGTCTGGTTATGCACAAATATCCTTCAGAAAGGTAAGAATCCATCTCTTCCCTCCAAGCTTTGGGTTAAGTAGTTGAATTTTACCTGGAAAATCACTATTTTCTAAAACTTTGATAATGCAATATTAACTCACAAAAAAAAAAAAAAAAAAAAATGAATTATACTTAGATATTTTTGGCTTGAATAAAACCTTGATCAATTTGGTTTTTATGATTAATTAAGTGTAAAACTATTTGTATCACAATATGGTATAAAAGAGAGGTGTTTGTTACATTTTGAGTGGTCATTGTGATACTATATCACCCATTCAGGAAATGAGTATGGATTTGGGGATATTACTAATATTAGTGGTTTCCTTGTAAAGAAACATTCAGCATTCATTGAGTGAACAACCAGGGCTACTTTTGTTTAAAATTTGTAAAATGTTTCTATTATAACAATAATTTAAAAGAATTGTTTTTTTTTTTTCTAATTGTTATTGCTATTTCCAGCATTGATGAAGGTGAGATGAGGGTTTCTTTCCTAACCTTTTTCTCAAAACAGTCATTCACAGAAAAGACAGAGAGAAGCCACATCATGGCAGTTCAAAAGTGACTGAAGTCGAGATGCCAGGTCAGGACTGATAACGTTGCAGACTCTTCTTTGAATCCAAATCTCAAAATTCTCACGGACACCAAACCACCAGATATGGCAGCAATATTCAATATTATTGGGTGAATGATAAACTTATTGATATGCTAGATAGATTCTAATGAGAAAAATGCCTGGCACAACACAGTAAACTGATTTTCATAGCAATTGATTCAGTATTAATCATGCCACTTCATCTCAGTTGAAAATGTGAAAATAAGAAGGTGCAACAAGTTGTTCTTCTCGAAGCTAGCATCGGCCATACTGATGGTTCGGTTTGTTTGTTTTGTTTTTTATGGCATATCAACCTCGGAGGGTCATTTATTGCCAACTAAATTTTATTTATTTATTGCTGGTAATACCTTTTCCTTTCAACAATTTATTGTTGTTTTTATATAAGTTTTGTGTCTAATAATACTTTTTTCTTTTCGAGAATCAAGATTCATTGGGATTTGTTTTTAAGGGCAGGGTCCCCAAGTTCTACCCTTGTTATTTAACCCATAACTGGATGAAAGGGACAGATTAAGACCTTTTCCAAGGGTACCAGTGCTTAAGTGAATGCAGGGTATTCAACTGGAATTCAAACACGGCTTACCGATTTCTCTTTCTGAGCCAATATCCACAGTACCACAATGCACATCCGTCACTATATGCTTACAGCACCCGGTAATCCCAAGCGGTCACCCATCTAAGTTCTGACCAGGCTCAATGTTGCTTAACTTCGGTGATCAAGCAAGAACCAGTGTATTCAACGTGATATGGCCGTAAGCCCCATACTGATGTAAGGCAAAAATGTGTTTCTAAGATGACTAAAGACAGTAGTTTCTCTAAGATAATTTATTGATGGGAGAGGGAAGCTTACTTTCTAGCATTTTATTTGAAGTATTGTGAAAAGTTGACATTTCGAAAATGGCATACATTTTGAAAATGAATGTTGCTTACCAAGTCAAATCTGTTTCCAATGGGCTGTGTGTGGACGGCATGATGCTGTTGGTCTTTGGAAGCATCTCTGATGACAACAATTGTCTTTGAGCCTGTGTCCTCTTCTGAATTCCAGCAAAGCACCCAAACTTGGTCCAAGTTTTCAATGTAATGCAATGAAACAGGGTCTTTGTCAGTGTTGATCACCTGAAAGCATGCAAAAAGAATAACATTGTTAACAGTGAGAACAAATCAAAACAAATGCAAAAAAAATAGGGAATAGAATATTAAAAATCAGGATTCAAATTTGTCCTTTTATTGTGTAACAATTATTAACTTTTTAAGGCCAACTTACAGACATCTAACTTTATTTATAAATGGAACTGAGTGTGTTTGTGTCCATTACCTATAGAGTCCAAAACAGCTGAACTGATTTCCTTAAAAATTTACACAGTTGTACTATAAGCGTCTGCGAGTGGTCTTAGCTAGGTTTTGTGTCAAGGTACCCCCAATAAATATCGAAAATTGATAATCGAAAAAAATCGGGTTATAGAAGGAGTGGTCTGATTTTGATCAAATTTGATACACTCATAAACAAAGACATAAGAAACTATATTCAGAAGTTTCAAGGTTGCAGTTCTTACAATAGTGCAGAAAATCGATTATATATATAAGGCAAGATGTTTGTCTGTGTGTCTGTTTATCTGCCTTTATGTCTGTATTTTTTTCAGTCCTTTTATCTTAGTTTTTGCTTTGGGTTTGGCTCTAAGTAGGCATAATTGTAGTTTTTATTCTCAGCCATGATACCATTTACTCAGAGAACTTATTTAGCCTTCAAAATTCAGTTTACGACAATAAAAAAAACTTATTTGATATCAATACCAGGAAATCAAAATTTGACTTACATCCATTCATTTTTCTTTCAGTCTACAGTTTCACTTCAACTGGAAACAACTATTGCTTTTAAGTCTTTCGTGCCAACGTCCAAAGAGTCTGAGCTCCAGGACCATGGATTAATTTTAAAGCTTTCATTACACCTGAGCAACGCCGGGCTATACTGCTAGTTACATATAATTTGAAAGATAAGTATACAGTACTGTGCAAAAGTATTAGGACAAGAACTATTTTATCTTTTATATTGACAGGAAATAAACAATTTAATTAAAGTAATTTTATTTGATTTACTCAACAAATACTTTAACAAGAAAAAAATACTTGTTACAAAATAAATTTAATATTTAGTATAATAGCCTTTTACTTTGATCACAGCTTTCATTCTGTCAAGCATTGACATCACAAGCTTCTTCAATGTATCTAATGGTATCTCCTGCCAAGCAGCTTGTATTTGTTCCCAAAGTGTGTCTTGCAAACTAACATTAGATTTATCAGTTTTTTTATCCACAATATTCCATAGATGTTCAATAGAGTAGTTTCAAAATAACTTGTTTTATAAAAAATAGGAAAAATTAAATATAACTTCTTTTTAATACATTTCTTTTACACCTAGTTTTAAATAATCAATATTAGCAATTTACTTAACTTTTTTTTTTTTAATCACATCACCCCAAGCAAGGCAGTAAGGCCACTGGTGTGCAGGGGGCTATATAAGAGTGAATAGATTGGAAAAAGAGAAAGCCGAAAACCACATCCTAAACAGGGAACAAGGGATGAACCTCTACACCTGTTCAATAGACGTAGGTGGAGTGTGAACTGGGCAATAGTTCAGTCTATCTACTCCAATTGAAAAAAAAATACAAAAGAAAAGTGAAAAGGTTGGAAAAGAGAAAGCCGGAAACCACATCCTAAATACGGAACAAGGGATGAGCCTCTACACCTGTTCAATGCACCCTGTATTTGAATTTTATTGTGGCTTTTAGGAAAATCACCTGTCTTAATAATTTTGCACACTACGAGTAGTGTGTAAAAGTGTTAGAACAGGGGTGATTTTAAACTTTATTTTGATGCCCCATAAAAAATAAAATAATTCTTGTCCTAATACTTTTGCACAGTACTGTACATTATATTTATTTCCTTGAGCAAATAAATATTTTGTTTAAATGATGGTTTTAACTTCTAATCTTTTTTTATTATTTGAATTAATCATATTGTATGTAAGAGGCACAGTTTATGAGGATATGTGAGAAATATATCAGTGAAGAGTGTAAGATTTTAATGATCAAGCAAACATCCTCTTGGGAGTCAGTTCTATGAACAAGGGGTTTATGAGAAGCCGCTGCTCAAGAGGAACTTATCTCACTAACAGAACATATAGAGAATGAGGGTGGTTTGCTACAATGTGTTGGGTCTTAGCCATGAAGATTAGCCCTCTGGAATTAAGAAAGTTTATCTGAACACTTTCGATAGGAATAGCAATAGAGCATCAAAATGCTTGTGATGTTTCATATGTGGGGAAAGAGTATGTATCCTGGAAAATATTTCATCATTCAGAAGGATACGGAGATACTTTTGGTCTCTATTGAGTTTGCAGCTTCTGGCAATCTGTGGACCAGCAGTCCATTTTTGGTCTGATCTGTCTCTTTTGTTTGTTTATTTTTGGGTTTTATGGCATATCAACCGCTATTGGTCATTTAATGCCTAATCCAGACTGCGCATATATATTAAATATATATACTTTGTAAACATAATTTATGAATAATGTCCTTAAACCACAGCTCGTTCATTCTTACTCCAATAAACTCCGGTAAATGATTTCAGATGTTTCTATCTGGTATAAGTTGGTTATTTATATCAAGTGGATTGATTTATTTGCATGGCCAATTGGTGTAGTTTTTCCACTACCAGTTTTATTTACAGTGGGTAAAGTTCTGATGTAGTATTATCCAACAATAAGTTGATTGTTTGTGTTTTTATGGTATATTAATTAGCTCAGATTCCTCTGCAATTCCACCGTAGGATTGCATTATTTCGTAATTTCATTTTTTGGTGTGTGATTTTTCTGAATTGGGGTTATTGCTCTTTTTTGATTTGTTTTCAATGTTCGGCTTTTCTGAATTGGGGTTATTGCTCTTTTTTTGATTTGTTTTCAATGTTTGGCTTGTCGATTTCCATCCTTTCCAGAAAACTAAAGATCTGTCTCTTGTAATAGGAGATGATAGCAACAGGTGCCAGGTACTTACTAGAACAGTACAGGGAACCAACCATTTTTTCATTATATTTAGCAATGGATTGTATGTACAAGTTCCACTCAGCATTTAGATTGAGCTTAAGACCCAATAAGCATTCAAATTGAATATTGATTTCTTTTAACTTTACTTGTTTTGCTAATCTGATACTAAATAAACATTTTAATGCTGAAATTGTGTTATAATTTTAAAATTGAGTGATGCACATAGTCAATCAGTTAAGTACCATATGCGATACATGCTTAGACAGCCATATCTCTTTTGATCCATGACAGACTAGACAGAAGATTTTATGCGGTAGGTTGGCATTTCTTTCTGTGGTAGACTGGTAGCCAACCAAAACTATAGAACCCAATCTGTCCTGCTATTCAATCCATTCAACTATTGTTTTGTTTTCATTTAAATCAATCTTCTTGGTTATGACAGTAAACTAAATTGGCCTCTGATTGGAAGATATGAGATTTTGAGGAGTATGTAGCTACCCTTTAACTGCTGTTGTTCCCAGGTCTACCCTGACCTGGGGTGATAGCATTTGTCTGCATTCCAGATATGGGCAAATAGTGAACCCAAAATAAAAATCAACAGTAAATTTTTATAACAAATTGAGCAACAATATATTTTTATATCAAACTGACAATCAATATATATATATATATATATATATATATATATATGAATATATTTTTATAGTAAAATTACCAGCTATATATCTAAAAAATAAAAACTGACTTCATTCTGAAAGTATAAAATTATGTACAAAATATTTAGATTTCAGTATTAAATAATAGCCCATAGAGTAGTTGATATTCCGCTAAGCAAAATCAACCCACTAACAATACCTAATTGTAGTAGTAGTAGTAATAGTATAATAACAGTAGTAGTAGTAATGAAAATTACATACAAAATATTTAGATTTCAGAATTAAATAACACACAGCTTCATAGGCTTGTAAACAAAATCAACTGACCAACCAACTTTTACGTAAATCTTTTTCATCTAATATAATTATTAAAAAAAAATAAAACAATTTAAATAATTTACAAAAGAAAAATATCAGAAAAGGTGGTTCTACAAAAGGATGTTGGGGACACCATGAACCAAACATGCGAGCAACAACAAAGTTTTGGTGAGAATGGAAACCAAAAGGAAACATACTTAACATCAGGAAGAGAGAGTAGAAGTTTCTAGGACATGCAATGAGAAAGGAGGGCTTGGAGAATCTGATATGCATGGGCAGATAAAGGGAAAGAGACAAGTAAATAATGCAATGGGCATAAACAAACAGATGACAGAGCACAGCTTTAGAGAAATAACAGGACAAAATATATTAAGAGCAACAAGGGACAGGAGGTTGTGGAGAGTCATGATTGCTTATATCTTGAAGGGATACAGCACATAAAAGAAGCCTGAAAGGTCCATTTTTAAAGGGGTTTACTTTATTTCCAATAATTATGCAACTGTAAAGTATGAAGCTATAGGGAAATGGTTAATGTTTATTAAATTGGCCTTGTGTCAAACATAACTAAACTCCCTACAACTTACAGATTTATTTGTAATCATCAGAAGGTTGGAGATTGGCTGGAATATGTGGATTTGTGGAAGAATAAGTATACATTTTGCATGTTAAAATGGAAATTTATTAATAGAAAAGAATAACTTTAATTGGTCGAACTTAATGTTCAATGAGAAACAAATGATGAGTTAAGGGTATCAAGAGAATTCGTAGTAGTCCTTGCATGAGTGAGTTAATGTGTACATAGGCAGGACCGTATGTATGTTTGTATGAGCATTATCTTTGGATAGGAGTGTCTTTGAAGTTATCGTTCATGGTGAAAAGGCAAGAGGTGAGTGGTGAACGATGAAGAAGAAGGAGGTAAGAGAGAGGGAGGCCATAATAATAACAATCGCTTGATGTTTGTCAAGGGTACATGTTAATTGCTCATCATCTTAACTCTCTGACTTCAGTCAAACTTTGCTTGTCTTTTATTTTGTTTGGGAATTCACTCTTGGATGTGATTCTGGCCTTTCTATTGGCTGACAAACATTTCACATTGAGGTGAGAAATTTTGAAAATTTGTGTACGTTAAGCAAAGTTTGTAAATTTGAAAAAAATTCTTTATTTCTAACAATGAGTCAGTTTTGAATTTTTAAATCTAAAAAATTCATTTGTTCACTACAAAAATCGACTATTCTTTGATAACATATGCAACTGCAAAATGTCTCTAACCTCTTCTCCTACCATACACACACTCATGAAATATTGCAAACATTTTGCAACTCTGTTCCTATTTGGATGTCAAATGTTCTCATGTGCTACATTTATTAGTTTCAGCTGTTCAGATATTTACAGCTCAGACCAGTCATTCCACGCACACTGGGACAAATCCTCCTCATTCTATTTTCATTCCATTCAGGCAGCTTCTTCCTAACAATTCCAATCAAATTGGTTACATTTGCTTATGTGCAAATACACTTGGGAGAAGTATGAATTCATCTCATTTCCAGAGCTTTAGGGTTGAATAGTAGGAATCATGTCTAAAAGAAAAACATTGTTAACTCCCAAAAAGATTGTTAATGCATTATTCACTAACTAAAAAGAATTATTCTAACAATCCAAATATGTTTTGGCTTTAAATAAACCACAAATAGTTGGTTTGGTTTGTTTCATAGCATATCAACTTCAGTTGATTATTTAATGCTGACAAGATTTTTTACAATCAATTCATATGAATAGAATATGTATTCTATACAAAAAAACAATTTGTAACTCAGGTTTCATTAATGTATTTTTATAAAAAGGGTTTTGATATATTGCTGGTAGTATATTTTCCTTCAAAAATGTATTGCCGGTAATAATTTTTCCTTCAAATTTACTACAAAAATCTATTTTTATACTTTCATAGTGTTTTGACCCCAGTTTGGGGATAAACTATTTTCTCATAGCTGGAACCTTAATAGGTGCTATCACCCCAGGTTAAGATACAGCAGCAATTAAGAAGCAGTTCCATACATTTCTGATGGATGCAGTTTATTGTCATACCCAGGACCTGGATGACAAAGGGTTGATAAGCCATAATGATAATTCCAATCAAATTTATTACATTTGCTGTATTTACTAGCCTTCCCACGCAAGGCTGGATGTGACACATGGTCATTTTAATATGGGTATTCCCGGCCATATAGCCGGGCCAAAAATATGTCTGTCTATTTTTACCGAGTCGTGGTTCTACTCTTCGGCGGAACCACGGCTGGGTTTGTGCTGTCTGCTCGGAAGCAGAGAGCTGACAGTGTTATAGGGTTATAGAGCAGTCATCCTAAGACGACTGTTTCAATGCTAAAAAATTTATTACATTTGCTTATTCACAAATACACTTGGGAAAGCTATGTATTCATTTCTTCTCCCTAGAGCTAAGGGTTGAATAGTAGGATTTGTCCTATTATCCCATTCAGGTACAATCATTTTACTTTATTTTTATTCTTTTTAATTATCAAATCAAGATGTTGGCTATTATTTAGCAGGTTGATGGTCTTGCAGGTAGACAGTAACCTAAATAGAATTAATAAATAAAGGTAAAGGGTTGATAATTAAGGTGGCAAAGAATGAACTCAAATTTTAGAATGATAATCTTGCTTATTATTGTACTAAAATTAAATAAGCAATTGTATTCAATCGATGGAAGAGACCAGCACCAGTTAGGCTGATGGAACCAAGGCAGACCTTGACAACTCAAGCATCTGACTGGACAATGGAATCAAGTTTGTTTGATCTCACTTGTCTCAATCCCCTTTGAGCCACAAGGGAGGGGCTTTTGGCAAAGTGTGTAGACATTTTTGTTATGCAGAGTTGTCCACAAAAAATCAAATTCACATAATTAACCTTGTTAAACTCTCTCTTTGATTCACAGTCATCTTTGCCACTACTTGTACCAGAGGAGAGAAAGAGAATAGGGAGAGAAGATGCTCAGATGCAAGCGAGTGTCAACAAGATATTCAACTTAATTACAACTTTATCTACTATGAATTGTAATACAGTATAACCTGGATATAAGAGAGATTTTCTCTGGTCCCAAATTAGAGCCTGTGGTAATGTATATAAAATAGACCAAACCCTGGTATAAGAGAAACCCGGATATAAGAGAACCTTCATCCAGTCCCGGCAACTATCTTATATCAGGGTTACACTGAATCAGTCAGTCAATTAAGTGCCATGTGATACACACTTGAGTGATCATGTCTCAAAAAAGACTGACTAGGCAGAAGATTTTCCTGCAGTATGTTGCCATTACTTTCTGCAGTAGACTGGTTGCCAACCAAGGCTATAGAATCCAGTATGTCCTGCTATTTTAGCCAATAGCAGGATGGAGAAGCAACTGTTTGATACCTTTCCCAAGGGTATTTGCGTGTAAGTGAATGCAACGAATTCAACTGAAATTCAAACTCAGCTCTCCAATTTCTCATTCCAAACACTCTTCCCATCCTCCCAACTACCTATCACCCCCCTTCTGACATTTCCTATATCTAACCGCTCTTTCTATTTACCTTCCCCTATGTAGCCCCAAACGCAATAGTGGCAGTGGAATGCCTTGCTTGGGGTGAAACGATTAAAAAAAAAAATGATATATAACAGGTTAGAGGCTGCTAAGGTAGGCATTTAGTAAATATTATTTTTTGTGGATATTTTCAGACAGTTGTCCGCATTTTGGCTGTTGTAACCTTCTTCAGATTTGCAGCCTTAAAAGAGCGGCCTGTTATTCCTTTATATTTCTTATCATGAGTTGGGGTGGGGAGGCTAACTCGGAAGTTGAAACACTTTTGAGTTTCCTTGATGTTATATGAACCGTAGATTTTTTATAGTGTTATCTTGTTTGTTGTCGCTGCTGTCATGTAGTTGTTATATTACTGCTGACACTGACCCTTTTTTTGTTCATATATCTCTGGGTCGCCACTTAACAATTGGAGTGGAATTGTGAATTTTGCAGAGATATATGCTTGAGGCTGGAAGTGATCTTGATAAGGATTCTTTCAAATGTTGTTACCGTCTCTAATGAGATCTGTTTGCTTCCTACATTTGTCAGCATTCCTCTATTTGGGGTTCTGGACAGCCTCACTTTTTTCATTTTTTTTCTCTTTGATGAGTTGTAAGTTTCTGCATTTGTACCAGCTTTGGTCATTGTATGCTGATTAGAGTTTCAAAGGTTATGCTCCTTCCAGATGTTTTAGAGAGTTGACTTAAATAGAGATAACTAAATTTTTTGTGGACCACTGCTCTAACTAGGTATTGAACTCACATCCCTCTGGGTCAAGTCACTGGATCCAACCAACACTTTTATCCACTGAGCAATGTGTGTATGAATTTTTGGGACTTATAAACCCAATGTCTCAGTAACAGTTTTTTTTACCAGAACTCATAATACAATCTTGTTTGTAATTGTTTTTTTTTTCTAGCACTTTGTATTACTGGTTTCTATATTCTATTTAATTTATTTCTATGCTTGGCCAACTTAGCGCATTTGCTAGGCCACAAAAATCTTCTGATTTCTAAAGTTTTCGCATTTTCCAGTAGTGTTCTTGTTCTATTATTTCAACTATGATCTTCCTTTTTTCTCTCCATCAGTTGTCAGCTACACCTGATTTTTATATTTCTCCTCCTATTACAACCTTGTCTTAAGTGGGCGGCCCATTCCTCAATTGAATGAAATAATAGGATCAGTTCTAAATCCTATTCGCCTTAAGAAGCTTGAAGAGTACAACAGCTGAAACATCATTAAAATGGCAGCAAAACTGAGGATGTCAGTCTAAAGAGTGTTAATAATTACAATATCTTATCTCATAGACAAATTTTTATCTCTCATAAATTTACTTGCCATTAATTTACTGAAGCTCACAAGATAGAATGAGTTGTTTTCCTATGTCTCTGTTGCCTCTTTTGTTTTGTTTCTTAATACTGTTAAATTTTTGAAGGCATCTTTCTCTATCCCAATGTGCCTTTGTATTTAAGTGCTTATATAAAGTTTTAAATAACTGTTAGCAACTGACAATCAGAGAAGTTATCACCATCATATTTTACTAGTTATACATCTCATGAGGAGTTTTTCACAATCTTGTTAATGTTGCTTTTTATTAATTAGGAAAAAAATTCCATCTGAAAGCTAAGCAATCTTTGGATTTCAGTGCCACATTTTCTGCCCTCTGTTAAAGCATTTCTCAGATATTTCCAAATTTCAATTTAAGATGATCTGAGTCTCTGAATCTTTCATATAGCTCGTGTTTATTTCATTTTTCTCTTTTTTCTATATAGGATTGATTTTTATCAATATGCTTGTTTGGAGATATAACAAGATAGAAAACTCTATTCTGATGCATATCTGTTCATCTATTAATATATAAAATGTGCAGGTGATGTATTAATTAGCAGAGTGGAAAATAAAAAAAAGTGCTGAGCACAAATTTCAGCAAAAGCTGTCATATTCAACTCATAAGAATGTACTTGGGAAATGCATGGATCTAGTTGTTCTCTACACAGCTATTCCCTGTCTGACAGGCCTTGGGGAAGGTTTGAATCCTGCAATGAATTGTGTTTGTACATTTATATATATATATATATATATATATATATATGATAAAAAAAATTAACACCACAAACTTCAGGATAAAAACTCATTGGAAGTAAAAGTAAAATTAAATTGACAACATGTCTTTAAAAATAGCTAGTGTTGTTAGCTGAAAGTTCTTAGATAGGAGAAGGTAAATTCACAAATATGAACCAGGAAAATGGAAAAATTCAATAAAAAAAACTTATGAACAAGAAACTTTTGCTGTGCACTACTTATATATATATTAGCAGTATAGCCCAGTGCTGCTCGGATGTAATGAAAGATTTAAAACTAATCCATGGTCCTGGAGCTCACACTCTTTGGACATTGACACAAAAGACTAAAAAGCAATAGTTGTTTCCAGTTAAAGTGAAACCGTAGACTGAAAAAAAAATGAATGGATGTAAGTCAAATTTTGATTTCCTGGTATCGATATCAAATAAGTTTTTTTTCGTCGTAAACTGAATTTTGAAGGCTAAATAAGTCCTCTGAGTAAATGGTATCATGGCTGAGACTAAGAACTACAATTACATCTACTTAGAGCCAAATCCGAAGCAAAAACTAAAGTAAAAGGGCTTAAAAAAATATAGACATAAGGGCAGATAAACAGACACAGACATCTTGCTTTATATATATATATATATTATCAATTTTCTGCACTATTGTAAGAACTGCAACCGTGAAACTTCTGAATATCATTTCTTATGTCTTTGTTTATGAGTGTATCAAATTTGATTAAAATCAAACCACTCCTTCTATAACCTGATTTTTTCGATTATGGATTTTTGATATTTATCGGGCATACCTCGACACAAAAGCTAGCTATGAACACTCACAGACGCTTATAGTACAACTGTGTAAATTTTAAAGAAAATCGGTTCAGCCATTTTGGAGTCTATAGGTAACGGAGACACACAAAGTTCCATTTATAAATAAGTTATATATATATATGAGTGTGTGTGTGAATTCTCTCTCCATGATTGACAGATGAGCGTTCAGTGAAAAAATAACTTACAATTCTCATATAGAACATAAGACCTTTTTTGTCAACCTATATATATATATATATATATATACACACACACACGCTGAAAAAGTTTTTAAATTCTTATAAAAACACAAATAGTTTTATCTTACTTTACTTTTTTTTTGTAAGTTTTTCACTGAACCATCATCAAACAATAATTTATTCTGACAAAAGAAATCTCTTTGAAGTTAAAAATGTGGCAAATTTTCTAGTTACAAATTTGATAGGTCTTCCATTGAATAGTTAAGATGTAGCTAAGAAATCACAATGTAGCTTTTGACTAGAGTCAAAAAGCATCATACTTCCAAATAGAAATATGATGAGAAAAGAAGTTAAATGTGGAAATATCTTAATAAATGTTTTCTATTAAAATGTCAAGAGAGTTTAATAATTTTTGATACTATAAAGTGGGATGTGTTATTGTGATGCAGTCAATATCGGCTCAGAATGAGAAATTGGGAAGCCAAGTTCGAATTCCAATTGAATTCCTTGCATTCACTTAAAACACAAATACCCTTGGGAAAGGTATTAATTTGTCTCTTCCTTCCACTTATGGGTTAAATAACAGGACAGATTGGGTTCTATAGCCTTGGCTGACAACCAGTCTACCACAGAAAGTAATAGCAATCTACTGCGGGATAATCTTCTGCCCAGTCAGTCATGTCTCTTTTGAGACATGATTGCCCAAGTGTGTATAAAGTGATTTTTCATTCTCAGATTGAAAACAAAATAAGCAGGATAGGTTGCTAAAGATTAACTGCCTTTATAGAACCAGTTCCTGGAAATTTAGGATACCATCTATATATATATATATATATATATATATATGTGTGTGTGTCTGTTCAATGTTCTCACTCGTCAGGGTTATTATATGTGTGTGTGTATAGTTACTCAGATTCATGATATTCAAACATTTTGAAATATTTTTTATCCCAATTTATAAAATTACTTAGTTTTATGTCTTATTACGAAGTAGGTTTATTACTTACATAAACATTCTCCTGTTTGTTTGCATTTGTAGTATGTATTGAAGAAGAAAAGTGAATACCCCAAATTTTAAATAGTTTCTAAGAAGAAATGTCTATTGAACAGGTTAAGAGGCTCATCCCTTGTTCCCTGTTTAGGATGGGGTTTCCGGCTTTATCTTTTCCAATCTTCTCACTTTGGTTTTGTTTTTTTTCAATTGGAGTAGATAGATCTATCTATCGCCCGGTTCACACTCCACCCATGTCTATTGAACATGTTAAGAGGCTCATCCCTTGTTCCCTGTTTAGGATGGGGTTTCCGGCTTTATCTTTTCCAATCTTTTCACGATTACGTAGCCCCCTGCACGTCAGTGGTGTTACCACCTTGCTCGGGGTGATACAATTAAAAAAAAAATCCATACCCCCTCCCTGAATGATTCTAAATACCTGAACTGGATTCCATCTGCGAGTTATTTCCACAACAACCACTCGGTTTTCTCTGGGCTGGCTAATATAGATAAATTTATTCTTCACATTAACTGTTGATCCCCAACTGCAAGGGTGGGTTGGCTCACACAGTGACAAGGGTCCGTCAAGGGCCTCAGGAATGTATTTGAAGTTTCCATAATCTTTTTTTACTTCACGCCGAATGGCACATTCGGTTGGTTCATACACAATGTAACCGTCTTCGTGGAATACCATGAATGACTCATGAAATCGGTTTGTGGTTACTGAAAAACAAAAAAGAAAGTAAACAGGTAATTGAAACAATAATTCAGTGTTGTATCCCGGGTGGGGTGGGGGATAAACAGAGAAAAGAAGAGTGTAAGAAATACTCTTAACACTGAGTATATATACGTTAGTACAATAAACCAAATACATGTACACGAATAACACTTATGAAGACACTGTCTTTGTATAGGATGTATGCGTCCGTCGTGAGAAGAAAGCTTTCGTCACTCCCATGTAATGATGTAGAGTCTAGTATAGTCAGTCGCTCGCACGATTTCCTCTTCTAACACTACTACAGTTTGTTCCCGTTGCGGTCTTTTATGACCCAAGCCATACCCATTGCAGGGTAGGACCAGGATATTCTTCTACAACAATATCTCTCCAGAACATTCAGAAAAATGTAATATTTTTTTTACTGAAACTTAAATGTATTTTGGTTTCAAAATTAGGAGTAATGCAGTCTTTGTCTTTTGAGTCATTTCAAAATATGGGTGAACATGTCTTTCCATTATAGCGGGTATCTAATCTATTCCTTTTCTCGGTTGTAGTGGGAGTCCGTTCTAGTAAAGGGTAATTGTATACTGTTGCAGGTTAACAGAATTTGGCCTTGTGGTATATAGCCCACTATAAGTCATAAAATGATTATAAAATGAAGAAAAGCAAACTGAGTTGAAAATAACATTTTTATATATATATCAATGTCTTTACAATTAAAGTAATACTTGAATAGATGTCCAACGTAGGTTAAAATGTTCATGGTAAATAATAAGCTGAAAGAGATTTAAGGCTTAGGAATGTGGGAAGAGAGTAATTGAGGAATGTCTTTGATGTAGTCGCTCCTTGGGTCAGTGAGTAGTTTTGAGACAGGGGAGAAGGAAAGAGGCAAGCATAGTAACCACTTGACTTAGGTCAAGGGGGTATTGATTACACTCTTCTCCTGAGGTCTGCCTGCTTGGGTTGGTCTGTCTTGGCTTTTTATATCTGCTTT
>JBBBDQ010001127.1:1375000-1515000 GCA_037127315.1 Ascarosepion bandense
TATAGCAAAATGATGATCAGTATAGCATTAAAGTAGAAAAATACATTTTTATAGCAAGTTTATATTATTGACCAAATATACATTTTATTATCTGCAAACTTGATCAGTCAGTTAAGGGTCCTACATGATAGATGCTTAGGTTATCATGTCTCTTTCAATTCATAACTGACTAGGCAGAGAATTTTCCCACAGTAGAGTGCCATTTCTTTCTGTGGTAGACTGGTTACCAACCAAGGTTATATAACCTGATCTGTCCTGCTATTCAACCCATAGCTGGAGGGAGAAGAAATGGATTAATACCTTTCCCAAGGGTATTTGCACATAAGTAAATGCAACGAATTCAACTGGAAACAAACTCTTTTTTACAATTTCCTATTCCAAGCTGATATCTGTAGCAGATAAGAAATTAATTAAAATCTACCTTCTTCGCTTTTACAAAAATTCACAGTGATGTGTGAAATCCTGGTTTTTCACAAATAGAAAAAGGATTGACCATATGCTTAACGAGACATCAAAACCAGATTTCGGAAGTAGGCGTTAAAATTATTTTTGACCAATGGGAGCGACTTACAAAACTTGAGGACTTCCAGCAAGTGCATTAATCTGAATGACTATAAAAGGTCCTGGTCAGCATCAGTCAGAGAGTCAGATATAAGCCGCGTGAAAAAACATCTAAAATGTAACTTCAACTTCAAGCGACTTGGTCATTGTCCTCTTTCAACAATTACTACTACAAACATTTTGTATGAACTCATGATACCCTTAACTTTCTCATTGAACATTAATTTCTATAATTTCTTTTTATTCCTCCTTTCATAAATTTCTATTTTAAAATGCAAAAATATATATATTATTCTTACACTATACCACACAATTCCATATATTCCAACCTACTGACAACCAACCTTCTGATGATAATTCTGCATAAAACAAGGCACAAGCCTGAACCAAGAAAAATTAACCAGCTCCCTACGCTGCATATCCATTGTGCCACAACATATCTAAAAAGACCTTTGCCTTGAAATTACAAAATATCTGTAGCAGGAGCTATAAAATTGTGTTTTTTTTTTTTGTTTTTTTTAATCATTTCACTCCAAGCAAGGCGGAAACGCCACTGATGTGCATAAATGTAAAAAGATTAATTAGAAAAGAGTGAGGAGTACAAACTAGTTAGAAAGGAACAATAGAAAGCTGAGAAAGCAGGTGCAATGACAGATACATGGGCGGAGAGAAAGTGAAGGTTATACAGGGGAGGAGAGAGAGCTAGAGTCCAGTGGTTAGTAGATGAGTATTAACTTTGCATTTAAATTTCTGGAGGTTGTAGCCGTCAGGAAAGCAAGAATACGGGAGTGAGTTCCACAGGCGGGAAGTGCGAGAGAAGAAGCTGCAGGAGTAGAATTGTCGTCTGCATTTGGCTAACCTGACTGTGAATAGGTGGGACCCAGCTGCCAGTCTGGTTGCACAAGTAAACACCTGTTGAGGAGGCATCAGTGACTTAAGCTCGTCCGAGCAGAAGCCATGAAAGTATTTATAGAAGAGACAAAGGGAGGCCACATTTCGACGATGAGGAAGTGGCTGCAGTTGAGTCGCCAGATCAGTATCTATCACATTACAGACTCTCCTTTGGAGCTTGTCAAGAACACTGAGGAGAACGGCAGAGGCACCTGACCATAAATGGCAGCAGTACTCCATGCATGGACGGATGGTTGACTTGTATATATGCAGGATGGATTCAGGTGGAAAAAACATCCTGGATCGACATAGTGACCCAAACAAAGTATTTAGAGTTTGGCATGAAGTAATACATCAAGGTAGTTATGCTCCTCAACAAAAAGGACCAAACTTTAGTTAATGTTTCTGAAAGAAAGTGCATCTGGCATAATCAACAATTTGACAAAGGACAGCATGGTCAAGCATTCAGCCACGATGACTTGTGACTTTGTTCCAGCTCAACCTGTTTTGCAGTTTAACCTGGATAAATACATATTTCATTATTACTGTTAATTTATTACTAGTTGTACCCCATCTTTTTATAACAATACTCAGAACTGATACAATCTTCATTATTACTGTTATTTTATTACTTGCCAATATTGCTTTTTATCATAATTTGTTGAGACTATATATTTCTCATTATAATTGTTAATTTCTCATTTCATTCTACCTTATTATTACTGTTTTTATTACTACACTCCACTGTAAAAAATAAAAAAAATGATGAAACTGTCCATGCAGAAAATTAAAAAAAGCAATTATTACTTTATAATAAAACAAAGTTTTCAATAAAAATAAAAAACAAATTGGGAGAAAGAAACAGAATGACTATAGGTGTGTGTTCTGTTTAATCAAAATGGCTTCCAAAGTCAAAATGACTGAAGTTTATCTTTTGCTTCCGATGTAGTCTACTGCAGTCATATTTTCTTCTTTTGGATATACAAATAATTTGACTTTTGTTTTTCATTGATCATACGTCGTCTTCAATGTTTATAGTAACACACACAAATGGTTTTCAGTTTTCAGCTTTTATACATGAATAAATACACTTTCTATTTTCTACAATTGTCAGATATTGCATATTTTAATTAAACATCACTGGCATTTGTATGGCTTCAAAGAACCAGTAAATCAATGAAAAATCATTTGTCTAGAGATATCTTTTCAAGTGATTTTGTCTAAATAATATTAATGAAATTCCTTAATGATCATAGCAAAAGAAAATCAATCATTTTGTAATGAAAAGAGAACAGAAAAAATAATCTATAATTAAAGTTTAATGATTAATTAAACTATGAAAGAAATATTTCAAAACAAAAAATTATTTATCCAGGTTTGAGAGTTTACAAAGGTGTTTGCCTTTGACTCATGTTATTCTTTCTTTCTTAGATTTTCTGTGAATAAACTGCATCTTTGTCTTAGTCTCCTATGATCTGAGAGAGAGAATGAGAGAAAGGTATAGAGAGGAGAGAGAGAGAATGAGAGAAAGGTATATAGAGAGAGAGAGAATGAGAGAAAGGTATAGAGAGGAGAGAGAGAGAATGAGAGAAAGGTATAGAGAGAGAGAGAGAGAGAGAATAAGAGAAAGGTATAGAGAGAGAGAGAAAAAAAAATAGAAGAAATTTGTCAATTTCTTGAGGCTTGGAATGAGAAATCAGAAAGCAAAGTTTGAATTTTAATTGGGTTATATTACTTTCTTTTTTTTAACATACTCTTGGGAAAAATATAAACTCATCTCTTACCAACAGCTAAATATTATATTAACAATTAAGGTATTTGAAATTAGAAAGTCCTTTCCATTGCAAAATAAAGAAATGACAAAATCATGCGTAAATTTTGTCATCTTTTGAATTGTCATAACTTTAGATCTATTTGAGATAAACTACTCAATTTTTTTTAGCATTTACTTTAACATAGAAACACTTATACTTAAGTGATTTGTACATATATGGCAGGAAGTACCTTCTTGTTTTACAATAGTAATAATTTTTACAGATACAAGTTTTACTATTTAACTCATGGTTGATTTATTTCCCGAGAATAATTCTTTTATTTTCATGCCTTACAATCCAAAACATGCTTCACCTTTTACTAATCCACAAATGGCAATAAAAAAATAAAACAAGTTTTGTCCAAAATCAAATCTCTATTCTGGATGCAAATGAGAAAAAAACTTATCAGGAAGACATGGCTGAGGTTCCTGGAATATGTAATGAGGAAACAGGGCTTGAAAATTTAATACTCACAGGATAGGTAGAGGGAAAGAGAAACAGAGGAAAACAGTGTAAGACATTTGATGAGCTTGAGTAGATGGATGGTGGAGTGGGGTTTGGGAGGGAATCAGGCAAGGGGAAGTTCATGATCGCCTACGTCTTGAAATGATATGGCACATAAAGAAGAGTCTCTCTTTGCGGCAGAAAACCACAGTGTAACCTGGTGTATAAATTTACTTTATTAAATTTCTTTATGTGCAGACTAATATACATAATGCATGCTGTTAAAAAAAAGTGTGCTCAAACAATGGGTATCCACAAAATAATGTTGGAAAGTGAATTCTTTGATTCTCTTTCAGATATGAAATTTTGAGATCTGAACAAGACAATGTGCATTCTTTAAAGTGTCTTATTTTTTTTAATCATATCACCTCGAGCAAGGCGGGAATGCCACTGATGTGCAGGGAGCTACATAAGAGTAAAAGGATTAGAGGAGAATGAGGAGAAGGACGAACTAGTTAGAAAGGAGCATGAGAAGGATGGGAATACAGGTGTGATGACAGTTGCGAAGGTGAGAGAAAGGAAAGGGATCTACAGGACAGTGTGGAAAGAAGTAGGGTCAAGTAGTTAAGAGATGAGAATTGACCTTGCATTTAAATTCCTGGAGTTTGTAGCTGTCAGGAAAGCAAGAATAAGCAAGCGAGTTCCACAGGTAGGAAGTGTGGGAAAAGAAGCTGCAGGAGTAGAACTATCGTCTGCATTTGATTGATCTAACTGTCAATGGGTGAGACCCAGTTGCCAGTGTTTATTAAACCTTACTGGGATGTGATGCTCTCTGTGGTCAAATGTCAAAAGCACACCAGATTAAATGGTAAATTCTCTTGAATAGTGGGCAGCTGGTTTAAACCTGCCAAAGAGCACTTTTCCTTAATTTTCTCAAATGTGTGGGCTGGTAGACAGAAAAGACTTGTTTAAAAAAAAAACAGGGCGTCTACTTGAACATGAGTATTCACTTAATAATGTTCTGAATAAGAGGAAATATATAGGCAGCAACTGTACTTTTAAACATGTCTTATAGACATTTTTGTCTATTGTGTTTGGCTATCTTTTTCCCCAATTTGTGAATGATTTTTCTCAAATAAGATAAAAGGCAGTTGCTGAAGTACAATATTTACAAAACTTTTAAAATGGCTGAGTCCAGGCTTTGAAGCATTACCGTCTTTTTTTTATATAGTGCACTAATTAAACCCACTTAAAAACGACTAATGGATGTTGAAATTTGGCAGTATCAGTTGAGTAGAAGTAATGCATCTCAGAACACTTCATTGAAATTCAAGTTAAACCCATGCAAGGCAGTAAAGCCACTAAGACACAAGGGGTTACTCGATGTGGAAGAATTCAAAAATAATAGAAACATCATTAAGGAGCACGTACATAAGAAGAGTAATCAGGAAGACAGTAGATAATGATTGCATTTAAATTTTACAGATTAAATTTGGCTGGAAAGCATGGAGCCAGAAGAGACTTCCACAGGTGAGTATTATGAAAAAACTTGCAGTCAGAATGCTAATATTCTTATCACTTGGCCATGCACCCATTTGACAGTGTAAGTACAAATTGATTGATTTGTTTTCTATGGATTATCAACCCTTTGCAGGTTATTTAAAGCCAGAACTTATTTTTAGATTGCAAGAATATATACATAATTTGTTTTTGAGATAATATTAATCTTAGTGATAGAATATTTATTAATTAACCCATAGCTGGTAGAAGAAGAGTTGAATTTGTACCTTCCGAAAGGGTATTTGCACATAAGTGAACATAATGAATCCAGTTGGAATTAGAACTCAGCACTCTGATTAACAATTTTGAACCATTATACATCACACCACTTGCACACTCACACTTACAGGACCTGGTAATTTCACTGACAATATAGGAACTGGCGTTTCAGTGTGATATGTCCATGAGTCTAGGGTACAAATAAAATGGTTTACCTCTAATAATTTGCATGTAAATGATACTATCCAGACATGAAAATATAGACTATAGTCACTTGACTTATTTTTTTGATAAATTGTTTGGTAATAAAAAATTGTGTAAATGTTTCAAGTCAGAAGGGCTTTCAGATGTGTGACTGAAAACTGTCAGACTGTTTGCATGTATTTCAATGAAATGTTCTGAGATTAATTTGTCAATTGCCTAATTGATTCAGTAAAATCAATAAAGCTTCATTTTTGTTTCATACTGCATCAAAGGAATGTATCTTCAATGAATGATGATTGCATGCGTGTCTTTATGTGCACACATGAATGTATTCAGAAGAATAATTTGGCTTCATTGATAAAACAGCCAGTATTGCTTTTAAGTGAATCATGTTTTTATTTTTTTAATCAATTTCACCTCCAGTAAGGTAGTAAAGCCACTAAGACACAAGGGGTTACTGGGTGTGGAAGAATTAGAAAACATAAACATCACTAAGGAGAGAATTTTACTGCGAGGTTGTAAAAAATACCAGGTTGAGAAAATGGCGCGGGAAATCCTTCTCTCAATGAGGGTGAATGAGCCTCTCTTAAGCTGTGGTAGGCAACCCATCTAGTGATGGTGTCACGATAAAAAACACCCTTGGTAGCTCTAGTGAAGCGTCAAGTATTCAGCTATTGACAAGATTTTGAATCTCGGCCGAGGCCGCAGAATGATGATGATGATGATAAAGGAGAGAATACAGAAGAGGAGTAATCAGAAAGACGGTGGATAGGGAATGACATTGCATTTAAATCTTTGAAGATTAAAGTTGGCTGAACAACATAGAGCTGGGAGTTCGATGACCAAGTTGGCTGAACAACATAGAGCTGGGAGTTTGATGACCAAGTTGGCTGAACAACATAGAGCTGGGAGTTCGATGACCAAGTTGGCTGAACAACATAGAGCTGGGAGTTCGATGACCAAGTTGGCTGAACAACATAGAGCTGGGAGTTCGATGACCGAAGTGCAAGAAAAGAAACTGTTAGATTTAGCCATAAATTCTATTCTAACTGGATCAATAGTAAATTGATGAGATCTCAATGCCAGTGTAGTACTGCAATTAAATTAATGAACTCTAAATTCCATAGTGAACGGCTCATCCAAAGAATGACAACGAAAGTATTTATAGGAAAGTGACTGAAATTGAGCTGCCAGATCAAGACCAATAATATTGCTGATTTATCTTTGGATTTTATGAAAATGCTCAAGGTAAATAGCAAGGGCACCGGCCCATATGTAGCAGCAATATTCTAAGCATAGAAAAATGGTAGATGTATAAAACTGTATGATAGATTCTGGAGAGAAAAACTGTCTAGCATGACACAGTGAACTAACTTTCTTAACAACTGAAATAGCAATGAATTCGATAGAGTCTTTCCACTTCATACCAGCTGGGAACATTAGCACAAAAAGGCACGACAAGTCACTGTCAGAGAGGGGTCTCTCAGATGATTAATGGAGGGAATTTTAGTTTTGGTGTCATTAAAATCAACATGCCATCTTTCGCCCTAGTTCAGTCAGTGCTTGTGCGATCATGTCTCGAAAGAGACATGACTGACTGGGCAGAAGATTTTCTCACAGCAGGTTGCCATTACTCTCTGCAGTAGCCAACCAAGGCTATAGAACCCAATCTGTCCTGCTATTTAGCCTGTATCTGGAGGGAGAAGTGATGGATTCATTCCTTTCCTGGGATAATTGTGTTTAAGTGAATACAACAAATTCAATTGGAATTCAAACTCAGCTCTTGATTTCTCATTATGAGCTGATAGCAACTGCACCACAACACACATCCACCCTAGTAAACAATCCCTAAAACAATTTTTCAGGAAAAGATCTTACTCAAATCTCTTATCACTCTTTTCAGCATTGGTAGGAGTTTCCTACCTAACATTTAATTTGAAGTAGTATATAGAATGTTAGCCTCTTGATTATATAATTATTTTCTCTTTGACTTAGACAAAATATACATTTTAGCTGTTTCTGCTGTTGAAAGTCCTTGAGAGATACAGTTTCTGTTACTTGGTACAGTTCTTTGTGATTCAGTAGTACCAGTCTACAAGATTCAGTTCCAGGTAGAGAGAATATAAGTTTTTATATATATCAGGACTATTTTGGGTAATTGAATGACAAAATGGAAAGTTCTATGTAACACATTTCATTCTCTGAAATAGAGGAATGCTCGCACACCTAGTATTAAAGGTGGTGTGAGATAATATTTCAGTTGTTTTGTTCATATTAAGGGTCAGTTAAGTGTCATACGTGATACACGCTTGGGCGATCATCTCGAAAGAGACATGACTGACTGGACAGAAGATTATCCTGCAGTAGGTTGCCATCACTTTCTGCGGTAGACTGGTTGCCAGCCAAGGCTATAGAACCCAATCTGTCATATTATCTAACCCATAATTATAAGAATATTTGTGTGTAAGTGAATGCAAGGAATTCAACTGGAATTTGAACAGTTTTCATTCTGAGTTGATATCTACTGCACCACAATGCACACCCACATTAAGGGTAATTTTCTATAAATTCAAGATTCAAATATCAATTTTTTACAAATTCCAAATTAAATTTCGCTGTTCAAAAAAATAAAATTTTCTATGACTTTTAGAGAGTTTAGGTGTGCTGTTTCCTATAATTTATTTTTTACCGTTTTTTTTTTTCTGATTCTGCTTTGATTTTTATTATAAGTAACTGAATACTGTATTTTTTTCTTGAGATAATTTAATAGGGGTCAAACTTTTTGCTTTCTGTTTTGTAGTAAATTATGGTCTATTTTAATTTCTTATTTATTTGTTATGTAATCACATGATGAGAATTCAAGAAACTTCCTGAACTATCAAGAATTAATCAGACGTTGTTTCCCGAATATTTGAGCCTGTTCAATGATGTCATGTAATGTACATTCAAGAATGTTCTGGAAGTTTCACAGAGTATATAAACCCATGCATGATTCAACGGTAGCCAGCAGATTCAGTGTCCATTCTGCATTCATGCTGTGTTCATTTCTCTTGTGCCTCTAATAAGCAGTGATTATATTTAATGGATGTACTCCTGCTGTCAAAAGTGATGACAAAATATTTGAGAGGATTATTAGCTGTTTCCTTACTGGTTATTCCCCCTGAGCAGGACAGGAGGAAAATATTTATAATATACAGATACACAATGGTCTTTATTATATGAGAGAGGCTGTTATTTCACTTATTGTTACTTTTCTTCTAATCAACCTCATCCATTTTTTTTTCAGATTAAATTAATAATTAAGCCTTCATTATGTTATGGAGAGGAAATGATGATTATCTGCAGTTGAGTTTCACTTGTACTGGAACAATTGATAATCTGCAGAAGCCCAGCGCATGCTTTGTGACATTGTCTTTTCAAATGCAAACCTGAAGCCATCTAAGCTGCAGGAACACTTGAACAACCTGCATGGTGGTGCAGATGTTGCAGGCCATGAAGCTGATTCATTTAAATCTAAAAGAGCCTGCATTGATTCTCAAGCAACCCTTCCAATATAAGGTTTTATATCAACTGACAAAACACTGTTCATGGCTTCATACCATGTGGCATATAATGTAGCCAAATCCAAGAAGCCCCATACAATTGCAGAAGAGGTAATAATGTGAATTACAGGTAATAATAATTACAGGTAATAATAATTACAGGTAATAATGTGAATTACAGGTAATAATAATTACAGGTAATAATGTGAATTACAGGTAATAATAATTACAGGTAATAATGTGAATTACAGGTAATAATAATTACAGGTAATAATGTGAATTACAGGTAATAATAATTACAGGTAATAATGTGAATTACAGGTAATAATAATTACAGGTAATAATGTGAATTACAAATGTTAACAATTGTTCTGGAAAAAGAAGCCTCAAACAAGCTAAAATTATTGTCATTATGAAATAATATTATTCAAAGTAAAGTTAGTGATTTTAGTTTGGGCATTTAGGACCAAGTTATTGGAGACTAGCAGTATAGCCTGGCGTTGCTCGGGTGTAATGAAAGCTTTAAAACTAATCCATGGTCCTGGAGCTCAGACTCTTTGGACATTGGCATGAAAGACTAAAAAGCAATAGTTGTTTCCAGTTAAAGCAAAACCATAGACTGAAAGAAAAATGAATGGATGTAAGTCAAATTTTTATTTCCTGGTGTCGATATCAAATAAATTTTTTCGTTGCAAACTGAAATTGATGGCAAAATAAGTCCTCTGAGTAAATGGTATCATGGCTGAGACTAAGAACTACAATTATACATACTTAGAGCCAAACCCAAAGCAAAAAATAAAATAAAAGGGCTGAAAAACTGATTTTGATCAGACCCAGTAGGATATCGGGGTATCGATTTCCAATATCGGAGTCATCCAAGTATTGAACTGCAATCTTGAAACTTTTGAATATCATTTCTTATGTCTTTGTCTATGAGTGTATCAAATTTGATTAAAATCGGACCACTCCTTCTATAACCCGATTTTCCTCGATTATCAATTTTTGATATTTATTGGGGGTACCTCGACACAAAACCTACCTAAGAACACTCACAGATGCTTATAGTAGAAGTATGTAAATTTTCAAGAAAATTGGTTCAACTGTTTCAGTGTCTATAGGTAACGGACACACACAGTTCCATTTATAAATAAGTTTAGATATCAGAGCTAGTCTCTTAAAAATCTCTTTCCAATTGGAGGAAACCACTGATTTTGCAAATTACAGTCATTAGTTCATTGCATTTAATTAGTGAGGTATGTCCATGATGGTGTAATTATGGAAGATTTCCTGTTGTGTATACATCTAAAAACGACCACAAAAAGAAAAGATATAAAGGGATTCTTTGCAAAATAGTATTTAGATATCTAAATTATTGGTTCTGTGAGTACTGACGATGCCCTTTCTATGCTAGGAAATTTTTTGCACTGATAGAACAAGTGATTCTGCACTTACAAGGTACTTCCTGTTTTCTTCATCAACTTGCTTTGGGGTATGCTTTGATGTCAAAAACATTGCCTTTAAAGTTGAAAAAGGTCTTTGGCACTTATTTCTGTGAAGACCATCAACTGGCTTAGGAGTCACCTCTTCAAGTAACTTTGTGGAGATTTTGGAATCATTTAATTTTGATTTTCCACATGGAAGTCTGCTGTTATGTGGGAGAGTTTTAATGCACTTCTTCAAGCTGTGAGAAGTCAAAGATTTTCTGAAGGAATGTAACTATGATCTACCTGGAGAAATGGAATCACAAGCAAAACTTTGGAAAAATATTGGTGTTCGGTAAAGTACATGCTTCCAAGACTTTAGAAAAATGCACTGTCAGTCAGATAAATGCCATATGTGATACACGCTTTGGGCAAAAGAGACATGACTGACTGGGCAGAAGATTATCCTGCAGTAAGTTGCCATCACTTTCTGTGGTAGACTGGTTGCCGACCAAGGCTATATAACCCAATCTGTCCTATTATTTAACCCATAACTGGAGGGAAGATACAGATTAATACCTTTCCCTAAAGTATTTGTGCGTAAATGAATGCAAGGAATTCAACTCGGGTCCCCAATTTGTTGTTCTCAGTCAATATTCACTGTACCACAACACACATTCTGGACCAGAATGCACATCCTAACTGTACTCATCCCATTTGTAACGCCATACTTATGTGAATTTTAGTACCATTTTGTCAATCAAGACAAAATCTAAAAATCACTTGGGTGTACAGGTAGACATGTGGATTTCTTTCAGCAACAAAGTGCCACATTTTGCAAAAACTCTTTAGCGATAAACAGGAACAAAAGAGTAAATTTAAATTGACATGAGTTCTATAATTTCTTTAAAGAAATTTAATGCATGGATAAAAACTCAATTTTTTTGTAGGGTTTATGCAAATTTCTATTTGTTACAATATTTCCATGGGGTTCATTTTAGTTTATATATTATCAAAAATTGATTATACAAATTCTTTTGGTCACTTTCACTTTTTCTTAAAGTAATAATTTATTTAAGGGGTGTTGGGCATAAAAAAGGTTGGGAACCAGTTCTCTAAAAGGACTTTATCAAACTAATGTTATGTTCTTATTGATGAAATTATATAATTTGGAAATCCATAACCTAGGTTTCAACCTTTTGCTATCTTCAGGCAATTTACAATAACTAGCTACTGTAAATCGCCAGAAGATAGCAAAAGATTAAAACCTAGGTTGTGGAAATTACTCACTTTTACATGAAAAATATTCAAAAGTTCTACAAGAGAATTTTATTGAACAATTTTTAATATAAATGTGTGCTAGTCTAATTTAATTATTACCAAAAACTAATTTTTTATATATATATATAATTTATAACAATATCACTGCAATTTGAAGAATATGAGAACAGACTCTAAAAACAATTTATTGGGACATTAATATTTGATTGTTTTTAGAGTCGGTTCTCATATTCTTCAAATTAGAAATTACTTTATTTTGATTGATCCACTCTCTCTATGTAACAATGCCTCCTTGATTAAGGGCGTTTGGCTAGTTTTTAACCTTTTAAAGCTCTTCAACTTAAAATAAAACTCATCACTTGAAAACACAAGTAGTGTTGAAGCAAAATAACTCATGTATGTTATAAATTCTAAATAAATCTTATGTGCACTACTTTGTATTGAACACTTAAGAATAATGTTTCTTTGGAAACGGAATTTTATTTCATCCATACCTACCCTATACTTATATATACATATATTTTTTTTCATTTGTAAATGAGTTATTATGCAACCAAGGTTTCTACGATGTGGTGTCTTCAATTTTATTGGCTGGCCTCATGTAGAAATTGAAATTAAAATTAAAATATGAAAAAGACTCAGACATAACATGAAGCATGGGGAAAATAGCCAAGCCTTACAACAGTGGCAAAATATGTAGACTGTGCCAAGAAGAAAAGTTATCTATTATGTTGTTCTCAAACAAAAATGAATTACTGAATGAAAGAACAGAAATTATGACGACGTATAACCATACCATAATATAGCTATTAGGGTCATACAGCCATGAATGAAAGCGTTATAACTTCTTCTAATTTTGAAATTCATAAAACGTGAGTGTTCTTTAAGAAAACAGTAAAATCAGTTATTGCACCTGATGACACAACAGGGTAAAAACATACGTTGTGTAATAACTTGTTTACAAATGAAAAACATTCAAAAGTTCTACAATATAATTGTATTGAACATATTTTAATACAACTATGTACTGGTCTAATTTTATTATGACCAAAGACTATGTAATTAAATAATTAATATATATATATATATATATATATATATATATATATATATATTAATACAGGTTTCATTGAATAATATAGACAAGTTCTGTCTATTTATTTTGTGTAAGATCCTTTCGTATGATCTGATTAGCTTGATAGTGTTGTCATGAAAAGATGACAAGAAATCGCAATAATTGTTGATTTTTTTATCAGGTCTGAGCTTTCGGCTTACATAAGCCATTATCAAAGGATGAACATTTAATATACAGTGAACATAGAACATTTAAATTATTAACAGAGTGGAGTTATATAGAGAAAATTAAACAGGTCCATTTTTTGCGTCGCACGTGGCTGCAGGCCGAGAAGGAATGGTGGTCGTGGGTTTTTGGTCAAATGAGAGTATAGTGGCATGAGGGATTGGTCTGGGAACTGCTGCTACTATGGTGTAGGGGGTAAGTATAATAACTATGACCTCTCCCGTCGATTATAGGCATTGAAGTATGTTAGTGGAGGTGTCAAAATTTATTTTATTTAGGCTAGGTTTAAGCTGTTTAATGTAGATAGCTTCTAGAATATATATATATATATATATATATATATATATATATATATATATATATTTGACCTGTGCTATAAGGAAAGCTGCACATAACTGTCCTTATCCTTTAGAAGTAAGTTAACAAAATGTGTTTGAATATCAGCTTAAGATGTTTCTGTTCATTTCAAATGTTCTTCAAAAAGGCATGAATCCATTACTCCATGTTGCTATACCATAATAGTTGAGTGAGAAGAGTCAGGCTGGTAGATTTAGAAACATATCAACCTCTCTTAGGTTAATTAATGTTAGAAAGTATCTTGTTTTTATACTTAAGGCTGTAGGTAAATATTGGCCATGTTTATACTTGAGTATATCGATAAACATTGGGATTCTATAAGAAACTTTGGCCATGTTTACTCTTGATATTGGTGAGGTTTATACTTAAATCTGCAAGCATCCACTAAGAAGAAAGCCCCCCCCCTTTTTTTGTAGGACATCTTACTCATTCAGCTTAGTTAGTTGATGTATTCTAGGCCCTGCAGTGAGATTGTGAACATTAAAACAAACAATTGTAAGATAACCAGTCTGACTTATTGGGGTGGTAGTAACAAAACATTTTACACCTGCCCCATGCTCAGTTTTCAAACACACACACACACATATATATATACAGAAATGACTTTTGGGTTAACCTCACAGAAAATGAAATCTGTGAAGAAGAAGATACAAATGTTGGTTGATTTTTCAACTTGTATTCATGAGAGGATGTGTGTTGTGGTGCAGCGGATATCGTCTCAGGACAAGAAATCAGGGAGCTGAGTTCAAATTCCATTTGAATTTGTTACGTTCACTTCGCCGCAAAAACCCTTGGGAAAAGGTATTAATCTATCTCTTCCCTCCAGATATGGGTTAAATAATAGGGCAGATTGGGTTCTATAGCCTTGGCAATCAGTCTACCACAAAAAGCAATGGCAACCTACTGCAGGATAATCTTCTGCCCAGTCAGAAAAAAAAAAGCATGTATCACATATGGCACTAAACTGATTGACTCATGAGAACACAAATGGAGAAAGCTGTCACTAATAATGTTAATCCCAGTTTATCAGGTTAATCCAAGTTGATGATACCATATGACTCAGTTCAACCTATAATTTTATTAGAAATATAAAGTGGGCATTGCTAACTAACATCCATTGTTTAGAGATATGCTCTAAAGAGCATTTTAACTCAACAATCTACTGAGATATGGTGTGTGCATGTATGTATATATATATATATATATATATATATATATAGTCTATCGAGGCAGCAGATAATTTTCTAAACATATACTGTTAAATATAAAAGACAATGAATG
This sequence comes from Ascarosepion bandense, assembly GCA_037127315.1. Classification (NCBI taxonomy): domain Eukaryota; kingdom Metazoa; phylum Mollusca; class Cephalopoda; order Sepiida; family Sepiidae; genus Ascarosepion; species Ascarosepion bandense. Next base: position 1,389,876 of record JBBBDQ010001127.1, read on the forward strand.
TCTTAGAACCAACTTAAAAAATTATCCAAATGTTGAAGAATTTTTGTCTTTATTTTCAACTGAAATTAAAGCCAAAATACGATGTTTAGAACAGCTCATGATCAAACATAAGACATTCATTGTCTCTTATATTTAACAGTATATGTTTAGAAAAAAAAAAAAAATATATATATATATATATATATATATATATATATTTTATTTATTTGCTTGAACGTTTTTTTTTTTAATTGAACAGTATATTTATATATTTATTTCTACCCACCTGATTATTCATGATAAATTTTTTTTGTTATGAAAATGTGCAACATACATTTTCGTAATAAAAAATTTATTGTAAATAATCAGGCCGGTAGAAATAAATATATAAAGATACTGTTTGATTAAAAACAGAATATCTACTCTAAAATTAATATTGATTAAAAAAAAAAAAATTCAAATAAACAAATTAAATATGTCAGTTGTTAAAACCATTTTGTTAATCTTCGGGATTTTCTGTAACTATATATATATATATATATATATATATATATATATATATCGCAATTCGAAGAAATTCGCAAAGAAAGCATGACGTCGTCTACTTCTTCCGTTCTCGTTCTGCTCTTGAATTTTAAAAAACTGTTAAAGCGTTTTCATCTGTCTCAATGTGCCAATTGATTTTATTTTTCTGTCATTTACTTTGCCCAGTAGCGATTGCTGCTGGTGGTGCCAGGGGTGGCAGTCCCGCTTTAAACCACCGAAACTGTGTATTCACCCTTGGTTAGCGGCTGATGAGGGCAAAGTAAATGCACATGTGGTCATTGGTCACATGTTGTATGTAAGAAAAAAAAAAAATATATATATATATAGAGAGAGAGAGAGAGAGGTAAAATTCTAATCACCTGAAGAATGTCTTGAGCATAAAACAGTCAAAATATTGTGAATATAGCAATAAAGATGAGAACAGTCCAAATTAACATTTTGTTGATTATTTAATTCTAAAACACATTTTGGTTTGTAAGAATAATTGTTCTTTCTGAGTGAATATTGCATGAACAATGTTTTGAAAACAATGATTTTTTTCAGATTGGAATTTGAAACCAGCACTGATTTCTCATTCTGAGCCACTATCCATTACACCACCCACCCATTCTTCCAATAAACTTGCACCATATAAAAATAGTTTTAATTCAATAAAATCTGCATTAGTAGGGCAATGTGATTAATTTTCATCATATGAATGCCAGACTTTTATTTTAACTGCATTGTTATAAGAATTAGATTAAGTGAATTAGAAATTAGCAACACACTCAATGCACTTGTACATCATGATCACAATTTTAACCAGTAATATGACATTTTAATAGAAATAAATATAATTTAGTCAGATGAAGATGAATTGACAATGGCATGTTCAGTGGCTCCACTACGATTAATATAGGACTGGGCTTTTTCAGTTCTTACTCAATTAGTGCTGAACAAATATCTATCTAAATCTAAACTTATTTATAAACGGAACTTTGTGTGTGAACTGATTTTCTTGAAATTTTACACAGTTGTACGATAAGCATCTGCAAATGTTCTTAGCTAGGTTTTGTGTCAAGGAACCCCTGATAAATATCAAATTGGAAAAATCATATTATAGAAGGAGTGGTCCGATTTTAATCAAATTTGATACACTAATAGACAAAGACATAAGAAACAATATTCAGAAGTTTCAAGGTTGCAGTTCTTACAATAGTGCAGAAAATTGATAATATATATATAAAAAGCAAGATGTTTGTGTGTATGTCTGTATTTTTTTCAGCCCTTTTATTTTAGTTTTTGCTTCAGGTTTGGCTCTCAGTAGGTATAATTGTAGTTCTTAGTCTCAGCTATGATACCATTTACTCAGAGGACTTATTTAGCCTTCAAAATTCAGTTTACGACGAAAAAAACTTATTTGATATCGATACCAGGAAATCAAAATTTGACTTACATCCATTCATTTTTCTTTCAGTCTTTGGTTTTGCTTTTACTGGAAACAACTATTGCTTTTTAGTCTTTCATGCCAATGTCCAAAGAGTGTGAGCTCCAGGACCATGGATTAGTTTTAAAGCTTTCATTACACCCGAGCAATGCCGTGCTATACTGCTATTGAGATATAAAACCTTAAATAAATGAATAGGAACAAAAAGTGTTAAAGTAAAATCTAGTGTTGATAGGCTTAATGTGAATTATATTTTATCTTGGAAAGTGGCAATATAATTACTATACAGTTACTTCTGTCAGTTAAGTGCTACCTGTGGTGATCATGTCCCAAGAGAGACACAAATGACTGGGGAGATCTTCCCACAGTAGGTTGCCATTACTTTTTGTGGTAGACTGGTTGCCACCCAAGGCTTTAGAACCCAATCTGTTCTGCTATTTAACCCATAGCTGGAGGGAGAAGTGACAGATTAATATCTTTCCCAAGAGTATTTTCACATTAGTGAATACAATGTATTCAACTGTAATTCAAACTCGGTTTGTCGGTTTCTCATCCTGCAATCTACACTTTTATTTACAGTAACGTTTAAGACAAAGTAATAAATCAACAGTCCAGAAATTCATTATTACAATGGTTTTGGTTAATTCTGGTTAATAACAATAAACAGCTATGGTAAATAGTAACAAATAATTTCAGTTTTATACTTAACTAAAGGCGATTTTTAAACAATAAAATCTGTCAGCATATATATATATATATATATATATATGCTTACCCAAAGTCACAAATCATGATGATAGAGGGTTTGGGTGTTCTGGCCTTGTTAAGACTGTTTATTATGCTAAATAATGTGCACTTTACCAGAAATTGTAACTAAAGTCCACTCAGTATAGTTGCAGTATAAATCACAGGTGGGCTCTTACATGTTGAACAAACACAAATAAAATGTGCCTGAGCCAGTGTCAGCACCCTTGTAGACAAGCACATTGGATAGGATTAGTCAGCTATCACATATATATATATATATATATGTGTGTGTGTGTGTGTATATATGTTTTAAACGTAGTATTTTAAGTTGCGATCCTTAATGTAAATACAATCAGTTTAATAAAACTCACAGGGAAATTAAACCTGTTTGTGATTATATATATATATATATATATAGTAACAGCTGCAATATATAAACTAAAAAAAAAGTTCTACAATATAATTGTATTGAACACTTTTTAATACAAATGTGCACTGATCTAATTTTATTATGACCAAAAACTAAGTAATTAAACAATCAATATATATATATATATATATATATATATATAGAGAGAGAGAGAGAAAGAGAATGAGTGAGTGACAACAAAGTTAATTAGAATGACAATTAAGCCAAAGCAATTAATCAACAGTCCAGAAATTTATTATTAAAATAATTCTGGTTAATAACAATAAAAAAAACTGTGGTAAGCAATAATGAATTAATCACGTTTTTTTTTTTTCTGATTCTGTTTTGCTTTTTTATTATAAGTGACTGATTGCAGATATGGAAAGGAAACTGCAGGACTTCCTACAGAAGATAACTGAAGAGAGTGACAAGAAGGGACTACAAATAAACTGCAAGAAAACCAAATATATGGTCATCAGCAAAAAGAGCAGCCCAAAGTACCAAATATGGGTGGGTGATGTCAAAATCAAGCGGGTAGAAGTGTTCTAACTGAAGACAGAAAGTGTGACCCAGAGATCCAAAGATAAATTGGCATGACGAAGGACATGTTCCAGAAGCTGAGTAAAGTATTAAGACACAGGAAAATTTTACTAGAAACAAAGAAGAGAGTACTGGATTGCTATGTGGTGTCAGTTCTTCAATATGGCAGTGAATGCTGGACAATATCAACAAAGGTGAAGGGAAAACTTGAAGCATCTGAAATGTGGTTCTACAGAAGGATGCTGCGGATATTGTAGACCGAGCATGTGAGCAATGACGAGGTGTTGGAAAGAATGGAAACGAAAAGGAAATTGAGCATCAGGAAGAGAAAACTGAAGTTCCTGGGACATGCAATGAGGAAGGAGGGCTTGAAGAACCTGATACTAACAGGCCAGATAGAGGGAAAAAGAGACAAGGGAAAGCAGTGGATAGCATATTTGAAGGGCTTGAGCAAGTGGATGACAGAACAGGGGCTGCGAGATGTTACAGGAGAAAGTGTGCTAAGAGCGACCAGGGATAGGAAGACATGGAAGGCCATGATCACTTACATCCTGAAAGAACAAGGCACATAGAAGAAAAAGAGACTGTATAGTGACTTTGTTGTATTTTTTGTTGAGATAATTTTTTTTCTGTTGATGTTGCTTCATGTTGTAATAAAAGATTTTGAAATTGTTTTTAAGTGTTTTAGTGTAACCGTTATACAAGTAAGGGCTCAGTAAACTTTAAAAAGAAAATACAGAACAATTTATACTTTTTTCTAAAATCTAGTGAATAAAAAATCCAATCATTTCCTGTACAATATTTTATTCTGTTGATCCTCGCATGATTCTTGATGTTACTAAAATCTCCCTACCCACTCATCATCAAGTACTCTGTCCTCATGAGGGAAAGCAGGAACACTATGTTCTATTGGTAGATTAATTTGAAATATAGTACGGAATGTTTAAATGATTAGTGTCCAGTTCTTCACATCTGGGGTTGTATATATGCACACAGCATATAAGTAATCATGAATGGAATTAATTTCAGACTTACCCATTGACTGAGAAGTGTTTGGGTTCTGGATGAAAACTGTAGATACGTCCTGAGCTTTCCCTGCCTGATTCTGGGCCATACACTTATAGGCTCCGGTGTCAGTCAGATAATTTGCATTATGGATGACAAGGGTACCATTTTCATCTGAAAAAAAAATTATAGATAAATTAAAGTATAAAATGAAATCTTTCTCCATAAATTAACCAAATTTATTAGGTTGAGTCATAAATAATTTTCTTTTTATTTCCGTTATTTCAACGTATCATAACAAGTGAAGAAAAAATGCATTTCATAAGATAATTTTCAAAACAAAAAAGCAGATTAACAATATTGAGAAATAGTGTGTGTCAGATGGTATCACTGGGGAATTATTTCTCTATTTTTAAAACACAATGAAACACTAAATGCACATTTATTTATATCCAGCAGCTACACTGTAGCCATAAACTTTAGGTTAATAGAAAAAAATGGCTGCTTTCATGACAACTCAAGGCAACATAGAGCAAGAATAATACAAGAAAAAAAATTCTACCTTACCCTATCAGTTAAGTGCCATACTTGAAACACGCTTGGGCGATCATGTCTCAAAATGTACATAACTGACTAGGCAGAAGATTATCCCGCAATAGGTTGCCATTGCTTTCTGCGGTAGACTGGTTGCCAGCCAGGGCTATAGAACCCAATCCGTCCTGCTGTTTAACCCATAGCTGGAGGAAAGAGATGGATTAATACCTTTTTCAAGGGTATTTGCGCATAAGTGAATGCAATGAATTCAACTGGGATTTGAACTAAACTCCCCGATTATCTCGTTCCGAGCTGATATCTATTGCACCACAATGCACATCCATCTTACCCCATATTCACCGAAATTCTTGCAGCAACTGATAATTATCTTGACTGGGATCAAAGTTTATCCCCAGAGAATATTTGGTAGTTTTATTTTTAAAACTCAATTAAAAGGCTCAAGTGTTTGGATGTTTTGTACTTAAAAGCTTTGCTTTGTAACAAGCTAAGTATTAACCTAAGAGTCATGACAGCTTCATTTTTTTTTCATTTTTTTTTATGCATTGAATATTCTCCTGATTTATTTGATTTTTTAAAAAATTTTAATCCTTTATTTTTTTAAAAATTTTAATCCTTTATTTCTTAAAAAATTTTAATCCTTTATTTCTTCAAAAACAAGAAATATTATTTGCAGTCTGAGGCATCATCATTCATTCTTATAACAAAGTTTTTTTTTAATTTTTTTCATTTGGGTTTGAATTTCTGTGATAATGATACATCATTATTTATATTCAGACTAATGTCCTCATCTTTGTTGTTGTTATTGTTTTTTTTTCTCATTATTCTTTTACCTGCTCTGATGTAAAATAAGAACAAATTGATTGAAAGAAATTAAAGTAACAACATCCCCTCCACTCAAATAATGCTTTTTCATTGTTTTGTAATAAAAAAAAAGTTCAAAGAAAAAAGAATGAAGAAAACAGAAAAGCAGATGAAAATGAAAGAAATTAAAGATGTAAAAAATATTTTTTTGTAAAAAGAAATTAAAATAGCAAAAAACATTCAGATAACTATTCTTGTTTAAAAAAATAATAAAGTAAAATTAGTCAATATGGATCAATATGAAACAAATTTTTTTTCAAGTCGCAAGATTAAATTTTAGATTTTTTTTTTATTTAATTTCTGAAAATTTCCATTTAGAATTAGACTTTTTTCTGTATCATAATCTTCCTTAGCTCAAGTAGCCCTCTAAAAAAAAGTAGCCCTCTAAAAAAAAGTAGCCCTCTAAAGCTTATATGCACTAAAATAGTTTTCTTGCTTTGTGAGTTCTGATTTAGAAAACGAGAGAATAACTGCTAAGAAATAGTATGTAGCATGCATCTTCAGGACCTGGACAATCATGCAACCCCACAACTTTCAATATTTTGTATTTCTTAGCAAGGACAGAACACTCAAACCCTTGCTTATGATGACTTGTGATTTTGAACTAACACAATTATTGACAGTTTCTCAAAGAGAGTTGTCTACCCAATTTCACTCACAAGACTTGGTCAACCCATTGTATGATTTTTAGGCACTCTCCAAAGGTGGCACATGCTGTGATCAAAACTTCTAGACTGATAACATCAAGAATTTACCTTCCTGACAAATCGACCATAGTGAAATTTGAACCTGAGCTTCATGATCAGAAAGTGAATGTTCTATCCCCTGAGCCATGGACCTATATATATATATATATATATATTCACATGCAGACATACACTCATGCTGAGGTTACCTATAAATTATCTGTACAAATTCCATTCCACACTTTATTGTATCGAGTAGATTTAAGATGCATTACTACGTGTCTTGGCATGTTAAAGAAATATTATTAAAGATTGAATTTATAATTATTTCTTTTTTATCCATTTATGTTTGGCTTTTCATGTTTTATATATATATATATATATATATATATATATATATAGGTTTCATTGAATAATATTGACAAGTTTTGTCTATTTATTTTGTATAGGATTCGTTCATATTGTCTGATTAGCTTGATGGTGCTATCATTGAAAGACAAGAAATCACAGTAATTGTTGATTTTTTTATCAGGGCTAAGCTTTCAACTTACATAAACCATTATCAAAGAGTAAACATTGACATATATTGAACATTATATATATATATATATATATATATATATATATATATATATATATATATATTATGGACTCTTTCGTCGATTTTGACGTATGAGCGTCTAACTCAGACTACCACACAAAGAATTGTTTAAAGTTGTGAAGGCTTGTGTAGCACCATCCACACTTTTTGGAACTGCTGATAATAAACAAACAGTGCAGAAGTCTGCCACAGATCGCATGAACAACAGACCTCAGTTATTTAACCCATAACTCGAGGGAAGGGATGGATTACTACCTTTCTCAAGGGTACCAGTATGCAAGTGAATGCAAAGTGTTCGACTGGAATTAGAACTCAGCTCACCGATTTCCCCCTCCAAGACGACATCCACTGCACCACAACACACATCTGTCAATAACGCTTAAGCACCTGATATTCCCAAGTAGTCACCCATCTAAGTACTGACCAAGCTCAACGTTGCTTAACTTTGGTGATTGAGTGAGAACTGGTGTATTCCACGTGATATGATCGTAAGCTAAATATATATGAATGCAGTTCAGGACTTCAATCCCAAGACATATTTTACATCTACATATGCCCAGTGCTTTGATGAATAAAATCTTAAGGAAATATACTAACAAAGGTTAACTATGCCAAACTGTGTCTCCTTGAATACTTCTTCTATCACTGTCTAAAAAAAAGAACCAGCCCTGTCAATGATGAAAAATCCAACTTTCAAAAACCTTTGGCTAACACAACAGAAGACCACCATAAAAACAATACAGCAATTCCCTCCTCTTCTATAAATACTTTCACGGCTTCTGCTCCAATGAACTTAGCTCACTGGTGCTCCCTATGTATGAATTTACACAAGCTACTTGTGGTACAGTGGATATCGGCTCAGAATGAGAAGCCAGGGAGCTGAATTCGAATTCCAGCTGAATCCATTGTATTCACTTACGCGCAAATACCCTTGGGAAAGGTATTAATCCACCTATTCCTCCCAGTTATGGGTTAAATAGCAGAACAGATTGCAATTTATAGCCTTGGCTCATAACCACTACAGAAAGAATAACCTACTGTTATAATCTTCTATCTGACAACAAAATTCTTTCGAGACATAATCGCCCAAGCGTGTTTCATGTATGGCACTTAACTGACTGACTGAGTAGACGAACAACTAGGTCCAACCCATTTACAGTGGAACCGAAAAAATATAACTGCGATTTCTACTCTAACAGCTTCTTTTCGCGCACTTTCTGCCATATACTTGCTTCTCCAACAGCTACCATCTCCAGGAATTTAAATGTAAGGTCAATAGACATCTCCTATCGCACTAACTCACATCCATTCTCTCAAGTTGTTTTTTCCATCTACTCCACCCCCATTCTTGTCATTCTCATCTGTCTATTACTCTTCTGCTGACATTTCTTATAACTAACCCCTCTTTCTCATCACTTTCCCCTATGTAACCCCTGCGCAACAGTGACAGTAAAATGCCTTGCTTGGGGTGAAATGATTTTTAAAAAAAAAAAATTACTGTTCTTTGCAGAATTAACTATGACAAATTGAAAATAGAGATGACTGACAAGCCTTCTTGATATGAGCTCTTCTAGCTTTTGTAACATACAGGGTGTGCAAGATATTTGAGGACATGTGATTATGCACCTGCAGTTATGTGAGAGTCAATTTTTTTTTTTTTTAATCATATCACCCCAAGCAAGGCGAAAATGCCACTGATGCGCAGGGGGCTATGTAAGAGTGAAAAGATTGGAAAAGAGAAAACCAGAAAGCACATCCTAAACAGGAAACAAGAGATGAACCTCTTCACTTGTTCAATAGACAAGGGTTCAGTGTGAACCGGGCGATAGTTTAGTCTATCTACTCCAATTGAAAAAAAAATAAAATTAAAAAAAAATAAGTGAAAAGATTGGAAAAGAAAAAAACTGGAAACCACATCCTAAACAGGAAACAAGAGATGAACCTCTTCACCTGTTCAATAGATGAGGGTGGAGTATGAACCGGGCAATAGTTTTAATGTACTCTTATCTTTTTGGAGGATCATCGCTCAACTATTACCGAACACATGAAATGACATCCTGTAATTTTTCAGACTGTACATTTTTTTTTTAAGTAATCATTGTGAATATTCCATAGAGTTCAACCCCACCCTTAAGTCAGTCAGTTAAGTGCCATACATGATACATGCTTGGGCAATCATGTCTCTTTCGGGACTGGGTAGAAGATCATCCCGCAGTAGGTTACCATTGCTTTCTGATGTAGACTGGTTGCCAACCAAGGTTATAGAACCTAATCTGTCCTGTTATTTAACCCATAACTGGAAGGAATAGACAGATTAATACCTTTCCCAAGGGTATTTGCGCGTAAGTGAATGCAATGAATTCAGCTGGAATTCAAACTCGACTCCCCGATTTCTCGTTCCAAGCCGATATCCAATGCACTACAGTGCACATCCTCACCCTTAAGTACTGGTCACTAAAGTTCTGAGATGTATGATAGAGTTTATGCCATTTTTTTGGGGTCTCGCCTATATATTCTGGAATACCCTGGCACAGACAAGATAAAGAGTTTATCCAAGCCGATATCCAATGCACTACAATGCACATCCTCACCCTTAAGTACTGGTCACTAAAGTTCTGAGATGTATGATAGAGTTTATGCCATTTTTTTGGGGTCTCGCCTATATATTCTGGAATACCCTGGCACAGACAAGATAAAGAGTTTATCCAAGCCGATATCCAATGCACTACAATGCACATCTTCACCCTTAAGTACTGGTCACTAAAGTTCTGAGATGTATGATAGAGTTTATGCCATTTTTTGGGGGTCTCGCCTATATATTCTGGAATACCCTGGCACAGACAAGATAAAGAGTTTAGTTTTAAATTCTGAAAACATTGCCAAAAATTGCAGGCAGCTGAAAGCAAGAAGATACAATGATCAGTAATGATAATTTTTCACCTCATGAAGAAGCCATTTGAGGTAGATAACTATAAAATCATTACTTGGGAATAATCAATGATATACGCCATACAAGCAAGTTATCTAATATTAAGGATGACAATGAGGAAAGATAATCCTTAATGACAGGTAATCTAGTAACCGGACTAAGTTGTTCATGACTTAAATACAGATGGCGCTTACATAATCATACTTTAAGATGAACATTAAACGACTTACGTTGCCTGATGTAGTGTCTCAGGTTATTAGGTAGAGGCATCTCATTAACTTCCCAGCTGAGTTCTGGTCGGGGAATTCCTTCAGCGTGACATTTCAGGATAACATCAGAGTTTGATTTGTGCAGCTGGGTGGTTGGTGAAACAGACACTTTGGGTGGCACTAGAATGAAATAACCATAAGAAAAATTATGGTCACTCTTCTTTGCAAAACAAAAAAAACAAAAACAAATTGGAAATATCAAACTTTAACTGCAATACTTGTGAAACAAGTTATTCGATATTAAAAAGATTGTGTAGCATATGGTGGAAAATAGACCACAGGATAATGAAGAATAAGAAAAAATCTAGTCTGAATTTCAACATTGCTTGCTGATTTTTTGTTTGAAAAGCAAATGGATTAAGTGCATCTTCATGTTAAAAATTATAGAACAAACATGCATTGATAAAAACAAACTTATTTTACAACATTCCTATTATGATTTTGTTATTAAGCATTTCTATTAAGATATGTTGAAACTATAATAACGTACTTTACAATCATTGCAATTAAGATATGTTGAACCGAGAATAACATACAAATCATTTTTACAAATACTGGGTCCGTTCTGGATGTAGGTGATCATGGCTCTCCACAGATACCTTTGCTTTATTATCTGCAAATTGCCAATGCCATGCCTCTTCTTGATATAGCTGATCGTGGTTCTCCACAGATTCCTTTTTATTATCTGCAAATTTCTCTACCTTTCCAGGAAAGATAGTGAAGTGGTCGCCGTCAAATGCTAGAGAGCTCAAATATTTAACAAATAGCTGGGGTTAGAAAAGCATACTTTTCTCTGGGACAATTGTGTAAAAGTGAACTCAAGTCTTTTTTAATTTGAATTCAGCTTACCAATACCACTTTCTACACAGAGTTAAATAAAACTAACTGTTCGTTTTGGAGCAACATGTTTGAAAACAAGAGAAATATTCAAGAAATAAGTTTTTCTGGTTGACAACAAAAAAACCTAATTTAAATTTCTGAGATGAGTAATTTTTCATATTCCTATATTATTTTGAACTATTGTTTTCATCTTGGTTGATATTGATGTTATTGCAGGTTTGACTCCAGTTCTTTCACCACCCCGTATATCCTTTCCTTTCTCTCTACCTTTGCAACTGTCATCACACCTGTATTCCCATCCTTCTTTTGCTCCTTTCTAACTGGTTTGTCTTCCTCTTCATTCTCTTCTACTTAATCTTTTTACTCTTATGCAGCCCCCTGCACATCAGTGGCATTACTGCCTTGCTCGGGGTGATACGATTAAAAAAAAAATGTTTTGATCACATACCCTCTGATCATCATTAGATGCCCATTGACTGACCAACATGTGACATCTGTTGATTATTGTGAAATTCTGTCCCTGTGATATCAGTTATTGTTCATTCCTGCTAAAATGATGTGTCACTACCAGAAACCAGGATTGTTCTCATGACCACAAGATAACAGTAACCCAAGTATAACAAATTCTTATATCCATCTGATGATGACCAAAGGATTAGTCAGTCAGTTAACTGTCATACTCACATGGGAAATCATGTTTTCAAAGAGAATATTTTCCCACAGTAAGCTACCATTACTTTCTGGGATAGAATGGTTGCAAACCAAGGCTATAGAACCAAATCTGTCCTGCTATTTAATCCATAGCTGGAGGGAGAAGTGATGGATTAATACCTTTTCCAAGGGTATTTCCACATAAGTAAATGGAATGAATTCAACTGAAATTTGAACTTGGCTCTCTGATTTCTTGCTCCAAGATTAGAAACACTACATTACAACACACATCCAGAGCATCAGTCAGTTAAGTGCCATACCTGATACACACTTTGAGTGATCATGTCTCTTTCGAGACATGACTGATTATCCTGCAGTAGGTTGCCACTGCTTTCTGCAGCAGATTGGTTGCCAACTAAGGCTATAGAACCCAATCTGTCCTATTATTTAACTCATTACTGGAGGGAAGAGATGGATTAATACCTTTCCCAAGGGTATTTGTGCGTAAATGAATGCAAGAAATTCAACTGGAATTTGAACTCAGCTCTCTGATTTGTTGTTCCGAGTGGATTTCTACTGCACCACAACGCCCATCCAGAGGGTCCTTGGTCAAAATGCTATGCCCATAATAACATCTATATCAATCAGGATAAAGACAATACATCAAAATACTATAAGAACAATAAAACCTGTTTAAATATTGCATTTGAATTAATCAGCACAGAATGTACACATGTACTGCTGTGTTCTGCAGGCATCTAGGAGTTGTATATGCAGTGATATTGCTTCAATGGGAAACTTTGTTTTGAAGAGAACAAGAGTGGCTGATAGTAGAAACTGTTTTTTGTTTTTGACAATTCCTTTGTTTGGCAACCTTTCAGTTTAAAACAACAGATTGATCCATACAAAAATTAAACTATAAAACTTGTATTTTGTATGACATTTTAATAAATCTATGAGGGGGAATGTGAAAGCAAATTCAGTTCTGAAATTATGGTAATTTTGACAGTGTACCTGAGATGAGGCACAAGCCCAAAAGTATGGGGTCACCTAGTGAGGATCGAATTATTCTGTCTTAACTGATATAGCAAGACAAACTTGCTAGCCCTTCTGCCATATTGAAATGTCCAATGATTTTCTAAGCACTTAATGCTGGTCATGTTTGATTGTCAGGACAAAGCAAGAATGGAAATGTCATGGTTTCCATGTCCAATCATACTCAATGACCTCACGGTGTTGCCCTTTTTAAAGTTAGAAAGACCAACTCAAAACAACACTAAAATCTCTGAACTTGAGTACACAGATATAAGTAAGTAATATGTTTATTTTTGGTAGATACAGTAGTACATGTCCGTGTAGCATGGCAGCAACTAGTGAGCTGAGTAGACAACGACTGTGCTAGCCATCAGCTTCCGACTCCACTGTCACTACTCAATATTAGTCCTTTATATATTGTGAACCATATGTCACGTGTTCGAGCTACATCACAACAAAAACACAAGCACAAAACTGTGCTAACTGGTGATGCTTCATCGCCATTGGAACACAAAGAATCAAAACTACTAGAAGAAAAAAAGAAGTCATATGACAAAAGAAAAAGGCTTGACAAAATCAACCTCAACATTACTATGCAGTTAATACCACAAACTTTTTTGTGCGAGAATTGGTCTAGACCAGTGATTCCCAATGTGGGGCCATATGCCCTACAAGGAGGCAATGTGATTTTTTAGGGGGCAATTCGATTGTTAGGTGTTTTGCTAATAAAAGTCTTTATTCTTGTAATCTATTGGCCCTAACATTCCAATAAATAAAAATTTAGCAATGTTACATATATGTCATTCGTCATTTGTCTTGGATTTTAAATTACCACCGATTACACTGCCACCTGGTGAATAACTTCCATTTTAAAATAATTTTAGAACTTCATTTTGCAAAGTTTCCAAATCCTTCGTATATCCTGTCTTCATGGCATTAAAAAATACTTTTCTGAAATAAAAGTACAATTATAACTTTAATTAAAAGTATTTTTCTATATTCTAGATTTCCAAATGGCTGTATGTGGTGGTGTTTTAACGTAACTGAAGACGGAAACAAAACCTCTTTAATAGGCTTTACAGAACTAATTTCGCAACACAAGAGTTTGCAGTAAACGCAAGAGCAGGTAAACAAAATGCCAAAGAAAGAAAAGAACTCAGCCTTTTTAAAGGAAAAGGAACGTGTGCAAAATCACGTGCAATAGAAATTTTTACGAAAATATAACAATCTCCCCCCACTAGTAAGAGAGATTGCAAGGTGGGTGTATATATTATTTTATTTATTTTATTTATAAGTCCAGTCGCTGAACTGGTCTACGAATCCTGCTAGACCGCCGCGGGGGCAGTTCACTATTCGAAGGACTGGCAGGTCTCTGGGAAGGCTGATTCTCTATTTCCTCCGCATTAAGTGTAGTGTCAACTGGACTTGTTTCAATTAAACGGGCCGGGTCTGCATTTGCAAGGTCGGGTCGAGTATTCTCAGCAGGACCCTGATGTTCATCAGAGCGTGGAAAGCGAGCCAAATGTCTTAGCGTCACTGAATCCTCCCGGCCGTCATCATGCCGTATTCTTGCATGAGTAGGGTTGGCCTCGAGGAGTTCCACCACCTCTACGATCGGGTCATACTTGCTCCTGTTGCCAAACCGTTTCAGCAGTACCCTTCCAGGTTCGCAGAGCCAAACAGGTAAGGCAGTACCGGTAGAAGAGCGCCTTTCAAATTTGAACAAGCGTTCGTGGGGAGTCATATTTGTACTAGTGCATAGTAGGGAACGAATAGAATTTAAAACATCGAGCAGAACGTCCTGCCAAGCACTAAGGGGTAACCGTTTAGATTCCAAGGCCAATAATATTGAGTGCCAAATAACGCCGTTGTAACGCTCGCACTGACCGTTGCCTCTTGGGTTGTATGCAGTGGTGTTACTGTACCCAACCCCAAGTCTCGTCAGGAAATTTCTGAACTCCTCGGACACGAACGACGTTCCTCTATCAGAATGGATGAAAGTGGGGAGTCCAAAAATAGAAAAAATATTCGTCAAGCACTTGATTGCGGTTTGCGAAGAACAATCACGGCACGGGAATGCAAAGGGAAATCGACTGTACTCATCGACGATAGTAAATAGGTAACGACATCCTTTCGATGATGCCGGGACAGGCCCTTTGAAGTCTACAGAGAGGCGCTGAAAGGGAGCAGTAGAGCGGATTAGCGTATTATTAGTAGGGCTGGAAAATTGAGGTTTTATTTTTGCACAAGTTGTACACTCGGATGTCACGCGCCGAACTTCATCAATTGAGTATGGCATATTTTGTGATCGTATAAAGTGCCAAAAACGTTGAACCCCAGGGTGTATTAATGAACTGTGTATGGTCCTTAGCTCCTCCAAGGAGGAAGCAGCAGCACCACACACTCTCGACAAAGCATCGGCAACGGTGTTTTCACTTCCGGGACGGTGTTTTATATCGTACGAGAACGGGAGAAGCTCCATTTTCCACCGAATGATTTTATCATTTTTAATTTTTCCTCGGTTAGCTGGCTTATACATAAAAGATACGGCTTGCTGGTCTGTTATGATAGTAAAGTGCTTCCCAACAAGGAGGTCCCTCCATTTTCGGACACATTCAACTATCGCGTAAGCCTCTTTTTCAACTATGTGTAGTCGTATTTCAGATGGGTTTAATGATTGGGAAAAGAATGCTACAGGCCTATCAGCCTGTTGGAGAGTGCCTCCTATAGCTTTCTCTGAGGCATCGGTTTCAATAGTAAATGGTAGTTCGTCGTCGATAACCTTTACAGATGATTCGGCAACGTCTTTCTTAAGTTTTTCGAAAGAATTCACAACTATAGGAGGCATGGGAAATTGTTTATTTTCAACCAGGGGACGAATTTTGTGTGAATACTTAGGTATCCATTTCGCGTAGTAAGAAAACATACCAAGGCACCTCTTTAACGAATTTGAATCTGAAGGAGGAGGCATTTGCAAAAGAGGTTTCAAACGCTCAGGGTCAGGTTGAATAGTTCCGTCACAGATTTGGTATCCAAGCAAATTGATAGAACGAAGCGAAAACTTTG
Organism: Ascarosepion bandense; assembly: GCA_037127315.1. Lineage (NCBI taxonomy): Eukaryota > Metazoa > Mollusca > Cephalopoda > Sepiida > Sepiidae > Ascarosepion > Ascarosepion bandense. Next base: position 1,406,021 of record JBBBDQ010001127.1, read on the forward strand.
ATTTTTCTCGGTTTATTTCGAGGTTGTATGTTGAGGCAGCCTTTAAGAAACGTTCCAAGTTAGCGTCATGCTCCTCTTGAGTTTTACCACAAATAGTAATGTCATCAATGTAAGAAAAAGTTCCGGATAACTTATTTTCAGAAATAAAGGAATTCATAAATCGTTGAAAGGCAGAAACCCCATTAGTGACACCCATGGGTATTCGTTTGAATTGATACAAACGATTTTCAGCTTGAAAAGCCGTGTAAGGCCGATCTTCGGGACAAATTTCGATCTGGTAGTAAGCTTTAGACAAATCAATCGTACTAAAAATATGATACTGGGCAATTTGGTTTACGAGATCCTCAATCCGAGGCAAAGGGTACGCGTCAAGTAGTGTGAAACGGTTAATGGTTTGGGAAAAATCAACCACCAATCGTTTCTTTCTATTAGGCGACGAAGTCACAACAATTTGAGCACGCCACGGTGAATAGCTGGTTTCAATGACATCGTCTTCAAGCAGTTGAAGAATTTCTTTTTCAATAAATCGGGCATCCTCCGCACGGTAGTTTCGGGATTTAGTAGCAATGGGTCTGCAATCAGGGGTCAGGTTTCGGAACAATTTTACAGGGGCACAACTGATCCTGGTTAGCGCGCAGATTTTTAAAACTTCCTGAGATCCACCAAAAGAAATAATAATACCCCGGTGCAGTTTCAAAAACGGCATTCCGAGTATAATGTCCATACAGGAGTCAGGAAGCACAGTAAGGTCAATCTCTTTATATTCGCAACCATTGAAGAAAACGTTCTCGGTGCAATATTCAGACAGTTTAAGGGAAACGGCGGATGATGCCATAGAAATTACGGAGTTCCGTTTTAAAGTGGGCAGTCTCATTTTTTTGACAATACGGGCACTGATAAAATTATCAGAACTGCCGGTGTCTATAAGGGCAGTTAACTTTTTCCCTTTTAACTCCACAGTTTCGGTGATAGGAGGGCAACTATCACCACCTTTAGCACGGGCCCCTATGATAGCAGAAGAAGAACGTGAATGTGTCGGTAGAGTAGAACGGCAAACTTTAGAAAAATGCCCGAGTTTACCACAGCTTCGACATACCTTATTGCGGGCAGGGCAGAGGCGGCGGTCGTCCTTAAAGTGACGTCTCCCTCCACAGTTGTAACACTTGCCACGAACAGGAAGGGCAGCAGAGAACAGTACAGAGTCACACTTCATTGGAGAATCAGTTAGAGCAGAATTTTTAGAAATACCAGTGGCCTCCTCGGCAGAATCGGTCAACACATTTTTAGTTCCAGTAATAGAAGTAACGGCGGCTGCTCCAATCTGGGTGGCATACGATTCCGCGCGAAAGTGAGCTTGTTCTAAAGCCCTAGCACATTGAGTAGCTTCTGCGAGAGTTAGAGTGTCAGTTTCAAGGAGCCTAGCACGTATCAATGAGGACCGAAGACCATGAATAAATGCATCACGGACAGATTCATCCCTGTAAGTGGTGGCCGTTACGTCTTTAAAGCAACAGTCAGCGGCAAGTCGATTCAAGGCCTGAAGGTATTGGTCGACAGACTCGCTTTCTTGTTGCAAACGCGTAGAAAGCAGATGTCTAGCATGAATAACACTTGGAGACTTGTCGTAGACACCTTTCAGTAAGTCAACAGCATGTTCAAAGCCAGAACAACCCTCGATAACGTCAGCAACAGTGGGACCGATGTTTAAATAGAGAACTTCGAGTTTATCAGGGTTTAACGAAGCAATAGTTGAGAGGTAGTAATTAAAGTTACGATACCATAATCTCCAAAGCTTGCTGGCCTGTGGGTCTGCCGAGGAAACGTCAAATTTGTCCAGGCGAATTATTTTCTCCATGAGGAAAATAGAAAATTAGTTCTGTAAATTGTGGTGGTGTTTTAACGTAACTGAAGACGGAAACAAAACCTCTTTAATAGGCTTTACAGAACTAATTTCGCAACACAAGAGCATGCAGTAAACGCAAGAGCAGGTAAACAAAATGCCGAAGAAAGAAAAGAACTCAGCCTTTTTAAAGGAAAAGGAACGTGTGCAAAATCACGTGCAATAGAAATTTTTACGAAAATATAACACTGTATTATAATATTATAGCCAATTTTCGCTTATAATATTCTTAGTTGCCATAATTTTTGCATTATCTCCCATTATATGTCAAGTTTATTTCCAATTTTATTGTGTTAACAGTTAACTTAACGTTAAAAACCCTTAAAGTGCAATTTACTGTATATATTTCTCATTTAATCAAAGTATTTGTGTTTTAAGCATCACCTAAAATGGAGTTCACTTTTTAGATAAAAATTTTATATCAATATATTGGAGTGGGGGCATCAGGATTCTAGAGGTGATTAGGTAGGGCATGGCCAAAAAAGGTTGGGAAACACTGGTCTAGACTATCATCACAAAGGAAGTGATCAGAAAAAAATAAGAAATCAAGTTCTTGGATAAGAGATAAAACCAATGACGATAGAAGAGAAAACGGTTTTTCAGAATCACTCAAAGTATGGTGAAAGCAAATACGGGATGGAATTAGTTGAATTATCCAAACGACTCTTAGAATGATCATGATATTTCTTGAAATTAACAGAATATATTTTTGTTTGCACAAAGAAAGAAGTAGAATAAAACGGTCAAATCTTTCTTGTAGCAACAAAATTAATTCAACAGACTTCCCAGAGATGAAGATTCATCTCACAATTACCAAAAGCACTCCTATCACTGATATCATGCATACACTACCAGCCATAATTATTAAGCCAACCCAGTGTTTCAAGAAAATGATGTATTTCATGCTATTTTTTAGTATTTATTGCCAAGCAAATAATTGTAAATGAAAATAGAATGGTTCTTTTGTTAATACTGCACAATAACATGGGCATCAAAAAAAAATTATAAATATTTAACAATTACCTATATTGCAGTTTCATCAATGAAAGAATGAAGAAAATTTAGGGTGATTTGGGTGAGTTCATCTTTGCTTCATTGCATTGTAAAATTTTGCAAAATAATATCAAAAGAACCATTCTATTTTCATTTAGAATTATCCACTTAAAAATAGTATGAAATACATCACTTCTTTTAAAAACTGGGGTAGCCTAATAATTATGGTCGGTAGTATATATGTTTGTACAAAACTTAGATTGACTCCCATGATTATTAAGTATTACCAGGGTTTCTTGCATCTACTGCCTACTTCAACTTGAACCACAAATTTTCACTTGGGTTTAGATCAGGACTTTGACTAGGCTTAAATTTTTTTTTTTTCCCAAGCTATTCTTTTCTGGATTAGCTTTAATGATTTGGATCATTGTTCTGTTGGAACGTCCAGTTCTGACCTCAACTCTGCTTTTAAACCAAAGGCAAGACAATTTCTTTGAAGATTTCTTTTTGTTAGCTCTATAATTTAATTATAGAACAACTTCCTGTTAAAGGTAAATTTTTAACATAATTTATTTTGATAATAAGATTATTTGGGACCCTTATAATTTGAAACATTGAAAGGCACTGTCTGACCCCTTCCTTTCCTATATATATTTTTTATTCTTAATTTATTTTAATGTATCTCTTTTTGCCTCTGTCGTTAAGTGGCAACTTACAGTTCTGTCAGTTAGAATCTGCCATGTATTTTGTATTTTCTCTTTTCTTTATTTTTTCTACCCTTATTTCTGTTTTTCTTTTTTTACACACACACACACACACACACACACACACACACACACACACACAAACAAATTTATCTTGGTATGATGCTTTGTTATCACTGATAAGATGGGTGTTAAATTTGTTTGTTTGTTTCGTTTGTTTCGAGGTATAACGACCTATCAATCCGTATGCAATCATTTAAGGTCATAACCAATGATTTTTTTTTGGTTAAGGTTATTTTATTTTTACAACGTTTTTATTTTCGAGTATCAAGATTCATTGGGATTTGTTTTTAAAGGCAGGTTCCCCAAGTCCTACCCTTGTTATTTAACCCATAACTGGAGGGAAAGGATGGATTATTACCTTTCCCAAGGGTACCAGTGCTTCAGTGAATGCAGGCTATTCAACTGGAATTCAAACTCGGCTCACCGATTTCTCTTTCCGAGCCGATATCCACTACACCACAACGCACATCCGTCACTATACACTTACAGCACCTGGTATTCCCAAGCAGTCACTCATCTAAGAACTGATCAGGCTCAACGTTGCTTAACTTCGGTGATCAAGCAAGAACCGGTGTATTCAATGTGATAGGCCGTCAGCCTGTGTTAAATTTACTCAAATGAAATGGCCATACGAGTTTTGGAAAATTTGAATTTTTTTATATTGCTTTGCTTGGAGTAAAATGATTAAAAAAGTTTAAATACTTACTATGTACTTTGAGGATATGTGTTTGTTTAATGCTTGGGTCCTCCTTGTCATGACATGTATAGTTACCCATATGGTGGATACCAACACTACTGATGTACAGAGAGCCATCATCGAATACCTAAATAAAATTAAAAAATTCAGTCAATCAATTTCATCAAAATGATTATATCAATGCATAAAATATAACAAAAGCTGACAATTTATTAATTCATTTTCTTTCTGCTTTAATGTTTCAATAACCTTTGACATGGGAATACAACTACAGCTTTGAAAATTACAGCATTGATTCAAACAAAGCTTTGATACAAGCATGCTATATATATATATATATATATATATATATATATATATATAAAACAAATTCCGATGTTCAAATTCACTGAATGGCCATTTCTACGAGAAATTTAATTTGAATTTAAATTGTATGTCAAATTTTCCTAAAAAAGATTTTTCTATAATATTTATCCCATTTATTTAAACCGAAAACTGCCATGATTTATTTTTCAACACGATTGATACAACTTGCCTTGTTTCTATGGAAACAGATTTTTTTCTTTTTTCTTTTAGCTTACTTACTTGTCAACCACCCCTTCCTCCCTTTTACTTTCTTCCTTTTTACTTCCTTCTTTTATTCTTCCTCCTTCCATTTCTTTTGACCAGACAAGGCTAAATTTCAACTTTTAACTCTCGACTCAGTTAAGAAGTAGGGGTTTTCTAAAAATAAAATTAGACATAGATTTCTGTCTGCTTTCTTATTAATCCCACCCTTTAATTTCTCATGATAATTTTTTTTTTTTAAATTCTGCCGCTAAAATATCTTTGTTCATTTTGTTATTTGGCTTTTTGTAATAAATTCGTTGCTGATGACGCAAGAAATTTCTCGTAGAAATGGCCATTCAGTGAATTTGAACATCAAAATTTGTTTTATAATTGGCTCTGTAATTTGAATATAAATTGCATTGAGCCCTCCACCTTGATCAGTTTAAATATTAATGTAATTAATATTAATTAGGATCGTGTTTTTGGGATTTACCTACCTGCTTTTCATTTTGGATTAAAGTTATATATATATATATTCATAAATTATAACATGGATATGTTATAATATCACTACAAAAGTAGCTATTTTGTTTTGACACTTCTTGTGTCTTGTCAAGTGATGTGGTTTATATATATATATATATATATATATATATAATGCTTTTATAAACAATTGTAATAACAAAAATTACAATATTAAACTGTACTCTGTATTGAGCACGCTTTATAAAAGTAAATGCTTCAACAGTGGGTTTTAATCTATGTGTTCTTTCACTTCTTTATTATATATAATTTATAAGACAAAGTGGACTAATTAAAATAAAAAGTTTTGCTAGTTTAAAACAAAAAGACCTCTGAGGAAAACAGGGGCTATAAATCAAATTACCCCACCAGACTAGATGACCAGAAAGTGTCTCTTTGGTTGTTATATATATATATATATATATATATATAAAATGAAGAACAGTCTGTGTTGTTACTAAAGTTTCATACTCTCTTCTGGTTGTCAAAAGATTGCAAGAGCATGAAACTTAACTACTCAAACTGTCATGTGTTGACATTGTGAAGTTTTTTTTAATCTCTGTCTAGAAAATATGAGATGAATGCATGGTTATTTAGAAAATTAGGGAGTGGTAGTTGGAGAATATGCTTGTAGGTGTATCAATATTGTTCAATCACAAATGAGAATTAGGTTGAACTATCAAGTTGAAGATTTGAGTTGTGAAAGGAAACAGAGTAGCCTGATGTGATGGCATAATACTTTTTCATTTTGTCCATTTAAGATACATAGTGGGACCATACATTATTTAAATGGGTAGACAGTCATTTTTAACAGCAGGTTGGATTTCAGGTTTGTTTTAATTTGGTTTTGTACAACCTCATGAGTTAAAGGGCCTGGAATGTTCAGGTTAGAATTAGAATTAAATTATTATGGTATACTAAGGTATGTTGTAGTTATGAAAACCCAATAAAAGTATTGTGTGGGTCATTTATTTTAGTAAAATAGTTTTTAATGTTTAAGTTATATTAAAGCATAAATTATAAATGAACCATTGTAATTAATTAAATTTTAGAGGAAAATATTTTTGATGTTTACATAAAATCATCAATTCACTTCCACAATTCAGTAGTACTTTATTCTTGGGGAACCATAAAATCTGCTGCTTTTCATTCCAGTACAGAGTGCAAATGTCATAGAATGACTTACAGATTCTTGTTTTTTTCTAGAATTTTCCATTTTACTTTGGGGTTTTGTTTGTATCTTTGAACTTCCAAAAATACACAGAAAGGGATGTGTGGTTTCAGTTTGTGCTATTTTTGAAAGAAGTTAAATGCAAATACCAACGCTGTTTAAAAGTGTTCTTACGAGATCCAGAGTAAACATTTTTAATATTTGGAAAGGTGTTGGATTTATAGCCTTCCGTCTTATCCTTAGAGTCTGCAACAAAGCACTGATTTAACACACAAATTCTTTGATGGAGAAACAAAACTTAGTATTTGAGAGGCAATTTATTTCCAACCAGAAATTAAAATTGAAAATGAATAAAGACAAAACTCTTTTACAATCTTCCGAAGTGGAAAGATTATATTGAATCAATTGCAAGGCCTACTTCTAGGAAAGTTGGTTCTTTGTGTTTTACTAGACAATTTTTCTTATCAGAATCTGTGTGACACATTTATAAGTGTACTATGTATTGAATATTGTTGTCACATCAAGTCTGGGCGTTCTGTTATGTATTTAGAGATTCTTGATGAAATCAAAAGATCCTGACCCAGCATCTCAACTTTGGTCCCTTTCCCAATGGCATAACATAACTTCCCTTCTGCCTTTTCCATAAATATTTTGATGGTAATTGTTCCGATTAGCTTTCCTCTATCTTTTCCGGTTGCTTGCTTTCCTGTCAACTTTGATTTCAAAAAACTTAAATGCAACATCAATTGTTATCTTCTGTCTTCCTAATTCCTGTTCCTTTATTGTTCTCTTTCATTAATAATTTGTTTTTCTCCCCTTATTCTGTTGAACTCAGTAATCCCTTATGTCTTAGTGGCTTTATTTCCTTGTTTGGAGTGAAATGATTAAAAAAAAATAATGTAAATGAAGCAAAGTATTTATAAAAAATATTTTTTGTTATCTTTCAATTTTTAAGCTGCATTCTTTCAGAGTGTAGGTGATCATGGTGCTCCACATCTTCTCATCCTTCATGCCTCTAAAGAATTTTTGTTCTGCCATCCTTATACTAAAGCTTATGTAGGTTACATGGTGTTTCCCTTAGGTCCTCTTTCTATCAATATTTCCTGTGGGTATCAACTTCACAAAGCCGTCATTTCATATTAGGTGTGCTAAACATTTCAACAGCCTCTTTCTAATTTTAACTGTAAGCATCCTTTTCATTTCCATTTTTTTTAAATTTTGTTGTTCAGTCTATGGTATTCTCAGCTTTTTTCTGCAGAACCATATCCCTGTCAGTTCAAGTTTCCTTGTTATCTATGAGGAAATTACTACCATATAAGAGAACTGATATTACATAAATTCAGCACTCTTTTCTTTGCTTCTAACAAAATCTTTCCTGTTTTTTAATATTTTGTTTAGTTTTTGAAAGTCATCTTTTGCTATTCAAACATGGCTTCAGATTTTTGGTGTTGCGTTTTCCTTTATCTGTTAGAACAACTTCCAGTATTTTTCTTGTACTTGCTTGATTCTGACATCTTTAATTTGTAGCTCACATCAAGCTAAATTGTTATCCCTACCCTTGTTGTTTTTGTCACAATGATCAATATTCTTTTTCTCATATTTATGATGCTAGATTAGAGTGACAAAGATTTGGGTAAAGAGAAGCAATCCAATAGTTCTATTGTCTAAATCAAATATTTTCATGATCATTTGTGTTGGAAGAATTGTTTCTTATCAAAAACCGTTGGAATGTGATGTACTGCTAAGTGGAATAATTAGAAAGATATATTAAATACATAGCAACACAATGTATAAATTAGCTCTAAGGAGAATGATGTTAATAGACATCCAAACAATGTCATTAAATACATTTACCCGGATGTCGTGATTAGCAGTGAATATATATATATATATATATATATATATATATATATACCAAGTGAATAAGGAATGAAGAAAAATTTACTATGTCTAAAACATTAATTTAAAACAGTGCTTGATGTTTGATTTCATCCATGGAGAATCCCAAAGATGAAAAAATGTATATCGGAAACACCATGAACGTATTTAAAAGATGCTTTTACAATCACCTCTCATCCTTCAATAACAAAGAAAAACAAAACATGACATCACTTTCCAAACAATTTTGGAAGTTAAAAAACAAAATAAAACACCTAATGTTAAATGGAAAATCCTCAAACAAGCAAGAACAGCTAAATCAATAAAGAAACTATGTTTCCTTTGTTTTCAAGAAAAAATTGAAATCATTAAATACATAAATAGCAACTTTTGAACCAGAGGCATCAAACCACAGTAAACTGCAAACGCATTAAAGAACTAACCTTGCAATCATGCTGAAAAATACTGCACAAGCCAAAACTAGGAACCCCCCCCACACCGAAAAGGTAAACCTTTATAGTACTAACAACCCTCTTATATCAAATTTTACCCTCTTACACACCATGAGCTATAATCAAATCTAATTTAAAAATTTTAAAGAAAAAAATAATTTCCTAAATTCAAAATTAAGGTTAAATATACAAAATTAGATTAATTATAAAACTGAGTTTAAATACAAAAATCTTCTATAGTTGTACAAATAAACATTAAAGATAGGTCCAATCCCATCTTTTCTTCCTCTAATAAAACCAATATCACCTACCTACCCCACTTTCTTCAAAATTCTAACTGACAATTTACAAGATTCAGCATCCAGCACACAACTTCCAATTATAAGAAAAGAGGTCTTCTATTCCTTGCCACACCATCTGATGAGACATTGGAAGTCCAATGTCCAAGGAAAATGTACAATTTGTAGTGGATATATATAAAAAAATTTGTACATATTCTAAAATATAATTTATAATAAATATATATATATATATATATATATATATATATATGTATTTATGAGGTAAATGGAACTGAATGCAAATAAACTAGATGAAAACAAAGAAATTGTCGTAATTGGCTGGTAAATATACATTTAGTAATAAAATTAAAATATGAAGTAAATTTTTATAATATTTTTATGGGTTTCTGGTTCATTTTGAAGTTTACTTCAATTCTATACTTTTGATATTTTTATACTTCATATTTCATATTTTAAATTATATTTGATATTTTATTACTTCAATTCTATACTTTTGATATTTTTACTGCTCAATGAAATTTTATTGGGTAATTATTTCTTTTCTTTTTTCTCTTATCTTCTCCTCCTCAATAGAACTAGGTAGGTTTTCCTGTCATTTGGTTCATACTCCTTCCCAGACTTTTCAACAGGAGTATAGTGTTATCTATCATTTTCTGTTTATCGGTTTCCAGTCCCTTCTAAATTCTCTTCTATTCTGTACTTCTGACATCTCTGTTTGAATTCAGAAATTTGAATTATTTTCTTTTTTTTCCCCTTTTCTCTTTAATAGAAATGGATAGGTTCATCTATCATTTGGTTCACATGCCTCTCCAGTCCTAAAACCAAATTCGTCCCCCTGGTTCTCACCCGCTTGCTCGGCCGCTATTGCCCACCGGAACCATTTCTTCCGGCTCTATCGAAGCTGCTCGTCAAACCAAAACAGGCGCCTTTTCACCTCAGCACGGAACAAGTGTAAAAAAGTACTGAACGAAGCCAAGAGGGCGTTTGCTACCAGAATTAGGCAACGCATAGCATCCTCTAAGTTTGGCTCCAAAGATTACTGGCGTCTCTGCAAAAGCGTGCTCAGCAGGAACAAGACTTCAATACCCCCACTAATCAATGAATTTGAAGTTCTCACCTCCCCAGCCGACAAAGCTGAATGCTTTGCCCGTAGATTCTCAACCAATTCAACACTGGACTCGTTAGGAATACCTACACCAGACTTCCCACCCAGAACTAAGGCTCAACTAAATAATGTCCACATTACACCCTCGCTGGTCGCCAAGATAGTTGCACAACTTGACCCACACAAAGCGAGCGGCGGTGACGGAATCCCAGTCATAGTACTGAAGAAATGTGCCCCAGAACTCTCCTCTGTCCTCTCTAAACTCTATAACCTCTGCCTATCTGCTTCCTGCTTTCCTGCCTGTTGGAAGTCCTCCTGCATAGTACCTATATTTAAGAATTCTGGCGAACCCTCAGACCCCGCCAATTACCGTCCTATTAGTCTCCTCCCAATCTTTGGCAAAGTTTTCGAAGCCATTATCAACGCCGAGGTGACTCAGCATCTTATGGCCAACGGGCTTCTCTCTGACAAACAGTATGGGTTTCGCTTCACCAGGTCTACTGCTGATATGCTAACGACCATTACCGAATACATATACCAGGCACTTGACAAGAATGGTGAAGCCCGAACCGTTGCCTTGGATATCTCCAAAGCATTCGACAGGGTCTGGCATGCTGGCCTCTTGTGCAAACTGCGGAGCTATGGGATAACTGGACATCTGTTTGACCTCATCCAGTCTTTCCTCTCTAACCGCACATTGAAGGTGGTATTAAATGGGCATGCCTCCCAAAACTACCAGACGAACGCGGGCGTCCCTCAAGGTTCTATTCTAGGCCCCACGCTCTTTCTGATCTACATTAATGATCTCCCCGACACCATTAGATCCCAAGTTGGCATGTATGCCGACGACACAACAATCTACTCCCGCATCGATCAGAAACCAGGTCTGGACGACAAAGTGAACCTTGCTGCCGTACTTGAAAGGGACCTCCAATCCGTAGTGACCTGGGGTAGGAAATGGTTGGTAAATTTCAATGCCTCCAAAACAAAGCTGTTATCAACTAATCACCATAGACAATCGCATCTACCTCCCATTAGCATGGGACAGGCTAGTCTCCCAGAGAGTAAAATACTACGCCTCCTTGGCCTTACACTCTCGGTGGACCTCAAATGGAATGACTATATCGAATCCATTGCCAAATCTGCTGCTATGAAAGTGGGCTCCCTGTGCAGGGCCCGGAAATTTTTCCCACCTGAATCTATTCTGCACATATTCAAATCTACCATCCGCCCGTGTATTGAATATTGCTGCCATATCTGGTCGGGTGCCCCTGCTGCTCTCCTTGGGCTTCTTGACAAAATACAAAGGAGGATCTGTAACGTGGTTGATACTGACTTGGCAGACCGGCTGCAGCCGCTCTCACACCGGCGTGATGTGGCTTCCCTGTGCCTCTTCTACAAGTACTTTCATGGCTTCTGCTCCGATGAGCTCAGATCACTGGTGCCGCCTAAGCACGAATTTACACGAGATACTAGATTAGCAACGAGGTCCCACCCTTTTACAGTTAAACAAATAAGATGTAACCGTAAATTCTACTCCAACAGCTTCTTTTCTCGCGCTTCCCGCCTGTGGAACTCCCTTCCACAAGTTTGCTTTCCCGACAGTTACAATCTCCAGGTGTTTAAATGTAGGGTTAATAGACACCTCCTATCACACTAACTCCCAACTATTCTCACAACACTCTCATCTACCCAACCCTCATTCTCGGTATCCTTACCCGCCTATCACCCACCCTCTGTCATTTCCTATATTTAATCAGCCTGTCTCCACTCTACGTAGCCCCCTGCACAGTAGTGGCAGTGACATGCCTTGCTCGGGGTGAAACGCTTATAAAAAAAAAAAAAGGAGTAGAGGTTTATCCTTTGTTTTCTGTTTAGTATTGTTTTTCCATTTCCTTCTCAGCAGCACTTGTGTCTTAGTGGCTTTATCAACTTGGGGAAAGCAAATTAAAAAATATATATTACATCAGTATTTTATTTATAATTCTGCTTGTTTCTTAGTGAGTTTTAGCCTCCATTATGCTTTGCCAATATCTCATAAATAATGAAGTGTTCTTGTTTTTTTTATAAAATTATAAACAACAAGTCAATGGAAAACTTTTTGCTATGTTTTTACTATTTCCACACATCCATCCATGCAAAGAAATACTCATAAAGTAGCGAGTTACAAATTGTTTAAAAGAATGAAACCAATTCACATAATTATTCAGTATAGGCTAAAAATCATTTTTTGAATAAAATTGTTGGTCAATAGTTGATGAATTTAATTCCTTGTTATTGAAGTAAGAAGTGATTTTCTGGTTTTGCATAATAACTTCAGGCTGCAGTTTTATTAAAAATACAATAATTTTAATAAAACATGTTGAAATTACCTAAAATTTAACACAAAATTTGTTTTGATGTCTAAACTAATCTCTTAAATCTTTAACAAAGTCTGTTCAAATCACGTTCGAGTTCTTGAGGTTTATGTGATTTGAATAATAACTTCAGTCAGACTGTATATGACACTCTTCCTCCCTCTCTCTCTCTACATATACATATATATATATATATATAGAGAGAGAGAGAGAGAGAGAGAAAGAGAGAGAGAGAGAGAGATAAAGGGTGTCCATAATGTTTGGGTGCATTTTAAAAAGTTTATCACTTTATTTGAATTTGCGATAGGAATAATTTGTAAAAAGGATTAGAAAGAAGTAAATCTATATTTTTAAGGTTTTATTGAAATTTTATTTAAGTCTCCACATGTCTTTCATCATTAGCAATACAAAATGTTATACGATTTTGCAGTTCCTGGAAGATATTTACCAACTGGTTTACAGTAATGCCTGAAATCACATTAGTTATTTTAGCTTTTAAATCTTCTAATGCACTATACACAATTGTTTTCATATGTCCCCATGAAAAAATCTAATGTAGTCAAATCTGGCAATCATGGAGGCCAATAAAATGGTCCACTAGTTCTGATCCATCTGTTTACTTATCTAAAAATTGTTGCAAATTTTGTGGTAAAGAATTATTCAATAACTATACTTAAAACTAAGTACATTAAACTTTATGACATTTTTTACAGATTATTTCTATCAAAAATACAAAAAAAGTTACAATTTTTTAAAGTTCACACAAACTTTATGGAAACCCTGTATATTAGAAGCTTTCATTCCAGGATATCAAATGCTGTGCATGACTGTAAATTGTGTGTGTATCTTTCTATCTTAAACAAAATGTTCAGTTCTTTATTTTCACTAGTAAATAATGAAAAGGGTTAATGGTAGAAGAGAAATGTTTGATATATAGTGCCTCTTGAATAGTGAGATATTTATGATATTGTGATTTATATAGAATTTTTGTGCTTTTGATCAGAATTTTTCTTCAGGGTTCTTGTAAATTATAGGTTTATAAATGTTATTTTATGAAACTTTGATAAGTGATATGTGATGTGTCTACTCAAAAAGTTGGTAGTGTGTCTAATATTGGTAATTGATTTGTTTTGTACTGGAAATTGAAATTCATACACTATATTGGTTATTACTAGTTTAGATTTGATGGGGTTATTTTGATTAGTGATTAATATATTATAAATTTTACATGTTTTTCAGGAACTATGGTAGGTAAATGGTGTTTAATAATTGTGAGACTGTAATATATATATATATAAACTTATTTATAAATGGAACTTTGTGTGTGTGTCTGTTACCTATAGATTCCGAAATGGCTGAACCGATTTTCTTGAAAATTTATACAGTTGTACTATAAGCATCTGCCAGTGTTCTTAGTTAGGTTTTGTGTTGAGGTCCCCCCGATAAATATTGAAAATTGATAATCAAAAAAATTGGGTTATAGAAGGAGTGGACCGATTTTAATCAAATTTGATACACTCATAGACAAAGACATAAGAAACGATATTCAGTAGTTTCAAGGTTGCAGTTCTTACAATAGTGCAGAAAATCAATAATATATTTATATAAAAGGTAAGATGTTTGTGTGTGTGTCTGTTTATCTGCCTGTATGTCTGTATTTTTTCAGCCTTTTTATTTTAGTTTTTGCTTTGGGTTTGGCTTTAAGTAGGTATAATTGTAGTTCTTAGTCTCAGCCATGATATCATTTACTCAGGACTTATTTAGCCTTCAAAATTCAGTTTACGATGAAAAAACTTATTTGATATTGATACTAGGAAATCAAAATTTGACTTACATCCATTCATTTTTCTTTCAGTCTACGGTTTCGCTTTAACTGGAAACAACTATTGCTTTTTAGTCTTTCATGCCAACATCCAAATAGTCTGAGCTCCAGGACCATGGATTAGTTTTAAAGCTTTCATTACACCCAAGCAACACCGGGCTATACTGCTAGTATATATATATATCTGAACACATGCACACACATACACAAGGCCTGCTTGGTACCTGATGTAGTCGTGTATTTCTTGTCATGTTTCAAACAAATTATATGCCATTTCAAATGCTGCTTTACTAACATGACTTAATTTTTTTTATTTTTTTATTTTACACTTCCAATTGAATGTTTCTTTTTACATGAATTTTAATTCTAATTTTGCTTCCTTTTACACATCCATTTGAACTGGTGCCATACTAAATTGAGTTTATTGAATATTTATAGAGAAACATATTTTAGTAAATAGTTTTCCGTTTCTAAAGATCAAATTCCCAAACTCTTCAAATAAATCTGATCTGAATAAGGTTTCTGATTGCTTACATTCGTTCAGGAACAATGAATCAGAAGATAATTCTAATAAAAGCAACAAAGTCTGCTGGCAACTCAGATAATAAAACATAAATATCAGTTAGTCAAATCGATGCACAGAATGTCACAGACAAAGTCTTGAAAAGATACTGGTTGGCAAGACTTTGCAATTCTTGATGGAATAAGAAGAGAGGAAATTGTACATTTTATGTACTTTTAAAATCCCCCCAGACATACTGGCATTTTAACTGGTAACTTCAAAATGTTTAATAGACAGTTTTAAAATAGAAACAATTTCTGATAAACATGCTGGCAATCACTATTAGACTAATAATAAAAAAGTTGATTTTTGTTGATATTTTGATGCTCGAAGACAAATAATAAATATGCAAATATTGTCCAAATCAGCCACAATTCTTTTTTGTTAATAAATTATTTATAAAAGTATGAAATGATTATTGGAATCTACTGACACATAATTGGTGTGTGTAATGACACATCAACTTCTTATGGGTCATTGAATACCAAAATTTCTTGGAAGCTTTGAAGTTTTTTTTTTTTAATCGTATCACCCCGAGCAAGGCGGTAACGCCACTGATGTGCAGGGGGCTACGTAATAATGAAAAGATTGGAAAAGAAAAAGCCAGAAACCACATCCTAAACAGGGAACAAGGGATGGGCCTCTTAACCTGTTCAATAGACATGGGTGGAGTTTGAACCAGGTGATAGATAGATCTATCTACTCCAATTAAATTATATGTTATTCTGCTTGCACAATTGAATACATGGAAGATGATACTCAGCTTTTGTGTATATACATATCTGTGAGGACATAATTACCAGGAGTAGCAATAATTGTAGGATAGTCAGTCAGTTAAGTGTCATATGTGAAACACACTTTAGGTGATCATGTCTTGAAAGAGACATAACTGACTGAGAAGAAGATTATCCCTCTGTAGGTTACCATTTCTTTCTGCTGTAGACTGGTTATCAGCCATCCATTTGCTCAAACACATCAAATATGTTTCACACTGCTTTCCCTTGTCTCTTTTTCCCTCTATCAGACTCTCTAAAACCTCTTTCCTTATTACGTGTCCCAGGAACTTCAGCTGTCTCTTCTTGATGCTAAGTATAAGTTTTCTTTTTGTTTGCATCCTCAGCATCTTTTTGTAGACCCAAATTTCTGCTGCCTTGAGCTTCTTCTTCATCCTTGAAGAGTTTCTGTCTAACATTTGCTGCCATACAGAAAGACAGGTATCACATAAATTGAAGATTTTCAAATCTTAATTAATGTATCCCTTTATTATTAGAGAGTTTACAGTTTTCAAGCTATTTTCCCTTCTTTATTGTCCGTTGAAATTTTATTTCTGCAAATATACCAATCCATGATGCTTTTACTAATTTCTGTTTGAATTTCTGGGGTCAGGAGTTCTCATTATTTACAATATTTACATATGAACTATTGTTCTCATAAAACATTTCATCCCCAGCCTTCATCAGGTATATATATCAATCTGGGTAATGTACTGAGAATTTTGGTTTAATTTCTCTATTTAATCTACAGGGATAGGTTGTTCTCATTCCACTGTCCCTGTCTAGGGATATCTCATTTTGTTCTTAATTTTAATAATTGCTTACACCATTTCCACTGAGTCTAAATACCACACTGCCTGGCCCAAGGATTGAACTCACAATTTCACCAAATTCACAAACTAAAACTTTAATCCACTAAGCTGTGGAAAATGTTTTGCAGAGAATTTGCTGACATTAATTACAAGTCCAATATCTGGGCTGGGCAGTGGGTTCTTGAAATTAGGTGAAATGGGACAAACAGTAACTGAGCAGTACTAAAAATAAGAGCTAGACAAGATATCTCTAGACATGGGTAGTGGAACGAGAACAATCTAGCTCTACAGATTTGAATAAAGAGTTCATTTAAAAATTCCCTGTAAGTTACTCAGATTGACATATATCTGATGAAGGCTTAAGAATTCAAAAGTCAAAAGCAGGGTTTGCAAGAAATATTTTTTTTTTAAATCGTTTCACCCCGAGCAAGGCATTCCACTGCCACTATTGCACAGGAGGTTACATAGGGGCGGAGAAGTAATGAGAAAGGATGGTTAGATATATGTCAGAAGGAGGGTGATAGATGGTAAAGATACCGAGAATGAGGGTTGGTTAGATGGCGAGAGCGTTTGAGAGAATAGATGCAAGTTAGTGTGTTAGGAGGTGTCTATTGACCTTACATTTAAACTCCTGGAGATTGTAGTCATCGGAGAAGCAGGCATGTGGAAAAATATTAAGAGCTACAAATAACAGGGTCAAGTGGAAGTAAATGAACACCTAAGTCCTGAAGGAATATGGCACATGAAAAAGAATATTACTGATATAAGTAGTGATAAAAATATTTGTGAATTTAGTGAAATTATAGCTTGAATTTATAGTCATCTTGATTAATGTTACATGCAACAGACACAAATTTTCATTCTAGTTCATAAAGCTTAAACTTTCAAAAATCCTATCCGACTAATACATCATTTTCAGTCTTTTGTGTAAGGACCTATTCTTGCATAAGTGTGATACTTTCAGGTGAGATCGAAGTGGATGGACAGAGTGTGCTATGCTTACCTTCAAAGCACGGTTCGATCCTCTTTGAAATGTTTGTTCAATTTGAGCACAGCTGCAGTGCCAAAGGCTTCTGGCATTATCACAAGTATTTCTGAGAAAGTTTTACCAAGTTTAATGCAAAAGGTTTTTGCATGCAAGCTGCAGCTATGCATTAGGCAAATTCAGAAAGACGATTTTATAAACTAAAATGTTTTATTACTTTTGAAAGGTGCACGCTCTTTGAACAAATTTGAGAAGGGCAACCAGTACAATCTAAAGTTTGACTAACACCTTAACTAACATTTATTTGCTTGATTCACATTTAGTTAACTCAGTTCATTGTTGTGGTGCAGTGGATATTGGCCCAGAATGAGAAATCGGAGAGCTTTTTTTTCTTTTTTTTAATCATGTCACCCCAAGCAATGCATTCCACTGTCACTATAGTGCAGGGGGTTACACAGGTTGATAGATGAGTTAGGATGTACATAGGGGGAGACTTGGAGAGAATGGGAGGGTTAGTGTGTGAGGAGGTGTCTATTGACCTTACATTTAAACTCTTGGAGGTTATAGCCATCGGGGAAGCAAGCATGCAGAAGGGAATTCCACAGGCGGGAAGTGCGAGAAAAGAAGCTGTTGGAGTAGAAATTGCAGTTACATTTCATCGGTTTCACAGTAAAAGGGTGGGACCTAGTTGCCAATCTAGTATCTCGTGCAAACTCACACCTAGGGGGCACCAGTGATTTAAGTTCATCAGAGCAGAAGCCATGAAAGTATTTATAGAAGAGGCGCAGGGAAGCCATGTAACACCGGTGGGAGATTGACTGCAGGCGGTCAGCTAAGTCGGTATCAATCACGTTACAGATTCTTCGCTGTATTTTGTCAGGCTGAGTTCAAATTTCAGTTGAATTTGTTGCCTTTACTTATGTGCAAAAAAGAAAAGGTATTAATCTGTCCCTTTTCCTTCCTGCTATGAGTTAAGTAGCAGATTGGGTTCTATAGCCTTGAGAGATGATTGTCCAAGCATGTGTCATGTATGGCTTTTACTGGTCTACCTCTTGATCAATTGTTTTTTTAATCATTTCACTCTAAGCAAAGCAGGACAGGTACAGACGGTGTTGAAGAAAGGATAAGAGATGGATGGGATTCGAGTAGGTACAAGATGGCAGTTGATGTTATATTTAAACTTTGGAGATTGTACCTATCAGGGAAGGAACTAAATGGAAGGGAATTCTACAGGTAGAAAGTGTGAGAAAAAATCTGTTAAGAGTAGAAGAAGCTCATTTACCTATATCAACAGTAAAAGGGTGAGACGTAGATGCTAATCTAAAAGTATGTGTAAATTCATGTGGTTGGGACACCAAGAAAAAAAAACCCTCATCAGAACAGTTGCCATAAAAATATTTTTAGACAAGATGTGGGGAAGCCACATCATGTCAGTGACAAAGTGACTGAAGTCAAGATGCCAAGTCAGGATTGACTTTTGATCTCGATCATTTATGCAGAAATACCCTTGGAAAGGCATGAATTCACTTTTTCTTACTCCAGCTATGGGTTAATTAGGAGAACTCATATTAGCAAATCATTAACTCCAAAAAAAATTCTTACATTCTAAAATTATTTTCTGGCTTTGAATAACCTGGAAAAGATTGATAAGCCATAAAATAAAAATCAATCAATGGATATTTGCATCATCAGAGAGATTTTCTTTAAGATTTATACAAGAAAACTTGAAAGAGGAAACTCACTGTGATTTCCGGGTTATGAATTTTATGCAAATCCACATTGTTCCGGCGCCAGATAATCTCTGAAGAGCCTTTAATCCCACACTTAATTTCCAAGCCATTATCAACAGTGGCCAAGGTGGGGATAACTCGCAGCTTCTGTTCCAGCAATAATCCAGGTACGTCTAAACAAAAAAAAAAAAAAAGAAACATAAATTAGTAATAATCCAGGTATATATAAAAATATGCAATAAAAAAGCATTAGCAGTGCACACATGAAGAAGGCTGAAAAAATAAATTCGCTGAAAGAAAGCAGTATACTGCTTCAATTTTTCAAACAACTTTTGAAATGATAATGACTCATTATTCTGTGGATCATTCATATTGGACAGTATTATATGCAATAATATTCTACTTATAAAATCTTAAGAATACCCCACTGATTTAATTATAACTTTAGTCTTTAAAAATGACTTCAAAAACACAAGGAATCTAAATAAAACCAAATTACATCTGAATAGCACTTTGTTTCATATTAAGCTGTATTCTTACATATTTCCCAGTGACAACAGATAAATTTATATATACTATAAATCACACATATATGCCATAAGCACACACACACACATAAACACAGTAAAAAAAAAAATTAATAACAGCAGCAGCAGACAGCCAGCCAGGAATGACCATTCTTTGAAAGGCCGGGAACACACTCTGACAGACACGTGCTTCTCTGCCATTCTGAAGATGAGATTTTGATCTCGAAATATTAATTTTTAATAAATAGGTAATACCCAAAAACTTCTTTACCTTCCTTTATTTTACTCAATGCATTGTGACAGCCTTCAAGACATAACCAGTTACCTATTTTACACAATGCTTCAAGCAAATTACAAAACTTTACTTTTTGAATATATTCCACTTGAAAGCACAGTGGAATAATGGATTGTGGTGCAGACTGTGGAACTGGAGAGTTGGATTCATTGCATTCACTTATGCGCAAATACTCATGGGAAAGATATGAATCCATCTCTTCTCTACCCATCCATGAATAAATAGCAGGATAGACTGGGTTCTATAGTCTTCAGTGCAAGCTGGTCCGGGAGAAGGAAAACTTTGAATTCAAACCAACCAGGAAAAGGTTGGGCTCTGTCATGCTACCTTGCACAAGACACACCACTTCTAATGTGGCAGCAGTACATGGGGTGCCCCTATGACTCTAAGGAATTATGGGACCTGTTATAAGGAATGTTATTCTATATATCACTTCGTTGATTGATATTGTATTCAGCATCTTGACTCCAAAGTTTCATAGATGTACCTTTTTGTAATTGTTCAGTTCACTCTTTAGGAGGTTTCAGCAAGTGATTACTTTTTTTTCATTTCTTTGTTGTCTTTATATTAAATTTAGCATAACTTTTGCACTTACTATTGGCATTTGCTTGTGTGTATGTGTACATGTATCAAATTGTCTTGTTTTCTTCTTTTAATCATTTTCTTGTGTCCTGATACTTTTTTTCTTATTCTTTTTTTTTTTCTCTTTCAGCTCTGAGTGTTTTAGATATATAAGATTGACATTAAAGGTGGTGCAATAGTTAGCAGCTTGGAATGACTATATATATATATATATATATATATATATATATATATATATTCATTTATTTATCTGTACATTCAGATCACAGTTAGGGGAAATAGCTATTTCAACATGACAGTTCGAGACATGCATTGCCAACCCCAATCAACCAAGTAATCATTTGAAATAGCTATGCCCCCTAAATGTGATCTGAATTTACAAATAAAGGAATATACACTCTTTCAAATTTAATTTACATTGAGCTCTCTGTTGGATCAGTTTTAATATTTAAACAATATTACTAGGATCCTCTCGGATTATTTACCAAACTTATCCTGGATTTTTACTACCGCTAAATATATATATATATATATATATATATATATATTTTTTTTTTTTTTTTCTCATGTCAAATTAAGTCTAGATGTAAGAAGTGATTGGTAAAAAATTCTTTACTGGGAATCATGTGAGTCTATATTTTCTTTTTTAAACCCACTGGAACTATTTCTTCTGGTTTTTACTATTTTCCTCCCCTTTTAAGTGTTAAATTGTATTTTAATCCTAATTCCTCATTTCCTCCATGTTTGTCAAACATGCCATAATTCTTGTTATGATTATACTGAGTGCCAATGATTCTTCTGATGAAGGGCTGGCTGACAAAAAGGATACCTTTTTAAGGGAAAAATGTGTGGTTTTGTCTTTTTAACATATATAGTAATCCTGCACAGTCACTGTTACTGATGCAATTATCAGACACCATGATCCCTTGAGCCATGAAATTGCCAGCCACCATGCCAATTTCTATGTTGACAGCTTATATTAACAAAAGTTGTCCCTTAAATTGAATAATCTTTCCTCATGCATTGACTAAATTGTAAATAATTTATTTTCAAATAAACACACGTGTGTGTGTGTGTGTGTGTGTGTGTATACTTTTCCTTCCTCTTTCTCTCTTTCCCTTTTTTCTTTCTTCCTCTTCATCTTTTTCTCTTTGTTTTCCTACCCTTACTTCTGCTGTCTTTACACACACTCAAAAAAATTATTATATTTTACCCTAATGATTAAGATCACTGATGATGCAAGTCTCACTCATTGAAATGTCCATATGACCATGGAATATTTGAAATTTTTATATGTAATATATATATTGGTTTTGTAAATAAATAATTTTAATTACATTGAGCTTTCTGGTTGGATCAGTTTTAATATTTAATTTTTAGTAATCAATATTAATAGAATCTCCTTTACGATTTGACTATCAAGCTGTCTCCTTTTATATATATATATATATATTCATGTTAAATTTAGTTTAGATGTGTGAAGTGATTGCTGAAAA
The DNA here is from genome assembly GCA_037127315.1 of Ascarosepion bandense. Taxonomy (NCBI): domain Eukaryota; kingdom Metazoa; phylum Mollusca; class Cephalopoda; order Sepiida; family Sepiidae; genus Ascarosepion; species Ascarosepion bandense. Next base: position 1,428,298 of record JBBBDQ010001127.1, read on the forward strand.
ATTCTTGGGCTAACCCACTTTTCAAAATCTAACCTAATGTGCAAACAACAGAATCTTTCTGAAAAGGGCTTCCTGCTTAGTCTGAGAACTTTTTGGTACGCACTTAGAAATTTAATCGACAAAAATAATTACTTTACATATTGTAATTTGTTAAATGAAGAATGCATAATAATCATAGAGAGTAAGGCAAATGTTGGCCCAGCTAATGAGTCATGACCTTTTATGGGGCAATTACATTCTCATTTTCTAATGAAGAGAAACTATTAATTATTCAGAGTGCAAAATGTCTGGAGATGAGAGATAACATATCAAAAATTGAAATCATCATATTCTAATGAGTTTTTGGCTGATGTATATCTTTTCACTAATACACTATTATTATCTCTAATAGAAAAGAAACAATGCTTTCTTTTTTTAAGTTAAATCTAGATTTTCTTCTATACATTTTCAAGACATGGGCAATCATGGCTCTCCACAACTTTTTATCCCTTGTGGCAATGAAGCATCCCCAATTTCCAGGATCTGGTTTCCTAAAGGCAGGTAATCATTAGGAACCTATTCTGCTTATTTCCTTTTCAATCTCAGAATGAATTCAAATCACTTAGTGTTACAAATAATTAAACCATTTAAAGAATTATCTAAATCTAATCTAATCTAATGTAATCTTATTTATAAATGGAACTTTGTGTGTGTATGTGTGTGTGTGTGTGTTCATTACCTATAGATTTCAAAAACGGCTGAACCGATCTTCTTGAAAATTTACACAGTTGTACTATAAGCATCTGTGAGTGTTCTTAGCTAGGTCTTGTGTTGAGGTACCCCCAATAAATATCAAAAATCGATAATTGAAAATATTGAGTTATAGAAGGAGTGGTCCAATTTTAATTAAATTTGATACATTCATAGACAAAGACATAAGAAATGATATTCAGAAGTTTCAAGGTTGCAGTTCTTACAATAGTGCAGAAAATTGCTAATATATTTATATAAAAGGCAAGATGTTTGTGTATGTGTGTCTGTTTATCTGCCTGTATGTCTGTATTTTTTCAGCCCTTTTATTTTAGTTTTTGCTTTGGGTTTGGCTCTAAGTAGGTATAATTGTAGTTCTTAGTCTCAGCCATGATACCATTTACTCAGAGGACTTATTTAGCCTTCAAAATTTAGTTTACAATGAAAATAACTTATTTGATATCGATACCAGGAAATTGAAATTTGACTTACATCCATCCTTTTTTTTTTTTTCAGTTTACGGTTTCGCTTTAACTGGAAACAATTATTGCTTTTTAGTCTTTCATGCCAACGTCCAAAGAGTCTGAACTCCAGGACCATGGATTAGTTTTAAAGCTTTTATTACACCCAAGCAACACCGGGCTATACTGCTAGTTTAATAGAAAACATTTATTTATTATCAAATTAAGATATTTCTAAATTGAAATTCTATTCTCATTATATTTCTTGTCAGAAGTGCTTTTTGACTTTAGTATCAATGCCTCAAAGACACAACAGAAATGATCAGCAACCAAGACATTTTTTGGGAAAGACAGAGTAATCAAGAACCTCTACTGGCAGCAAACTGCTTACATATGGACAGGAAATAAGTTCAACAGATATACAAAGACAGAAAGGGTTGTCAGACAAGGATGTATCTTTTCAGCAAATTTATTTAACTTGTACAGTGAGACTATTCTAAGAGCCTTAGAAGTCATCCCAGGAATCATCATCATCATCCATGGTCACAATCTGAACAATATAAGATATGCAGATGATACAGTGCTGATAGCAGACATAGAAAAGAAACTACAAAATCTCCTATAGAAGGTATCTGAAGATACTGAAAAAAAGGACTACAAATAAACTACAAGAAAACCAAATTCATGGTCATTAGTAAAAAGAGGAGCCCAAAAGGCCAACTACTGACTGGAGATACTAAAATCAAGCATGTACAGAAGTTTAAATACCTGGGAGTAGTTGTAACAGAAGATGAAAAATGTGGCACTGAGATCTGAAGGTGACTTGGCATGGTCAAGGATTCATTTCAGAAGCTGAGTAAAGTATTGAGAGACAAAAAAATTTCACTAGAAACAAAGAAGTGAGTACTGGATTGCTATGTGATGTCTGTTCTTCAATATGGTAGTAAATGCTGGACCAAGGGGGAGAAACTTGAAGCAACTGAAGTGTGGTTCTACAGAAGGATGCTGTGGACAACACAGACCAAGCATGTGAGCTATGATGAGATTTTGGAGAGGATGGAAATGTAATAGATACTACAAAAAAAGACAGCTGAAGTTCCTGAGACATGTAATAAGGAAAGAGCTTGGAGAGCCTGATACTCACAAGTCAGAGACAGGGGAAAGCAGCTTGTAACATACTTGATGAGCTTGAACAACTAGAGGGAAGAGAGAGATTTCGATGGAGGTAACAGGAGTAAGTGTGATAAGAGCCACTATGGATTGGGAAATGTGGAAGGCCATGTTATGAAAGAACATGGCATATAGAAAAAAAAAAGAATTAGCAGTTATATTATGGTTCCTTAGTTACATTTAAACTGAACCAGTCCCAAAGATCCAATGGAAGACCTATCAATGAAAGACATATCAAACTAAACTATTTCCCATATTTTCAATTTCAAGATTTCTTTTGTAAGAATAAATTATGTTCAAAGAAAATGTCTTTTTCAGCCATTGCAGAACTTACAGCAATGATATTAATTATATTTTTAGCTATTATATAAAGGTTATTAATATACAAGATTATTTTCAGTAAATCCAAAACCTTTTATAATTTAAAGGACTGGTTCATGCAAACTGGAAGAAATCCATCACTGCCATGTGACCTTTATTAGTTTTCACCTTTTACTAAGCCTCCTACCCAACTTTTCGGTCATTCATTCACACAAGCACAGCAGGTTGGTGGCTTGTTACTTTCATCTATCTCTCTTGCTCTCAATATGAGGGTTGAATTTTCTAAATCCTCCTTTCTCATTTTTTTTGTTCAAGAAATTGCAGCTAGCTCTTCCTAATTCAGAGCACAAGTTCTTTTTGTTAAAATTTTCATTAAAACTGCCTTGTTGCTTATTTGTTCAGTCAATGGAATCCTCAGTATCCTTCTGCAGAACCACATTTCTGTTGCTTCTCAGTCTCTCCTCATTTATGGCAAAATTATCTAGCATTCAGTGACATATGAGAAAATCCAACACTTCTTTGTTTCTAAATGTTATGTCGCCAAGTATAAATGAATAACTCAACAACAGAATCAGAATATAAGTTGTATTCCGCAGAAAGACGGTTAGTATGTACAGAAGTGATTAGTAATATTTACAATAGAAAAGATACAAGAGTCCAATCCGTTGTAAGATGTGTGTATACGTGATTACTTCCGGTACGCCACCGGAAGTGTGACTAACTCTTCACTGACTCGCACTGACTCTCAAGTGACTCTCTACGACTCTGTATGACTCTCCCTGTAGAGAATCCACCATTGCTATATATAGCAATGGGAACAGTCCATTATGTAGTCAAATAGGGGCGGTGCCCTAACACTAAAAAGAGAAGAGTAGCTAAGCTTCCAGTAGCTAAGCAAAGTGCTGAAAAACAGTACTTCACTTAGCTACTGGAAGCTTATGCATATGTGAACATATGCAGTAACACATATATTGTTAAGATTATGCCCACCAACAATAAATTCTGGCAGGGTCTCCAGTTGTCTTAGGATAGTCTTGTTGTAAAGGTTGAACAAATCTGGGTAGAAGATGCATTCTTTTATTACAAAGCCTTCTAATTTTTGTGTAGCTACTCAAATTATTTTTTATCTAAATGCAGGTGGTTTGCTCCCAGTGTAAGTTCTGAATTCTTCTGAAATCTTTTCTAAATAGATCTAATTTTCCTAGCATTTAAATTAACAAAAAAATAAACATAAATAAATAAAAACAAAGAATTCCGCAGAGAATAAGCCTTTTTAAAAATAATTTATAAATTCGGTTTTCAGGTTAAAATTAAAAAGAATGTATAAAAAGTATTAAACATACATATTTAAAATGCACTCAGTGTTATATATATATATATATATATATACACACACACAAACTGAATAAGTAAAGAACAGGTGGGAAAAAGTGTTGTTAATTTAACATGTTTCACTTTAACAAGTTTCTTGGGATTTGTCTTTAAAAAATCTCTGAAGAAACTTGTTAAAGTGAAACATATTAAAGACACTTTATGTCTACCTGTTCTTTACTTATTCCATTCATATATATATGAATGGAATAAGTAAAAACAATATATATATATATATATATATATATGAAACATGTTAAATTAAAAACTCTTTAATCCTACCTGTTCTTTACTTATTCTATATCTATATGCACTCCTGATCAAAAATTTAAGACCACTTAAAAATCTTTAAAAATAATTTTTTTTTACAGATAGATTTTAAACTCTTACCATTTAAGGTTACCAATACTACAATCTAAAAGGTTATGGAAACAAAAAGCTACATTCCAAACATTTTATTTAGAAATTTACATTTTTATAAAATGAGGCGATTTACGCATGATCAAAATTATAAGACCTGGGGTATAAATTGTTAGATCTATGGTAATTCCAATGTTTTTAGTTCAGTTAGAGATTAGCAATCACTGTGTAAAGGTGTTACCATGCCTAAAGCAAGCAAACTTACCAGAGTTGAGCATTCTCAAATTCTAGAATTCCATAAGCAAGGTTTGTCACAGCAGGCAATCGCAGCTAAGGTAAATCGCAGTAAAACTGTGATTTGCAACTTTCTAAAGAACAGTGAGAACTATGGAAAAGCAAAATCATTTGGTAGGCCCCAAAAGATTTCTCCTGCATTGAGTAGGAGAATAAGACGGGTTGTTATGAAAGAGTGGGGACTTTCTTCTAGTCAAATTAAGGCAGTCACAGATGCTGATTGCAGTCCCGTAACCATCAGACGACACTTACAACAAAAAGGCATGGTAAATAAAAAGCGTAAACAAATTCCTCGGCTGCTTCCACATCACAAGGTAGACCGCTTAAAGTTTGGTTGTGAATACCAAACATGGGACGTTGAGAAGTGGAAGAAAGTCCTGTTTTCTGATGAGAAAAAATTCAGTCTAGATGGTCCTGATGGCTTCCAACAATATTGGCATAACAAAAACATGCCTCCTGAAATTTTCTCTACACGTCATAGTGGTGGAGGGTCCCTAATGGTATAGGGTGCCTTTTCTTACAAAGGGACGATGGAGCTCCAGGTGGTGCAGGGTTGTCAAACAGTGGCTGGTTATGTTAGCATGCTACAAAAAGCATCATTGATGATGGCGGGCCATCGTTTGTGTGTGGATGGATGGTTATTCCAACAGAATAATGCAGCAATCCATGCTGCAAGACGGACCTTGACCTTTCTACAAGAAAATGGGGTCCATCTCTTGGGACATCCTGCATGCTCACCAGACTTGAACCCAATTGAAAATGTTTGAAGATGGATGACAAGAGATGTTTATTGAAATGGCAAACAATATTCAACAAAAAATGAACTTTGTGAAGCCATCTTCAGAAGCTGGAACAACATCCCCCACACCTTAATGGAAACACTTATTTCTAGCATGCCCAACAGAATTTTTGAAGTCATCAAAAGCAGTGGAGGTAGAACTCATTTTTGAATTTGGTTGTTGAATGTTTTCATACACTTTTTGTACAATTTCGTAGAATTTTTGTCTCTGGTCTTATAATTTTGATCATGTGTAAATCACCTTATTTTATAAAAATGTAAATTTCTAAATAAAATGTTTGGAATATAGCTTTTTGTTTCCATAACCTTTTAGATTGTAGTATTGGTAACCTTAAGTAGGCAGAGTTTAAAATCTATCTGTAAAAAATATTTCTTTTGGAAGATTTTTAAGTGGTCTTAAAATTTTGATCAGGAGTGTATGTATATATGTAAATGATGTGGCCTTGCTTTTAATACCACTCCAAGAAAACACGAACGCAACGGATTCGGTTAAATACATATATTGACAACAACACAAAGTACAATACAACATATAATAAATACATATGGTCAATCAAATATAAGCGCTTAGCAGAGTCTTGAAGTATTGCAATAATGCTACTACTACAGTTACTCGACTTAGTCCCTCGCCAATTACAACTATAACTTAAATAGAATCTTGATGAGTTCACTCTGATATGTCACAACAGTAAATTAAATGTCCGGCTACCTACTGTTGATGAGTACACTCAAGGCAGCTAACCAAACCCTATTACATGCACATTACAATATAGACATTGACAATATGTTGCACAGGGGCTTAATATAAAAACCCAATAGCTCTGAGTCAATGCTCTGTTTATTTATTAAACAATATATTTAATTTTTGTCTACCAGCCTGAATATTTGAGAAATCTTATTAAAGAAAATTCAAATGTGTTTCCCCTCAAAGAAACTGCCATTAGATCTTACACACATTGAACTTTTAGCTACAATGTGCTTTGATGAACAAGAAAAGTTGCATACTGTCTTTATAAAATCCAACTCCTTTCATTACAAATCTAGGCCAATAGATAAAAATAAATAAATAAAACTCAATTACAAGTATGCACTAAAAATAACATTTAATACAAAACACCAAATCCAAATCTCAACAAATTCTGCTTTATTCAAGTAACTTAAACATCTTATCGGCAACATATTGTTTTATTGTGTTGGTCTATGACATGTGATCAATAGTTAACTTCCCCTTGTCTCATCCTTTACTACGCACTTTATTTCTCTTCTACTTAACATTTGCAATTAGGTACAATCATATTTACCAATCCACTGCACCCCACTGAACTGAAGAGGTGTAATGCCTTTGGTTGTTCTCAAAAATCTACCACCTCTTTCCTCCTATGTGTATCACTTGCTCACTCATCTCTCAGCTTACATTCTATTGTATGATCCTGATTTGAAGAACTTATCCTTTCTTCTCTGTCAAGATCTTCTTCCATCACAACATTTTCTTCAGTTCTAGGTCAGAATGAGGCATTGCACATTTTCCTTTCTTTTATATAATTGACTGTGTTATGTCCCCATTGTATGACAAAATTAGCTCTCTCAGAAATTTCTACTTTGTCTTTCTGATACCACATCCTTTCATTTATTGAACAAGATATTTTTAATAAATATCTTATTTATCTTCCTACTAATGCAAGATATGCTTTGCAATCTGTCAGCTTGTGGAATTTAAATTTTTAACTCTAACCTAGGCTGTAAGTAACAGGATCCAAGTCTTGACAAATTCTTGTACATCCAGGTGACTTAAACATCCAATCAGTAATGTTGTATTGTGTTATTCTATGAAACATGATCAGTTGTCAACATCTTACCTGTCTCTTAGTTTACTATACACTTTATATTTCTTCTACTTAACATATACAAATAGATATAATCCTAATTACTAATCCACTACAAAGGGTTATCTGCTGATTGCTCATAATGTTATAGTTATCTTGTGATATATATGTGATGCCTGTTGAATGTGAATCTTGTGATATATATGTGATGCCTGTTGAATAGCATTAAATGTTTACTAAGATCATAATTGACGAACTAACTTTGCTGTCTGTTGAATCAATTCAGTAAATCAATTTGACTTCCATACGAGATTAGTCATACTGCACCAGCTCAAAAGATGACTAAGGCTCAGTTATAGATTCACCGCCTAGAAACATGCAAATCAATTGATCAGAAAATAAAAGATAATTTATGTCCTCAGATGATAAAGCCACCATCAGAATAAGTATGCACTAACTTGGGACATTAATGACAGTATAATCGTTTGCATGATACGTGATAATGATGAGTCATTTCTGAGAATGTTTATAACAAGATAAGTGTAATGGATATTTGGTGAAAGGCTTCAATGAGACAGGATTTAGGGAAGTGGCGGGATTTTAAGGGTTCGGTGATCAGGCAGAGATACATAAAAAAAAAATAGATGTTAGAGAGAGAGAAAAGAAGAAAGGAAAGAGATGAATGATGTAAAATCAATAGGATATAAGAAAGGAAAGAAAAGTACTTTAATAAATAGAAAAGTGAGGAAAAAAGGAGAAAAAAGAATAAAGCAAAACAAAAAAAAAGAAAAGGAAAGCAAAAAAATTATTAAAAATGGTGGAAGAAAAACAGAAAGAAAAAAGAATAGAGGAAGAAGTGTAAACAAAAGAAAGAAGAGGAAGAAAGGAGAAAAGAAAGTAACAAGGGGGGGGAGTGCAAAGAGAGGAAAACTGAGGAAGAAAAGAAAAAAAAGCATCAACAACTGGGGAAGGAAAATGCAAAGGAAGGAAAATTATAAGAAAAAAGACAAGAGGTGTAAAAAAATAAAAGAGGAAGGAAAAGTGAAGTAGATAGAAAGTGAATGTTTATTAAATTGGCCTTGTGTCAAACATAATCAAACTCCTTACAACTTAAAGTTATCAGAATCATCAGAAGGTTGAAGGTTAGAAAAATAAAAGTACTATGTATGTTAAAAGGGAATTTTATTAACAGAACAGAATAACATTAATTTGTAGGAGTTAAATATTCAAAGTTAAAATGTAGTATGTAGTTAAGTGAATCCAGAGTTTTAGTTGTAGCAAAATGTGCGTATGCAAAAGAGATTAAAACATTTATAATAAAGTCTGTGTTTCTTTCTTTCTGTTGTGGGGTATTACCCACTTAACTATGGACTCTTCCTACCAGTATATTAACTGAAAAAGCCAACTTTATTGAAAACAAAGAAAACAGAATGTTTGGTAACAGGTGACAAAATTAATATTTTAGGTGAAGTATTTTTTGCTGTAACATTAAATGGAATAACGAAAAAATTAAAAGCTTATGTCATGAAAAATAGAGAAAACTTATTTCGAACAGATTGGATTGAGAAGTTCAAACTGTGGGACTGTCCAATAAGTATGTTTTGTTGTAAAATAGAAAGTACACCCTCCAACATCAAGGAACTGAAAGAGGAACTCAAGCAAAAATTCCCTGATGTGTTTTCAGGAAGGTTAGGAAAATGTGTCAAGATAAAAGCACAATTCCAGTTAAAAGATAACGCTAAGCCCATGTTTAAAAAGAAGGGGACATTCCGTTTGTGGTGGTGAACCAAATCAATGGTTAGACAGATTGCAAAATGCAGGTATCCTGTCCAAAATAGATTTCAGTGAATAGGCTGCACTAGCAGTATATGTAAAGAAAAAATCAAGTCAAACCAGAGTATGTGCTGATTTCTCAATGGGATTAAATGCTGCACTAAAAGACCACCACTATCCTCTCCCTAGCCCCAAAGAGATATTTAATAAATTAAACGGTGGCAAAGTTTTTTCTAAAATTGACTTATCGGATGCATATTTACAAATCCAGGCTGAGGATAACTGTTCCAGACTTCTTTATATAAATACACATAGAGGTTTGTATAAATTTAATAGACTGGCTTTTGGAGTCAAGGTCGCACATGCTATCTTTCAGCAGGTTATGGACACTATGCTAGGCGACCTTGATTTAGCAACTACTTATCTTGATGATGTCCTAATTACTAGTAAATCAGTGAAAGACCATTGGGAGCACATACTAAGCATATTTGACAAAATTCAAGAACATGGCTTCAAAGTCAAGGAGGCTAAATGTGATTTTTATTTGATGCAAATAAAATATTTGGGGCATATCATTAACATAGACGATTGACGACCGGATTCAGACAGGGCTATGATGATCAAGGAGATGCCAGCCCCGGATAATATGCAAGTACTACAAAGCTTCCTAGGCTTAGCAATTTTTTACCAGATGCTCATTAAAAACATGCACAACTTGCAAGCTCTCTTAAACTACTAAAGAAAGATAAATCCTGAGAATGGACACCGGAATGCCAATCTGCATTCAAAAAAATAAAGAACACACTCACTTCAGACCTTTCTCTCACTCACTATGACCCAAAGTTGAACATCAGAGTAGCAAGCGATGCCAGCTCTTATGACATCAGCACCTGCATTTTACACAAACTTCCAGACGGAATAAGGAAACCCATCATGCATGTGTCTCGAACTTTGCTGCCTGCAAAAAAGCAATATTCGCAGATTGAAAAGTAGGCATTAAGCATAATCTTCACCGTTACCAAGTTTCACAGATATCTACACGGCAGATATTTTACATTACAGACTGACCACAAACTGCTGCTGCTGACTATATATGGATCTAAGAAGAGACTACCGGTGTACAGTACTACTGAACTATAATTTCAAGATTGAATACCTGTCCTCCAAGAACTTCTGCTATGCTGATGGTTTGTCTAGACTCGTTCCAGAAAACAAAGAAATATTCAAACACTCGATAATTGCGACCTTAAGAACGAACTGTGAGATAAAGAACATGATTGCGAACACTGTGAGAGAGCTTCCAGTAACACTATCAGACATCAAAAGAGAAGCTCTAAAAGACGAGTTTATCCATACTACCAAAAACAAAATTTACAATAAAGACTTGAGTCTGCCTGAGGTTTTTTCACTATGTGACGATGTATTGTTGTACCTAAAAATTTGCAAAAGAAAATCCTGCGAAACTTTCATATCAGACATCCTGGAAAAAAACATACAAAAAGTTTAATGCGTTGTTACATCTACTGGCCAAACATTGACAGAGATATAGCTGACGTGATTGAGGCATGCAAAGGGTGCATGTTCCTTCATGAACTGATTGCACTTTTTGGCATAGTTGATTGCATGTTGACAGACAATGAAACGCAGTTCACATCTGGTGAATTTAAAGAGTTCTGTGAAACATTCCAGGTTAAACACATTACAACCCTGCCATATCACCCTAGTCCAACTGACAGGTGGAGCGATTTGTGGACACCTTAAAATGAGCACTTAAAAAAAAAGCGCTGGGCCCACTGACTGATAAGGTGTTGCAACAGTTTCTGCAGGTGTATAGAATTAACCCAAACCCCAATATGCCAATGGGATTTTCACCTGCAGAAACAATGTTTGCAAGAAGGATAAGCTCATTCCAAAGCAGGCAAAAATTTTAAAAAATGGTTACCCTCTCCAGAAAATGTAACTCTTGCGGTGAGAAAGTATTGTTCACAATCTATAAGAACTTTTTGGGAAGTAGGCACAGTAAAACACAGAATGGGAGATCTTGTATATATAATTCAAGGCCCCAAAAATATACACAAGCGCCATCAGAACCAATTGAGGAAATGTTGGGTAACCGACATTAATGAATCACCACCAAACAATGAGGAGCCGACAGATACCATCTTCGAGAGTTTCAATCTCGAGGCACCTCAAGCTTCACTTGAAATAAGGCAATCTGAAAGAAAAAGAAAATTTGTGGATCCTTTGATTGTCGATCAAAAACGGAAGAAATATTAAATAGCTTTTGGAAGCGGGAGTGTTGTTGGGCGTTACCCACTTAACTATGGACTCTTCCTACCAGCATATTAACTGAGAGTTAATCACTCTCGTGGCTTCAGTTCAGCTTAGCGCAGTCTGTCTGTCTGTCAGTCAATAGTAAGCCAAGCTTTTGTTACGCCTTTCTCTTGTATTTATTTTTGACTTAATATATGTTGTTTACCATACCACCATGTTTCATTTCAAGTGTTTATTTCATGGTCCTATTACCAGTCAAAATTACTTTCTTTTTATGGCCTGCGAGAAAGTGAAGAGGAAGGTAAAGCGATTAAGAAAAATTGGAGTCAGTTGAAATATCTTGTTGTTGTTGATGCCTTCTTCTTTGTTGAAAACAAGAATGGTGAGGACAAAGTAGAAGAGATAAAGAAAAATAGCACACACACAAGAAAGAAAACAAATGTGTATCGGGACCTTATGTCTGGGTCAGTGGCTTGAAGTTTATTTTGTTTCATCTTGGCAGTTTCTGATCTCACTTCCATCTCTGACATTCTCTATTTTTATAGCAAAACCTTTTTTTGCACTGGCTCATGAATTTTTGTCAAGTTTTGCAAATTGCTTCCTTTCATTGGTTAGAAAGTTAATTTAACATCAGACTGCAAAATTTGGCTTCATCTTTTTCTTTCAGTACGGGGTAATCCTTTTTCTTATTGGTCAAAATAGGATTGCAGAATTTTTAAAAAGTGAAGAGAATAGCATTACTTTCAATTCTATATTCCCCACAAAAAAGAGAGGAAGAATGAAAAAAGAAAAAGAATGTAAAGGAAGAAGGAAAAAGAGTGGAGGAAAACAAAATGATAAGAAAAAAGGGAGGAATGATAAAAAAAGAAACCAGAGGGATGAAGGAAAAAGCTTAAAGAAAGAAAAGGGAGGAAGGAATGAAAAGTGTAAAGAAAAGAAAAAGAAGAGAGAAAAGTGTAAAGAAGAGAACATGATAAAGTGTTAAGAAGAAAAAGAAGGAAAAAGGAGAGATGAAGGACAAAGCATAAAGAAAAACGAGGAAGGAATAAAAAATGGAAAACAATCTAAGGAAAGAAAAAGTTAAGGAACAAACAAAGAAAGAAAAAAGAGAGGAAATAAGTGTGAAGAAAGGAAAAAAGGGAGAAATAAAAAGTGTAAAGGGAGGAAGGAAAAATGTAAAGAAAGAAAAAAGAAGGACAAAGTAACAATAAAAAAGGTAGGAATGGTAAAGAAAGGAAACAGGAGGTATGAAGGAAAAAACTTAAAGAAAGAAAAGGGAGGGAGAAATGAAAAGTTGAAAAAAATGAAAATATAAAAGCAGAAAAATGGAAGGAAGGAAAAGGGTAAACAAAAGAAAAAGAAGAGAGGAAGGAAAGTATAAAGGAGGGATGATGAGAAAGTGTCAAGAAAAAAAGGGAGCAATGATAGAGAAAGGAAACAAGGGATGAAGAAAAAAGCTTCAAGAAAGAAAATGGAAGGAGGAATGAAAAGTGGAAATAAAGGAACAAATCTAAAGAAAGAAAAAGTTAGGAAGGAAAGTGCATAAAGAAAAAGAAAAAGGGAGGAAGAAAAATGTTAAGAAAGGAGAAAATGAGAGGAAGAAAAAGTGACAAGAAAAAGTTTAAAAAACAAAGAAAGAAAAAAGGGTGAAAGAAGAAAGTGAAGGAAAGAAAAAGTGTAAAGAAAGAACAAAGAAGGGAGGAAGAGAAAGTGTCAAGGAAAAAGATAAAAAAGGTAAAGAAAAGAAACAGAACAGATAAAGGAAGTAGGGAACGAAAAATGTAAAGGAAGGAAAAATTGTCAAGAAAGGACAAAGAAAGTGTAAAATAAGGAAAAAAACTACAGTATTTACATTATTCAAACTATTGTCCTACTCTTTGTTGCCATTTGTATGATGTTTCGGCCATTGTATGCTCTGGCTTTCTTCAGGTGTTAGGAATTTCAAACCAAACCCTTTATCACAATCAGTTACCTTTGTTCTTGTCCTTAAGGACACATAGTCCAGTGGAAATAGATACTGGTTAATTCCAGTGACTTGCTAATTTATTTGTTTACCATTGCTGTAGCCTGGTGTTGAACTCACAACTGTTTGGGTTAAGCCAGTAACATTAAATATGAAGTTAGCCACATGCTGTGCTTGGAAAATAAAAAAACCATTTCCATCACTCTAGAAATATATTTTTTAATCAATATCACCCCTTCTTCTATGTGCCCTGTCTTTTCAGGACATAGGCGATTATGGCTTTCCACGTCTCCTTATCCCTGATGGCTCTTAGCATGCCTTCTCTTGTTACACTATGCAATCCTCATTCTGTCATCCACCTCATCAGGCCCTTCAAATATGTTAACCCCTGTTTTCCCCTGTTTTTTTCCTCTCTATCTGGCCTGTTAGAATCAGGTTCTTCAAGTCCTCCTTCCTCATTGCATCTCCCAGGAACTTTAGCTGTCTTTTCCTGATGTTCAGTATTAATTTCCTTTTCATTTCCATCCTTTCCAAAACCTCATCATTGCTCACATGCTCAATCCATGATATCTGCAGTATCCTTCTACAGAACCAAATTTCAATTGCTTCAAGTTTATCCTTCATCTTTGATAATATTGTCCAGCATTCACTGCCATATTGAAGAACTGACATCACATAGCAATCCAGTTCACACTACTCAAATTCTTCAATTTTCTGATCAGACGCCTTGCTGCTGGATGTAGTTTATCATCATGCTGAGTACCCAATATTAATAAAGTACCACTAAAAATAACGTTTATAGTAATAACTGTGGTTTATGTTTCAGGTACAAAATTGAAGCTAACAGATATAGATTTGCAGAAATACCAATGAAAATATGTTTTTGGAAATACGTTTATTCAAAAGTTTACCTGTCAGGATAAAATAAACAAAGATCACAACACAAACATGTTTACCTAGTAAAAATAATGTCTATAAGAATAAGAAAAAAAAGTACATATAAGACAAGTAAAGAAATTTTAATACCTGGGAAGGGTTCTGACAAAGGATGGAAAGTGTGATGTTGAAATTCAAGTGTGACATGGAGATCCAAAACACACTGACATAGCCAAGGATGCATTTTAAAAACTAACCAGTATACTAAGAGACAGGAAGCTCTCATTGGAAACAAAGAAGAGTGCTGGATTGCTAATGATGTCTGTCCTTCTGTATGGAAGTGAATGTTGGATAATTTCATTAAGGATGAAGGGGAAGTTTGAGGCAGTAGAAATGTGGTTTTACAGGAGGATGCTGAGGATACCATGGACTGAGTATGGGAGCAAAGACAAGGTGTTGGAAACAATGCAAATGAAAAGAAAACTCATACTTAACATCAGGAAGAGACAGATGAGGTTCTTGAGACATGTAATGAGGAAGGAGGGCCTGGAAAATTTAATACTCACAGGATGGATAGAAAAAAGAGAGACAGGGGAAAGCAGCATGAGGCATTCTTGATAGAACTGAGCAAATGGATGGTGGAGTGGGGTTTGTGAGAGATACCAAGAGTAAAATATTGAGAGCAACAAAAGACAGAGTGAAGTAGAAATCCATGATCACCTATGTCCTTAAGAGACACGACACATAAAAATATAAGTATAGCACCCTGACAATGCAAGTAAACAAAAGTACTATTATTTTGTAAAGAATATTAGTGACTAAAAAATTAAAATCATTACACCCAAAAGCTTGGAATAAACTGAAATGTTGATTAAAAAAGTACCTTATACAGTGAGTGCATAGTGTATTAATATATAAATAAGAAAGTTCCTTTTGAAAACTGTTAAAAAAGATTATATTTTATATATATATAGTATTTTTGACTGATTTCAAATTGATCAAGTTTCAATCCTGGCTGGAAGCTGATGAGCTTTGATACAGCAAAACGAGACTGTCTGCAGATGACTATTTACGCTCTCACACCCTGATTGAGCACTCTGGAGGAATGGTAGACTTTGAAAAACAGTAGCTACTCTGGCATGTACGCATTGCTCATTCAGTAATGAATTAGAGCACCATGGCTATTGGCCATGTATAATGATAATATACATGCAAAAAAGTCTGCCTTCTTCTACCGAGTGCCCATAGCTCAGAGGTAGATTTGCCGACTGACACCAATTCGATCGGGTTTCAATCCTGGGTTAAAAGCAATCAGAGTCTAATCATACTGATGAGCTGTGATACAGCAAAACAGATCTGTCTGTGGATGACTATATATATATATATATATATATATATATATAGCAATCAGAGTCTAACCCCGTACTGGAGCTGTGATACAGCAAAACAGATCTGTCTGTGGATGACTATATATATATATATATATATATATATATATATATATATATATGTATGTATGTATGTATATATAGTGCTGTTATGTCCACAAACAAATCTGTAAAAGTTGATAAATTGAATTTTTAAAATATGAATTTGAGATTTTAAGCCATTATTCTAAGAATACTTAACTAAAAAAGTTAGGAAGAAAGAAAAAAAATTTACTTGGATTCACAATATGGTGCAAAGTGCCGTAAATAAGTGAAAAGAAGCTTAAAATGCAGTGAAAAGAGCTGGTAACATTACACATCAATTTCGAAAAAAATAAAAAAGAAAGAAAATGTGAAGCAAAGAAGTTAAAAGTTAGAAAACAATAAATAAAGTATAGTGCCATTTTAGAAGTTTCAGTTGCATTATAGAATAAAGGAGGTATGATCTTCCTCACAGACAGTTATTAATGGCCTGACACTCTCAAAGTGGTTGATTTTGGTATGAGTACCTGCATGATGGAACATGCAATTCATAAAAAAAAAAAAAAAAAAGGAACAAAAAATACAAATAAATTTAAAAAAAAAAAAGCATCAAAAATGTTTGTTGTAAAAGACTTTCTATTTTGGTGATTTATTTTTTAAAGTGTAGCAATTTTTAGTTTGGCTATATTGGTTTCTGTTTTAAGAAAGGAAAAAAAGAAAGGTGGTATCAAATGAGAGAGGAAAAAAAATAAGCAAAGAATTTTAAAAAATAATGAAACGTGAGAGAGAGAATAAGGAAATAAAAGGAATGGATGAGAAAAAAGAAAAAGAAGAATGAAGCATTGTGATGAGAACAAAAAGGAATATGGAAATAAGAAAAAGAGAGAGAGTAGAAAAGATAAATAAGAATAATAAAAAGGAGAGAGACAGAGGGAAAGAGAAATAAAAAAATAGTAAAGGGTGAGAGAGATGGTCGGCAAACAAGAAATAAAAAATAGTAAAAAGTGATAGGGAGTAAAAGAGAAATAAAAATAAAAATTGAGAGAGAGATGAGACAGAAGGGAAAAATGTGAAAAGTGAGAGAGAGGGTTGAAAAGAGAAATAAAAATAAAAAGTGAGAGAGAGATGAGACAGAAGGGAAAAAAATGTGAAAAGTGAGAGAGAGGGTTGAAAAGAGAAATAAAAATAAAAAGTGAGAGAGAGATGAGACAGAAGGGAAAAAATGTGAAAAGTGAGAGAGAGGGTTGAAAAGAGAAATAAAAATAAAAAGTGAGAGAGAGATGAGACAGAAGGGAAAAAAATGTGAAAAGTGAGAGAGAGGGTTGAAAAGAGAAATAAAAATAAAAAGTGAGAGAGAGATGAGACAGAAGGGAAAAAAATGTGAAAAGTGAGAGAGAGGGTTGAAAAGAGAAATAAAAATAAAAAGTGAGAGAGAGATGAGACAGAAGGGAAAAAAATGTGAAAAGTGAGAGAGAGGGTTGAAAAGAGAAATAAAAATAAAAAGTGAGAGAGAGATGAGACAGAAGGGAAAAAAATGTGAAAAGTGAGAGAGAGGGTTGAAAAGAGAAATAAAAATAAAAAGTGAGAGAGAGATGAGACAGTAGGGAAAAAATGTGAAAAGTGAGAGAGAGGGTTGAAAAGAGAAATAAAAAATAATAAAAAGCGAGAGAAAGAGCGAAAAGAAATAAAAAACTGCAAAATGTGAAAGAGAGGCAGAAAAGAGAAATTAACATTAAAAATTGAAAGTGTAGAGAAAAGAGAAAAAAATAGTAAAAAGTGAGAGAGAGATGAAAATGAAATAAGGAAAAAATAGGAAGTTGTAAAAAATGAGAGAGAGAAAGTAAAATAAAGAAATAAGCAGTAGGAAAGGGAAAGAGAGAGGAAAATAAAAATAAAAGAGAGTAAAAAGTGAGAGTGTGGAAAATAAAATAAAGAAATAAGGACTAAAAGAGAGAAAGAAAATAATAAAAATAATTTAAAAGTAGTGAAAAGTGAGAGAGAGGATGGAACGCAAAGGGAGTAGGAAAATGAAAAAGAATAAACAAAAAATAAAGAGAGTGAGAGAGAAAATAAAACAAAAAGGGAGAGAGGAGGTGGAGGAAGAGAATTAAAAATTAAAAATATTAAAGAGAGAAAATGGAACAATAAAGAGAGAAAGAGGAGGAAAACTTTCTTTTTCGCTGGCCCAATGTTGTTATTTTATCTCTCCTTTTCTCTTCTTGCTACCCTCTTGGGGTCACTCACTGGCTATTTCAGTTGACTAACCCAACCTCACCTCAATATTCATTTAGTGTGACCAAAATGTAAAAAATAATTTTTATCTTCCTGGTAGTACCTTCCTGTTGGGATGGGAATCAACTTTGTTTGAAATATTCTTAAAAGTATGTCATTTTTTTTACTTAATTTTAAACTTGTCATGCTTAATTGGTTTCCTTTAATTTTTTAAAAAATTTTAGCAGAAATCTCTTTAACTGGACTTTAACTAAGTTAAAACTTAGCAATCCACCAACATTTTTTTTTTTTAATTGGAGTAGATAGATCTAACTATTGCCCGGTTCACACTCCACACATGCATATTGAACAGGTGAAGAGGCTCATCTCTTGTTCCTTGTTTAGGATGTGGTTTCTGGCTTTCCCTTTTCCAATCTTTTCACTCTTACGTAAACTCCTGCACATCAGTGGCATTACCGCCTTGCTCAGGGTGATATGATTAGAAGAAAAAAAAATGAAAAGGAATGAATAAATAATAAAGCGAAAGAGAGGAGGATGGAAGGGAAAGAGAGTTAGAAAAGGAGGAGGATGGAAGGGAAAGAGAGTTAGAAAAGGAGGAGGATGGAAGGGAAAGAGAGTTAGAAAAGGAGGAGGATGGAAGGGAAAGAGAGTTAGAAAAGGAGGAGGATGGAAGGGAAAGAGAGTTAGAAAAGGAGGAGGATGGAAGGGAAAGAGAGTTAGAAAAGGAGGAGGATGGAAGGGAAAGAGAGTTAGAAAAGGAGGAGGATGGAAGGGAAAGAGAGTTAGAAAAGGAGGAGGATGGAAGGGAAAGAGAGTTAGAAAAGGAGGAGGATAGAAGGGAAAGAGAGTTAGAAAAGGAGGAGGATGGAAGGGAAAGAGAGTTAGAAAAGGAGGAGGATGGAAGGGAAAGAGAGTTAGAAAAGGAGGAGGATGGAAGGGAAAGAGAGTTAGAAAAGGAGGAGGAAAATTAAAAATGAAAAATAGTAAAGAGAGAAAATAGAACAATAAAAAGAGAAAGAGGAGGAAAATGAACAAGAACGAACAAATAATAAATGGAAAGAGGGAATGGAACAAAAAAAGAAGTCAGAGGAAAATGAAAATTCATAAAATAATACAAGTGTGAAAAATATTTGAGTATAAAGTGAGGTTTATTATATTTTTATGCAAAAAAAATAGAGTATTGCATTATACACCAGTAACTTTTTGTGAAGAGCTTAAGAAGTTTGCATTATAGGGAATTAATGCACTATACACAGGTAATTTTTTTCTGGAAGTGTTAAAATTCAAGCAGAAATTTCAGGATTCACACCATACATAAAGTCAACATATTCATGAGTATATATAGTAAATAAATTGTAAAACGTGTGAGAGAGAATGAAACAAAGAAAGATAGTGAATGAAAGAGAGAGAGATGAAGAGGAGGAAAATAAAAATGAATAATTATAATAAAACAGGAGAGAAAGAAAAAGTGAAGAGGAGAAGGAGGAAAATAAAAAGAATAGAGAGAGAGAGAGAGAGGGAGGAAGGAGAAGGAGGAAAATGTAAAATGTTAAAGTAATAAGACAGAGAGAGAAGGAGAGAATTGAAATATGAAGAAGGGGAATGATGAGACAGTGAATGAAGAATAGAATGAAAAACAGGGGAAGAAAAATAAGAAAGAGAAAGAGAGGGAAGGAAAGAAGAAAGAATAAAAAATATTAAAATGAGAAGGAGAGCACAGAAATAAATACAAAAGAATAAAATCATAAAAAGGCAGAAAACAAAATGAAAATAGTATAAATAAAGGAGGAAGAAAGAAACCTTTATAAAAAAAACTAGCAGTATAGCCTGGCGTTGCTCGGGTGAAATTAAAACTAATCCATGGTCCTGGAGCTCAGACACTTTGGATGTTGGCACGAAAGACTAAAAAGCAATAGTTGTTTCCAGTTAAAGCGAAACCATAGACTGAAAGAAAAATGAATGGATGCAAGTCAAATTTTGATTTCCTGGTATCGATATCAAATAAGTTTTTTCATTGTAAACTGAATTTTGAAGGCTAAATAAGTCTTTTTTAAGTAAATGGTATCATGGCTAAGATTAAGAACTACAATTATACCTACTTAGAGCCAAACCCGAAGCAAAAACTAAAATAAAAGGACTGAAAAAATACAGACATACAGGCATATATATATAATTGATTTTCTGCACTATTGTAAGAACTGCAACATTGAAACTTCTGAATATCAATAAGCAATAATACGATAAAGAAAAGAACAGGAGAAAAATAATATAAAGCAAGCAAAAAATATATGCAAGAAAATTAACACTAATAAGGCAAAACAATAGTAATATGTGCATTGTGGTGCAGTGGATATTAACTCAAAACGACAAATCTGGGTGCTGCATTCGAATTCCAGTTGAATTCCTTGCATTCACTTACACACACATACCCTTGGGAAAGGTATTAATCCTTCTCTTCCCTCCAGTTATGGGTTAAATAATAGGACAGATTGGATTCTATAGCCTTGGCTGGTAACCAGTCTACGGCAGAAAGCAATGGCAACCTATTGCAGAATAATCTTCTGCCCAGTCAATAATATCTCTTTTGAGATGATTGCCCAAGCGTGTATCATGTATGGCACTCAACTGACTGTATAGTAATATACCAAATAGTTTACAAACTAAGAATTGGGGTTGACACACAAGAGCCAGTTAGGACAAGTGAAAATAGTGTCCTGATTTTATGACAAGTCAGACAGAAACTGAGTCAGATGAAACCAAGAACCAGCCTATTTTATGGAATCTCAGCATGCATTTGCCTACATATTGAGGAGGGTCAAGTGTTTTGCAACCATTTCTAGCATAGCTTGGAACCAACAGCACGTTTCATGCCTTCAACTCCTACTAAGCTAGGATGTGGTAAGTATTTAACCAATTGGTGAATGGCGTCTGTTTTAGAGAGAAGGTTACCTAAAATTCATGGTCTGCTAGTTCAAAGATTATCATTAGCCAGCAAAGCAGATAAAACAAAAAGAGTTAAAATTCTAAGGTAACTTTGTGCAGTAATGGGTTAATTTCATTATCATTATTATTAAATATATGATGAAACCCATGCAGGAAGAGAAAACCCCTCTGGTTTGAAGCAATCTAGATATTCATTCATGAAAAACACACAGAACCATTAATATTTAGGCAATTAAAATCAAAAAATATTTTCTGGTTTTAAATAACCTCCAAAAGCTTGGTAAGTCATAGAAAATGAATGAATCAATCAATGAATAGTCACCACCTGTGAATCTTACAAAAATAGTTCATGGAGCAAGGAGGTGATATGATGGTATCCTATACTACAGGTCCATTCAACTAAGGGCCGGAACTGGAGATCTATTTCAAAATAACTTAATTCCACTGAGAGTGATGCATTTTAGGTCTGGTTTAGGCTTGTGAAATGCCACTGCAATGATTGCTGAACAATGAATTCTGGAGCAAAAATATGACATAAATGAAAATAAACATGAAAATAAATTATTTTATTTTATTGTTTAGAAATGAAGTGATTGTTGCTGAGCTGTCACATTTTGTCATAAATATATTTTTCATGTTTAGAGAATTACCAAGAAAAAAACTGACTTAAAAATAGATGATTTAGCAGCAGATTTAAGGTTAATGTGTCACACAACTCATTTACACCATCTAAAAATATCAAATTCAATTTATTCGAATTTAATTATATGACCTTGAATTTATTATTTATTAGAAGTACTAATTGATTCGTTAAATGACTTTGAATTTATGTAATACTATTTTTAATAAATAAGTTCATCTGTGCCATAAAAATGACAGAAAAATATTTATAATATACCCTCTAAAATGACAGTAGCATGTATATTGAGGTATCAACTATTGAGAATCTTATATTAAGACATAAGAAAAAAAAACAAAATAATCCAAACCGTTGAGTATGACAGAAGGGAAAATTATATATATATATATATATATATATATATATATATATATATTTTTTTTTTTTTTTTTTTTTTTTCACTACTTAATGACATAATTATTGCAAAAAAATGAAATGTATGAACAGAGCTGTATTATACACATATTAATAATTATACATATTATCCTATCTCTATGGCATGATTCTGAGTTTCATGCATTATGTAATAATCAGGTGCATATTTCAAACTGACAGTTTAAAAGATTTGAATTTTACGTTCACTCAATGTTCATGGGAATTAAATCTTATAAACTAAAGTTACTGCTTTTTAATAACAAGATTAAAAATTTAAATATTCTCAGATTACATGAAGATAAAAATTAAAATTTAAAATGAAAATATAAAATAAAAAAATATTAAAATGCAGGGAGAAGAAATCAAAGGGATGTAAATTATAAAACGTAAAAACTTAAAATTTAAATATTCTAAGATTACAATTAAAATTAAATTTTAAACAAGGCAATGAGAAAAAATTAAAGGTGTTTAATTCATAATTGTTAAAAGTAATATTAGAGAGGCATAAGACAAGGGCGTGTTTTTTCACCTGATCTATTCAACCTGTACAGTGAAGCAGTTATAAGAGAAATAAAAGCCTTGTCAGGATTTGTCATTGGCTGCCAAAATCTCAACAATATAAGATACGTGGATGACATGGTGCTGAAAATGAAGGAGCTTCTACAAAAGGAAGCAAAAGAAAGCTAGAATAAAGGACTGAGCACAAACTTCAAGAAAATTGAATTTTTGGTCATCAGCAAAAAGAGGAGCCTGGTATGCCAACTTTAAGTCAGAGAAACTAAAATAAAACAAGTAAAAAAAAAAATTTAAATACCTGGGAAGTATTCTGACAGAGGATGGAAAGTGCAACATGGAGATCTAAAGATGCATTGGCATGGCCAAAGACGCATTTCAGACGTTAACCAGAGTACTGAGAGACAGGAAAATATTATTAAAAACAAAGAAAAGAGTGCTGGATTGCTATGTGATATGTCCTTCTGTATGGAAGTGAATGTTGGACAATCTCATCAACGATGAAGGAAAGGCTTGAGGCAGCAGAATTATGGTTTTAAAGAAGGATGCTGAGAATACCATGGACGGAGTACGTATGCAACGATGAGGTGTTGGAGAGAATGCAAGCAAGAAGAAAACTCATATTTAACATCAGGAAGAGATAGATGAGATTCTTGAGACACATAATGAGGAAGTAGGGCTCGGAGATTTTAATACTCATAGGACGGATAGAGGTAAGGAGTGACAGAGGAAAGCAGTGCAAGACCTACTTGTTAGGTCTGAGCAAATGGATGGTGGAGCGGGGCTTGGAAGAGACACCAGGAGAAAAAATATTGAGAGTGACAAGAGACAGAGGCAAGTGTAAATCCATGATTAACTATGTCCTGAAGGGACACGGCACATGAAGAAGAAGAATATTGTGGGGGAAAGAAAGAAGAAAGAGGCAAACATATGGAGAAATATGTGTTTAAGAACTTAAGGAAGTATTTTTTTCTATGATAGCATGTGGTCATTAAAATCACTATTTTTGTTAAGCTAATTAAGATTAGTCATATAGTTTAAGATAAGTTTTTTCTATAAGGCATAGATTACATTACTATCTCCTTTTCAATTGTGAGGTTCTGATTTAGCTAGTTGTTTTTTTTTTTAATCGTATCACCCCGAGCAAGGCGGTAACGCCACTGATGTGCAGGGGGCTACATAATAGTGAAAAAATCAGAAAAGAGAAAGCCAGAAACCATATCCTAAACAGGGAACAAGGGATGAGCCTCTTAACCTGTTCAATAGACATGGGTGGAGTGTGAACCGGGCGATAGATCTATCTACTCCAATTGAAAAAAAAAAAAACAAAGTGAGAAGATTGGAAAAGAGAAAGCCAGAAACCACATCCTAAACATGGAACAAGGGATGAGCCTCTTAACCTGTTCAATAGACATTGTTTTTTAATTTCCAATAATATATGGATAAAGCAGTACTTTTGTTGTATTTACTCTTGTTTAAAGACAACATGTGGTTGTTATATCTTATCTTCTATCTGTCAGAAGTGCTTCCGAAGTAAAATTTAACATCATTATCATCTGAATGAATTCAAGCTCTATAAGCAATACTTTTGAACATACATTGGCCATTTAGAGGGCAGGTTTTATCTTTTTGGCAGTTGCAAGTATTTGTAGATCTGTTATTGTTGCTATCATTTGGATTGCAGATGTTTGTGTGGGTTAAGTATTTATTTGATATAGTATTATATTGTAAAATATATTTATCTATTATCTTAACACAACTATAACTGACTTTAACATTGTTTCTTTTTGAAGGTTTTTTTAGTGTGTGTGAATGGTAGAAATGTTTGTGAATTAAGTTAAGGAAGAGTTTACCAATGTTAGTTTGGATGTTATGGTTGAAGAGTGGATTAAACCAAATAATGTTATGTTCATGTGATATCTGCTTATTTCTACCTATCTTGTTTTTAACAAAGTATTCTAAACTAGTGAAGAGTTTACTTTTTTTGTACTAGTTTAGAATATACTAGCAGTATAGCTCAATGTTGCTCAGGTGTAATGAAAGCTTTAAAACTAATCCATTGTCCTGGAGCTCAGACTCTTTGGATGCTGACACAAAAGACTAAAAGCAATAGTTGTTTCCAGTTAAAGCGAAACCGTAGACTGAAAGGAAAATGAATGGATGTAAGTCAAATTTTGATTTCCTGGTATCAATATCAAATAAGTTTTTTTCATCGTAAACTGAATTTTGAAGGATAAATAAGTCTTCTGAGTAAATGGTATCATGGCTGAGAATAAGAACTACAATTATACCTACTTAGAGCCAAACCCAAAGCAAAAACTAAAATAAAAGGGCTGAAAAAATACAGATATACAGGCAGATAAACAGACACACACACAAACATCTTGCCTTTTATATATATTATTGATTTTCTGCACTAATGTAAGAACTGCAACCTTGAAACTTCTGAATATCGTTTCTTATGTCTTTGTCTATGAGTGTATCAAATTTGATTAAAATCAGACCACTCCTCCTATAACCTGATTTTTTCAAGTATCGATTTTTGATATTTATCATGGGTACCTCGACACAAAACCTAGCGAAGAACACTGGCAGATGCTTATAGTACAACTGTGTAAATTTTCAAGAAAATCGATTCAGCCATTTTGGAGTCTATAGGTAACGGACACACATACACACACAGACAAAGTTCTATTTATAAATAAATTCAGAGAAATATGGGTATAGAGTTATTAGAGAAGGTAGAATCGGAGAAGAATATGTGCCTGATGCACTCTTGTTTGAATGCATAAATATTACTTTTAGCTGTGACTTTACAAAATGATTTTACTAAAGTAGAAGTTATAAAACTAATGTCAAGTGTCGTTGAACCTAATAAGATTACAAAGGAAACTGACAAAGTGATTTTGTTGACTACAGCAAGGTTACGAAAATAATAGAGAGAATAACTCTTTTGTCAATTTTATAGAATAAAATATATTACAATTGCAATCTTTTCCTAATAGTAAACTAAAACTCAACAATTTTAAAAAATACATTTTAGAAAGAAAAATGAATTACTCATCAGAAATTGAATTTTATCATCAATATATCTATTGTTATGAATAACAATATCATAGACAAAAATATTGAATTAATTTTTAACTAATTTTTGCAGTGTAAAAGCAGAATCAGAAAAAATGTCTTCAGATGAAAAGTCTTTTTCAAAAATTAAACATAAAATATAATTGCATAAAAATTAACTTTCTTGAGAAAGACTTTGTAACATTTGTAAGAAAGAGGAAAAAAGTTGATATTTGCCTTTACTTCTGAGATGAGATAGTATTTACATTATTTAAATTGTTTGAACCATTGTCCTCATCTTTATAGCTATGTTTACAATATTTCAACTGCTGTGCATTCCAGCCTTCTTCAGCTGCTAGAAATTTCAAACCAAACCCTTTATTTCAATCACTGGGGTATATCATTCTCATTCCATGTGTGATATCACTTGTTTTATCAACTGGGCCATGTGTCCTCAAGAACATATGGCTCAGTGGATAAAAGCACTGGTTAGTTCTGATGACTTGACCTAAAGAGTTGTGAGTTCAATACCTGACTGCAGCAGTAGTGAATAGAATAACTTAGCTGAGTTATAAGGAGATAACTATATGATATTAGGAAGTGGCATTGCACATGAAATAAGAATGATATATCCCATTGATCAAAATAAAGAGTTTAGTTCAAATTTCCTGAAAAACATTGGTGTGTACAATGGCTGAAATGAAGATGAGGACAACAGTCTGAACAATGTAAACACGATAATGAAGATGAGGTCAACAGTCCGAACAATGTAAACACGATAATGAAGATGAGGACAACAGTCCGAACAATGTAAACACGATAATGAAGATGAGGACAACAGTCCGAACAATGTAAACACGATAATGAAGATGAGGACAACCGTCCGAACAATGTAAACACGATAATGAAGATGAGGACAACAGTCCAAACAATGTAAACACGATAATGAAGATGAGGACAACAGTCCGAACAATGTAAACACGATAATGAAGATGAGGACAACAGTCCGAACAATGTAAACACGATAATGAAGATGAGGACAACAGTCCGAACAATGTAAACACGATAATGAAGATGAGGACAACAGTCCGAACAATGTAAACACGATAATGAAGATGAGGACAACAGTCCGAACAATGTAAACACGATAATGAAGATGAGGACAACAGTCCGAACAATGTAAACACGATAATGAAGATGACGACAACAGTCCGAACAATATAAACACGATAATGAAGATGAGGACAACAGTCCGAACAATGTAAACACAATAATGAAGATGAGGACAACAGTCCGAACAATGTAAACACAATAATGAAGATGAGGACAACAGTCCGAACAATGTAAACACGATAATGAAGATGAGGACAACAGTCCGAACAATGTAAACACGATAATGAAGATGAGGACAACAGTCCGAACAATGTAAACACGATAATGAAGATGAGGACAACAGTCCGAACAATGTAAACAATGAAAACAAAAACAGGTTAATAAATTATTTTCTTAAATCACATAAAATTATGCATTTAACTAGCAGAGCATATTTTTCTTGTCAGAGAACTTCTTGCATATATACAAAGCTACCATTTGTTTAGGCATTGAATACAGTTGTCATATCTGGTCTGGTGTTCCATGTGTACTTTTATAGATTCTGGATAGAATCCAATGAAGCATCTATAATGTAAGCAACCCTCACAAGGTATCTTGATCAGACACTTCCTCCCCAGGGTGGTTTCTCTTTTGTCTTTTCTACAAATATTTTCATGCCAACTGTTCTAAAAAGCTTTTTCCTAGTGCCCCACCTACATGAATTTAAGCATGTTACTAGATTGGTACCTAGGTCCCACTTTTTACTATCAAAATAGCTAAATGCAACCATCACTTCTACTCAAACATTTTTCTCACACTTTCCACCTGTGGAATTTCCTTCTGGTTACTTGCTTCCCTGATAACTCAGTTAGTCAGTTAAGTACCATACATAATACAAACTTGGGAGATCATGTCTCAAAAAAGACATGACTGACTGGGCAGAAGATTTTCCTACAGTAGCTTGCCATTACTTTCTGCAGTAGACTGGTTGCTATCCATAGCTATAGAACCCAATCTGTCCTGCTATTCAATACTTTTATCCATATCAGTCAGTTGTGCCTTTGTGATACATGCTTGGGCAATCATGTCTCAAAAGAGACATGACTGAGTGAGCAGAAAATTTTCCCTCAGTATGTTGCCATTACTTTCTGTGGTAGACTCATTGCTAACCAAGGTTATAGAACCCAATCTGTCTTTCTGTTTAACCCATATCTGGAGGGAAACGAGACAGATTAATACCTTTCCCAAGGTTATTTGAGCATAAGTGAATGCAAGGAATTCAACTTGAATTCAAACTTGGCTTTCCAATTTCTTGTTCTGAGTCAATATTCACTGCACCGCAATTCACTGCACCGCAATGCACATCCCTAATAACTGCAATCTTCAAAAATTTAAATGCAACATTAATTGCCATCTTCTGTCTTGAATCCTGTTCATTTTTTGTTTTTTCATAATTCCTGTTATTCTCAATCTTCTCTTTTACTTTCATTTCTCCTAATCCCCTGTATACTAGTGGCATTACTATCTTGCTTGAAGTGAAATGATTTAAAAAAAAATATTGTTGATTTTCTTAAATCAACTGCAATACTGAGCTACTGTAAACTCAAACTGAAATGAAAATGTGTGATTTTCAAAGGAATAAAAGGTTTTTAAAATAAGCATCTAATTCTGGCCCTCAGTTGTACTATCAGTAGGTCTGAAATATAGAATACCTTGAAAGATATCCAACAGAATTTTGTCTCATATCCTAATATTTGGAAATGCAGGAGACTGGTCAGTAGCTACAGAAAATGTCCAGTTGAAATAATCGCTGTAAAATGATGCTTCACAAGGTACTAATTAAAAGAATTCACATACTTTTGCATGTCAAATTTTCAGTTTTAGTAAAATAAATTTTTATAAATTAATAAGTAAGTATTACTCTTTTTTGTTTCGTTTGTGTTTATTAATTAAAAAGTCTACTTTGCAAATTAGTGTTTAGCTCATATTAATTTTTTTTACAATAATAATGATCATACAGATGTGCATTATGGTGCAGTGATATGCAGATGATCTGCAGATGTGCATTGTGCCTGTAGTGGATGTCGACTCGGAATGACAAATCAGGGTGCTGCATTCGAATTCCAGATGAATTCTTTGCATTCACTTATGCACAAATACTCTTGGGAAAGGTATTAATCTGTCTCTTCCCTCCAGTTATGGGTTAAATAATAGGACAGATTGGATTCTATATCCTTGGTTGGCAACCAGTCTACTACAGAAAGTAATGGCAACCTACTGCGAGATAATCTTCTGCCCTGTCAGTCATGTCTTTTTGAGACATGATCGCCCAAAGCGTGTATCATGTATGGCACTTAACTGACTGAATTATCACGCCTCGTGGCTTCACAAACTTTTAAGCAACACTATATATATTTAGAGGGAGAGAGTTGCATGTATATATATATATATATATATATATAGAGAGAGAGAGAGAGAGAGAGAAATATATATATGAAGACCTATAAGTATGTGTGTGTGTGTGTATGATTAGCACACTTATTAAGAGAAAAAAATAATATAAATTTCTTTTTATTAATAATAAAAGAAATTTATATAAGCAAAATAAGAGAAATTAATTATTATAAAATTTCTTAGGGGTTTTAGAAATTACTGTTATCTGTAAAAAAGAATTATAAATTCCGTGAGTCAAATCCAAAAACAATATTCATTTAATGTTAAAAAGAACAATCAAACATACAATACAATTAAGTCTGCTTAAAAATTCCTTTAAGCCATTACAGATAAACTGTGTAACAGATTTTTACAAAATGTCAATAAAATATAAATTTTTCAAGTAGTTTAGAAGGAAGACTTACTGAAATGATATAAGTTACTTCCCCTTCATCAAGTTTTATGTTGCTGCCTTATGTACGCCATCAAGCTTGACTTGGATTTGCTTAACAGGCTGCATATAGAGCATTTGAAACTGTCTATTTGAGAATCAAAAACCTCTCATGCAGACCCAAATTCTAGGTATTTATGACAAGTGTAAGCCTTCAAACCAGCCTTGGATTAGCAAAAAAATGACAATTTGGGTACTTGAATGTCACCAAAGATGGAGAAATTGGCATGAAAGATTGAGTTTTAGTTCCCAAATGAAGTGCATCACAATGCTGAAGGCACTTCTGCTCAAAACTTGCAATGCTACAATGACAAGCTGCCCTCTACTCTAGCGGATCTAAAGAAGACAATTTAAAGGACTCAACTGGTATGCTAGCTGCTGCGAGACTGTGCTTCAGTCTGTCATTATAATGAACCAGAGGCCTTCCAACATTTAAAGCCCCAGAAAAAAATTGGCTGTGCATCATATATTTTTGCATTCTACTATCTTCCATTCAAATAATATGGCCAACCCGTCTTAGCTGTGACTGAATAAAAAAGATTCAATTCCGACAATGCTAGTTTTTGTGAAAATATCTGTGTTTGAAATATTATCTTTGAGAGTATAACTGCAGACTGTATGGAGGCACCACTTGTGAAAGACATCAAGTTTCTCAATGTGCACTCTGTATGGCATCCAGGACTCAGATCCATAAAGTAAGGTGTGTGTGTGTGTATGTATATATATATATATATATTTTCTAAACATATACTGTTAAATATAAGAGACAATGAATGCCTATTATGTTTAATCATGAGCCGTTCTAAATGTCGTATTTTGGCTTTAATTTCAGTAGAAAATAAAGACAAAAATTTCCCAACATTTGGATAATTTTTTATGAATTTGGTTCTAAGCTTTTGGCTCACATGAAGAATAACAAACGCAGTAAAAAGAACCTTCAGATATTGGAGGCCATGTAGATTAAATCTAAACAACCCACACTTAATAAAATCACCTTTAAATCTGGTCATAGCATGTTACATTGCATTTGAATAGATGGATCTGTTATCATTTCGCGCTATCACACAATGTGACATCATAGAACCGCATTGCAAATTTTCAAACTGCGTTTGTTATTGTTGGTAACTGTTGCCATTGCCTAGCGGAGTTTTATGTCAACACAAAATAAAATCGTCGATGATGTTGGATGTTACTGTATTATCATCTTAATAACCTCTCTGAAGATGGCTCATGTGAGCCAAAAGCTTAGAGCCAAATTAATAAAAAATTATCCAAATGTTGGAGAATTTTTGTCTTTATTTTTAACTGAAATTAAAGTCAAAATATGACATTTAGAACGCCTCATGATTAGACATTCAGTGTCTCTTATATTTAACAGTATATGTTTAGAAAATTATTTTCTGTCTCGATACACTAAATATATATATATATATATATATATGTATATATATATAACTGTAGATGTGTGTCAGTGTGTGGGTATCTGTGTGTGCAGACTCACTGATTTTTGTTAACACACACTTCCATATTTTTCATCTGATTTGTTTTAAAACTTACACACTCCTTTCAAATTTATTATTCTACAAAACAAAGAAAAAGAAATTACATGTGGCTCTTCAGTTTAATGTTTCAATGTCTTATTTTCAAGTATTTTTTTGTTAAAGACAAGTTCAACACAGTAACTTTTCCTACAAGAAAATTAAAAGTAGACTTATACTCCACCCATCTTGTGTGATGCCAGGTACTTAGTGCTAGTATATATATATAAAATTCATATAGAGAGAGAAATAAATACACACACACACATATATATATATATATCCAGAGAGAGAGAAATACATGAAGAGCTATATCCTGGGCCCGACGCTCTTCCTTATTTTCATCAACGACCTCCCAGATGAGATCAGTTCCCAAGTAAGCATCTACGCAGACAACACCACAATATACTCCCGCACCAGTAAGAAAGCTGTCATGGTAGACAGACATAATCTCGCTGCTAACCTTGAATGGAATTCACTCTGTGGTGAATTGGGGCAAGAAGTGGCTTGTCAACTTCAATGCACCTAAGACCAAGCTGTTGTCTGTCAACCATCACAGGCAACCTCTCCTGCCTCCCATAAGCATGGACCAAGTGATTCTTCCTGAGAGCAACACACTACACCTCCTCGGCCTTACCCTCTCCTCAGAACTCAAATGGAACCACTATATTGAATCCATAGCTAAATCTACTGCTAAGAAGGTTGGGTCACTATGTCGATCCAGGATGTTTTTCCGCCTGAATCCATCCTGCATATACACAAATCAACCATCCGTCCGTGCATGGAGTACTGCTGCCATTTATGGTCAGGTGTCCCTGCTGTTCTCTGTGTTCTTGACAGGCTCCAAAGGAGAGTCTGTAATGTGATAGGTACTGATCTGGCGGCTCGACTACAGCCACTTCCCCATTGTCGAAATGTGACCTCCCTTTGTCTCTTCTATAAATACTTTCATGGCTTCTGCTCGGATGAGCTTAAGTCACTGATGCCTCCTCAACAGGTGTTTACTCGTGCAATCAGACTGGCAACTGGGTCCCATCCATTCACAGTCAAGTTAGCCAAATGCAGACGATAATTCTACTCCTGCATTCTCTTCTCTCGCACTTCCTGCCTGTGGAACTCGCTCCCATATTCTTGCTTTCCTGACAGCTACAACCTTCAGAAATTTAAATGCAATGTCAATACTCATCTACTAACCACTGGACTCTAGCTCTCTCCCCACCCCCATATATCCTTTCCTTTCTCTCCACCTATGCATCTGTCATCGCACCTGCATTCTCAGCTTTCTATTGCTCTTTTCTAACTAGTTTGTACTCCTCACTCTTTTCTAATTAATCTGTTTACAGTTATGTAGTCCCCCCGCTCATCAGTGGCATTTCTGCCTTGCTCGGGGTGAAATGATTAAAAAAAATATATATATCTCCAACTCTCCAAATCTCTCTCTCTCTCTCTATATATATATAGATAGAAAGAGAGAGAGAGCAATATATATATATATACACACACACAAATACAAAAAGAGAGAAATATATACATGCAAGAGCTATATATATATCTATTTATATAACAAAAAAGTGAAAGAAAACAGATTAAAAACCACTGTTCAAGCATTTACTTTTATGAAGAGAGCTCGATACAGAGTAGAACTTAAGATTGTAATTTTGTTATTACAATGGTTTATAAAAGTAGAATATCACTACACAAAATTTTCATGTTTCAGAACAATACTGTTCCTCTTCAGATATGTTAAAATCAACACATTTTAAATATAAATATACCTAAATATATATATATTTTAACATATATATATATATATATATATATACACACACTGAATATTTGTATATTTTCTATGGAAATGAGTAAATTCGTTTGAGTTCATTCTGTATTTTGGATAATTTGTAATTTTTCACAAGTTTTGATGTAGTAAATTCATTGTTATAAATTTTTAAAAAATTAATGTAGTCCAAAATTATTCACCACATTCATATGGAAATTAAGAAGTTTTTTTTTCTTAAGTTGGCATTTAATAAAAGAAACCTTTGAAAATTAAATTCTATTGATCTGATTTTATAAGATTCTTGAAAGTTTTGAATAAGACAGTATGTGATTGCCATGTACTGCAATAACATTTGTTAGTATGACAAAGACTGCTGAACTTGACATGAAGTCCTGAATGAAGATAAATGTGTAGAAGCAAACTGGTGGATATACAGCTCTTTCCAAGCAGTTTAACATTTCTAGATTAACAATTTATAGGTTTATCAAGAAGTGCAATGAGACTCATTGTGTGTAGAATAAGTTAAGAACTGGCAGAAAATGGTTAACTTCAGCAAGAACGGAAAGGAAAATCGGTAAAGATGTTTTTTTTTTAATCATTTCATTATTTAATAAAACATGCATTAATGAAAATACACAATATATATATATATATATATATATATATATATATATACACTCACACCCAGGTTGGCAATAAAGTCACTATACCATTACTTATAATAAAAAGCAAAGAAGAATCAGAAAACAAATTGATATTTCATTTTACTATTGTTTACCATAGTGTCATTAACCAGAATTAAACAACCATTTTAAGAATAAATTTCTGGAATGTTGTGTGTCTTAATTGCTTTTGTAAGTAGCTGTATAGAGATTTTATTGCTACCCTATATATATATATATATATCTCATGGTATCCTATCATATTGTTGGTTTATATACAGATGTACCCTTATGTGAGACTATTAGCATTTGTGCTGATATGCATTACAGAGGTAATTTGGGCCCTGCCAGCATCCTGGAAGAATTGTTTTTGAAATATATACATTTGGCTACAGAAGGAGTTGAATTCAGTTTTCATCGCATGATGTATGTCCAAACATATAGCATTGCGATGGGCAGCCCTTTGGGTCCAGTTCTAGCCAATATTTTTTGTTGGCCATTTTAAATGTATATTATTTGAGAAGTTTGACAAACCATCCGTTTACATGAGATATGTTGACAACACATTCCCAATTCTTCATTGTGCCAGTGATGCCAATAATTTTCTGGTACAACTAAATTCTTTACATCTCTCCCTTAAGTTTACTATGGAGGTAGAGAAGGACAGGGCCCTCCCCTTTTGGGATGTCCTCATACAGCATAGGGATGGAGTTTTCGTAACTAGTGTCTGTCATAAACCCACATTCACTGGTTTACATACCAGTTAGAGCTTGTTTGTTCCAAAGTCCCAAAACATAGATTTAATTGAGACTCTGGTTCACTGTGCCCTTATGATTTGTTTCCCTGGGTGGTTGGATGGTGAACTTGCTAATTTACAAAGTATTTTTAAAGGTAACAGTTACCCTAGTAATGTTGTTAAATGTGGGATTGCTAAGAAAATCAGACGTTTTAAAGAACCAGCAGTCTACGGACCCAGTCGCTGTCCAATTTACTTAAAATTACCATGGCTTGGTAGAAAGTGTCAATTCATAACTGACAAAGTTTCGGTGTGTTCGACTTTTCAGTTAAGTTGTGTACTGTGTTTCAGACTCAAACTGAGTTTCCTTCTTTCACTAAAGATAGATTGTCCTATTTTCACAAAAATTCTGTTGTTTATAAATTCAAATGCCGATGTGAAGTGGTATACATAGGACATACTAATCTGATGTTGGAAACACAAATAGCACAGCATATCCCCACAAATGTACATCCAGGTAGTTTTAGACAGTCTTTAAGAACCACTCAGGCTGTTCATGATTCAGCCATTGGACAGCAATACTGTGCCTTTAGGTATGAGGACACATGGTTTTCTGTCTTGCACAGTGCTCACTCGGCCCATCATTTATGTTTTGGAGGCTGTTTACTTGAAAATCCATCAGCCTAGTTTGTGCAGACAGAAAGAGCATTTCTTTTGCTCCTTATGATTTTCGTACTGTTGTGGAACTGTGTGTTTACACCCCTCTAACATTTTATGTAAATTTTATCCATAATCTCTGATAATGCTATTAAGCTTATCATTAAATGAAGAAAGAATAATAAGTCATTTTTCAAAGATGTCAAATTACATTATATATTATAAACACTGACAAACCATAATGGCAAACTGTTTTTGTTTACATGGAAGATTTCCAAGCAATATCAAATTCATGCATTTCAGACGCTGGAAGCGAATATTGCATCACAGATCGTGACGTCATACATGACCAAGCGGGAGTGAAAACAAAAAATATTAAGTATGGCAAGCCATTAGAATAAAACCATTACTTGTCATTAATTATAAGCATTTAAGAATATTTGTAGAGATTTCATATTTTATCTTATTCGGGTTAGGTTTCAACTGTTTTATGTATATAGCTTTGAGAATTTTTAGTTTATATTTATTGTTTTCATTAACTTTTTTAGGCATTTAAAACAACGTGCCTGGTCACATACACAATTGAGGAAAACCTTAGTTGCAAATACAACTATACTTAAACATGAAAACAATAAACTAAAACTAAAAATTCTCGAAGCTATATACATAAAAGAGATTGCTGCCCAAATGCACAATATATATATTAAATATCCGAGTGAATAACGGACGAAGAAAAACCACACCACCTGAGGAGATATTGTAGTTTCAATGTTGAAACAAATGTATGATTTATAGTGGATATATAAAATTTTGTACATGTTCTAAAATATAATTTATAATAAATATATATAGATGTACATGTATGTCTGTGTGTATTATGGTGTATTTGAGCAGCAAATGTTTGCTTAAATCTGTTTTCTTAAATTAAATTGTGTTTATTATATTTTCAAATATTTTCTCTAATTGCTGGATTAATTTGTTAGAAATTAATATTTTTGAGTTATTATGCGACTTCAGTCATTGTCAAGGATTGATGTCCTATCATGACTTTCTATCTCATTTTACATACAAATCATGTATTCAATGTCAAAATTTCAGAAAGTGCCATTTAAAATGTATTTAAATTCTCAGAGCATATGTAACACTACATAAATTTGACATTAAAAACATTTAAATTAAAACTTTGATGATTATATAAAAAACTGTTGCTTCAAATGATGTGACCCTAATTCTCTCCAAAATTTGAAGGAAATACAAGTTATTGCCAGAAAAAAATGGAGAAAAATACTTGTTGATGTTTCTAGTGATTTTGTTAGGAACTATCAAAAATGATTAAAGCCAACAATCAAGTGTAAAGATTAAACAATTCGTTATTGGTTAAATAACTTCTGGTATTACTGTTTAACATTAAAATAAAACAATTTAGTTCTGGACATAACTGTAGATTCTATCAAAAGATTTTGTTCTAGAAAATATAGTGCATTCCATTCTGATTATGGTCTCTCGTTTTCAGTCCTTTTTTTTCATTCGTTAAAACACTTTTTACATATCCAAATTTTTGTGCTGACAAGATTTTTGTCTCCAATTTGTAATTCACATGCTAGACTGTCCTTTTTACCAACAACCTTTCATTCTAGCTTTAGTACAACTGATGCTTAGTCCTTTCTTCTAGCTTTCCTATACTATCCTCTGATTCTACTTTTGTTTTCCATATCTGCTATCAACACTGTTTTATCTCCATATCTAATGTTATTAAAATTATAGCCACCCATAATAGATCCCGGTAGGATTTCTAATTCTCTCAGGATTGCTTTAATGTAAAGGTGTCAATGATGATGCTTTAAAAGCACAAGGTAGATAAGAATCTGACCATCAACACTTAAAAACCTTTCAGAAGAGCTAAAATCATCAACAGACATTTTATACAGAGTGCTACATATACTTCCAAAATTAAAGACTTGATTTGAAATATGAAAATACTTTTGATACAACCTAATAAGTAATGTCTATAGGTTTCAGACTCTAGAAAAAAAATAGTTTGTTATTTTAAAGGCTTTCTTTACTTTTTTGTTTTTAAGATGAAAAACTGCATAAAGTTTTTAGTCTCAGTCACAGAGAGATAGAGGGAAAAAGCATAGAAGAATATCATTGTTGTAATTATCTCAGAGTGAAAAGTGCATTCAAGCAATGAACTGGTAATCTTAGAAAGCACTTTGTAACTTTCAAGGAAAGAGAAATTGAAATTGAGAAAGAAAAGAAGCAGAAACGTTTATGTCCAATTTCCAGCATATTACGGCATTCATTGCATGTGGTTCATTCATACTAATTTGCTTGTCTGTTTTTTTTTTTTTTTTTGCACATTTCCAGTAATGTAGCCACTGCAGCCTCTAACCAGCTTTCCAAAGGTGTCTGTTCTCTTTTTTGGATATTTGTTGAATCTTGGTTCTCAAAAGCATGTACACCTCATCACATACATTTTACATCTATTTTATTTATTTACAAGTGGGCCCACACCATAAAAAACGAAGGCAAATTATATCAACATGCCATCTAATATGACAGCAAAATATTTATATTGATATGCCATTTAAAATGACAGCAACATATATATTGATTTACCTACTATTAAGTATCTTACGTTAAGAAAAAAAAAAATCTGAACCCCTGAGCATGACAGAAGGAAAAAAAAAAAAAATATATATATATACACACACACACACACAAATACACAAATACACAATGGCCTTTACTATAATAACAAGTATATATACATATATATATATATATATATATATATATATATATATATATATATATAGGCACCTTGGTGTGCTGTAATGGTTAGCAAGCTCATCTTGCTAGAATCATAATAACAGAGTAGTGAGTTTGATCCTCACTGGTAACCCCCTACTTTTGGCCGTGTGTGACATCTAAGTTATGCTTAGGAAATCACCTACCTCCAGGTTTGGGGGTTGGGCGCAGGGCTAACAACCCTGCCCCATAAAAATCAGTTTGTTTCAGAAACAGCAAAAATGCTTCCCTACACACCATTGGGTGTAACGGAAAGGTTTATTTTTATTTATATATATATATATATATATATATATATATATATATATATATATTCTTCACTACTCAACAACATAATTATTGCAAAGAAATCAAATAATAGGGCACTGTTAAAGAGCAAACATGTGGCAAGAGCTTTCATAACTCGTAGTAAAGAGACTGAGCTAAGCCAACATTTGTCTTTCTCTTACTCTCCATGAGTATGACAGGAGGGATATATATATATATATATATATATATACACACACAAATACACAATGATCTTTATTATAGTAGAGAGGAATTTTTATGCCTCTGTAGACAAACACTAGATCAATGATTAAAAAGAGATTCAAGCAAATGAACTCTGTGGATTATAGATGAAGCAACAGGAAACCATGTCACTTTTTTTACAGAAACTATTCACATATAATAAAAAGAAATATGTGGAGAGCCATGATTGCCTTAAACCTGAAGGAATAGTACAGTATATGTTTTATTATTAAAATGGAGAATAAAAATATCTCTTGCAATTATGTAAAAATTCCCTTGGATAATTTTGCAAGTATTCTAGGTCTTGTCAGATGTATTGTAATTGTTTATATTATTTACATTGTTCAGACTGTTGTCCTCATCCTTGCTGCCATATTCACAATGTTTCATCTGATCTTCTTCATGTGATTTGTATTTTAAACTGAACCCTTTATTTCAATTGCTCTCATTCACTTCTGGATGTCTTAGTTATTTTCATTTAGCTCAACTCTAAGTTTTTTTATTAATTGATCTGAC
Organism: Ascarosepion bandense; assembly: GCA_037127315.1. Classification (NCBI taxonomy): domain Eukaryota; kingdom Metazoa; phylum Mollusca; class Cephalopoda; order Sepiida; family Sepiidae; genus Ascarosepion; species Ascarosepion bandense. The sequence goes on from JBBBDQ010001127.1 coordinate 1,466,909, forward strand.
AATTCTTTGGATCAAGTCACTGGATCAAACCAATGCTTTTATTTTTCTTTATCAGAATCTATTTGACACATCTATAAGTTTACCATTCATCCAGATATTGAATATTATTGTAATATCTGGTCTGATGAAACTACCATGTAGAATTTCTTGATAAAATCCAGTCTGGCACTTATGGCCACATCATACGGAAACATCAATTCCTGTATAATTACCAAAGTTAAGCAACACTGAGCCTGGTCAATATCTAAATGGATAACTGCTTAGGAATACCGGATGCTCTAAGCTTGGATATGTGGGTGCAATGGCTTACAGCAAAATCATATTACAACACAGGTTCCCATAAAATTCCTGAAGATAAGCCATGTTGAGCCTGGTCAGTACCTAGATAGGTGACCACTTGGAAATACCAGCTATTGTCAACTTGGATGTGGAATTATTGCAAAGAAATCAAATAATAGGGCACTGTTAAAGAGCAAACATGTGGCAAGAGCTTTCATAACTCGTAATAAAGAGACTGAGCTAAGCCAACATTAGATAATGGCTCAAAATTGTTAATCAGAGCAGAGTTACAATTCCAGTTTGATTTTTTATATTAAATATGGAAATAACCTTGGGAAAAGCATAGACCCACCTTTTCTCCCCCAGCTATAGGTTAATGAGTAAGACTAAAATCACTATTATCTAAAAAAGAATTCTTACAATCTAACAATACATTTTATCATGAAATAACCTGCAATGGGCAGATAAGACATAGAAAAGAAATTAAACAATATAAAGGTGTCTTTATGAGGGAAAAAATCACAGAAGAAATGATAAGCATCACAAAATTCTCATTAAAGCTCTGTCATTAAAATTGAATAACTTATATTGCCTCCATATTCCATTTAAAGAAGGAAATTCTATTCAGACAATCCCCCCACCTCAAGAACTGCTACTTTGTGAAACAAGCTCCTGTGTGGATCTTTTCCTGAACACTACAATCTTAATCTTTTTAAGTGAAGAGTCAATCGCAATCTATCCACATTATCCTAATAATCTTCACTATTCCAACATCCTCTTACATTCATATCACAGACCCTATCCAGTAACCCTCTACCATGAGTGGCTCATGAGCCTTAGTTATATCTAGTAATTTCAGCTGTAAAAAGATGTAACATAGCTACCTATCTAGTACTAGATTTAAATTCATAAAGTTGAGTGAGTTTTGTTTAATGGCATATCAACCTCTGTGAGTTATTTAATGCCAAAAAGGTGGGGCTAAAGTATTTTTTTAATGTTCAGTCATAGTGAGAAAGTTGATTTAGACAGATTTTGATGTAAATTTTTTAATTTTTATTTTAGAAAACTGAAGATGTCTTCTAGTTTCGTATTCAACAATGTTCTCAAAAATGAATTACGGCAATGAATTTTTTCCTTCAAAAACATATGGCAACAATCCTTTCTCCTTAAAAAAAGTATCATGGCAATAATCCTTCAAAAACATATTTTGGCAACAGTCCTTTCTCCTTCAAAAAAGTATTATGGCAACAATCCTTTCTCCTTCAAAAAGTATCATGGCAACAATCCTTTTCCCTTCAAAAATGTATTATGGCAACAATCCTTTTCCCTTCAAAAATGTATTATGGCAACAATCCTTTCTCCTTCAAAAATGTATTATGGCAACAATCCTTTCTCCTTCAAAAATGTATTATGGCAACAATCCTTTCTCCTTCAAAAAAGTATTATGGCAACAATCCTTTCTCCTTCAAAAAAGTATCATGGCAATAATCCTTTTTCCTTCAAAAATGTATTATGGCAACAGTCCTTTCTCCTTCAAAAAAGTATCATGGCAACAATACTTTTTCCCTCAAAACATATTATGGCAACAATCCTTTTTCCTTCAAAAAAGTATCATGGCAACAATCCTTTTTCCTTCATAAATGTATTATGTCAATAATTTTTTCCTTCAAAAATGTATTATGACAATTTTTTTCCTTTAAAACCGTCCTGTTAGTATTATTTTTCTTTCAAAAATTTCTTGTTGGTCATATTTTTCTTTAAAAAATAGTGGGGTTTTAAGGGTTTTTTTTTTTAAATGTTTGGTTACCTTGAGAAGATTGAGTTAGTCAGATTTTAATAAAAATGTTTTGTTTTTATTCTTTTTTTTATTTTAGAAAACTGAAAATGTCTTCTAGTTTTGTATTCAAAAATGTTTTCCTGGGAATAATTTTTTTTTCCTTCAAAAATGTGTTATGGTAATAAATTTTTCTTCAAAAATGTATTGCTGGTAATATTTTTCTTTCAAAAATGAGTATTTTTCTATAAAAGCCTATTTTTATACTTTAAGTGTGTTTTACCCCAGTTTGGCGGCTAACTATTTGCCCATAGCTGGAACCCTAACAGGTGCTACCACTCCGGGTCAGGGTGGACCTGGGAACAGCAGCAATTAAGAGGTGGTTTGATGCTCCTCACACCCTCCCAATCAGAGGCCTTGCTGCTGGATGCAGTTTACCATCATGCCTAGGACCCATAAAGTTGAAAGCTCATCAGGACAAGGCAAAGGGAAGCAATGTTATGGAAGTGGGACAGAGACTGAAGCTGATTGTTTGATTAAGGGATTCATTTTTTATTGTTTATCAACCCTTTGCTGGTTATTCAGTGTGAAAATATTTTCAGATCGTAAGATTGTTTTTTGAAATTGAGATAATAATGATTTAGTGGTAAAAGTCTTACTAATTAACCCATAGCTGGGGGAGAGAAGAGGTGGATTCATACAATTTTGATTGATTGATTCATTCATTCATTTTCTATGTATTATCAGGTTATTTAAAGCCAGAAAATATTTCTAAGTTCTAAATTTTTGTTTTGGTGTGTGGGGAGATAATAATAATTTTGTAATAAAAGTCTGACTAATTATCCCATACATGGGGAGAAGAGGCCAATTCATACCTTTCCCAAGAGTATTTTCATGCAATTGAATATAATGAACCAAACTGGAATTGGAACTTGGTACTACAATTAATAATCTCAAGCCATTGTTCATTATACTAACTGCATATTCAAGTTTACAAACCTGGTATTCCCAAGTGGTCACTTATCTTATTGCTTAACTTCAATGATTGTATAGGAGCCATTGTTTCAACTTAATGTGGTCATAACTACTAGAGTGAAACTAAGATACCAGGTTAGAACTGATAACATTGCAGAGTCTTCTGTGGATTTTGTCAAGAAACTCTACATAGATGCATCAGGCAAGATATGATAACAATATTCAATGCTTGGAATAATGGTAGACTTATATGTGTCAAATAGTGTCTGACAAGAAAAATTGTCTTATTCAACCTAAAACTGGTATAAACATTTAAAAGGATGGTAAATTGTTCCTTGAAATAAAGTATAAATTTCTTTTTAAATGCACTGCCTCTTCAAGACAAGTATGCATGACTCTTGACAGATTCCTTTATTATCTATGAATTTCCCTGAATTCTTGGGAAAGATGATGGAGTAGTTTTCTGTTGTCTTCTTGATGACCTGAAAATCAGAGTTTACCTTTTTATAGACTGGCAACAACCCATTTCATCTGTCACTTTTCTCAACATCTTTTTTGTTATTTATAATAAAACTATTCATTTTTCACCACCATATAGAAGTGTAGACATAATATAACAGTCAAACACTCTTCTTTTTTTATTTCTAATGAGTGGACCTGTGCTGTCAAAAATGACAACAAAATACTTATTTGAATAGGCTGTCTAAAATGAGAGCAACTTATATATTGATGTATCTACCAATGAGTATCTTACATAAAGACATAAGAAAAAAAAAAACAATAATCCAAATCCCTGAAAGTGACAGGAGAGAAATATTATATATGTATATGTATATACACACAGCAGTCTTTATTATAATAAAGAGATATATATATATATATATATGAAAGTGACAGAAGAGAAATATTATAAATAAAGAGGTACACACACATATATATATATATATATATGAAAGTGACAGAAGAGAAATAGTATATATGTATAATAAAGAGGTATATATATATATATATATATATATATATATATATATATATAATGAAAGTGACAGAAAGAAATAATATATATATATATATACATACACACACACACACAGCAGTCTTTATTATAATAAAGAGGTATATATATATATATATATATATATGAAAGTGACAGAAGAGAAATATTATAAATAAAGAGGTACACACATATATATATATATATATATGAAAGTGACAGAAGAGAAATAGTATATATGTATATAATAAAGATATATATATATATATATATATATATATATATATAATGAAAGTGACAGAAAGAAATAATATATATATATATATATATATATATACACACACACATACAGCAGTCTTTATTATAATAAAGAGGTGTGTGTGTATATATATATATATATATTCTTTACTACTTGGAGACATAATTATTGCAATAAAATAAAATAATGAGGCACTGTTAAAGAGCAAATATGCAGAGCTTTCATAACCGATGGTCAAATTTGATAATTGATATTAAAGAGATTAAACTGACCTGACTCTGCCAAGCTATTCTCTGAGTGTGACATGATATATATATAGATATATATACACACACACACACACACACAACTAGCTTTATTATAATAAAGTGGATGTTATTTTTTAATTATTTGTTATCTTCTTACTCATTTTCTTAAAAGTAACTTTTGTTATTCCTATTGTTACAAATGTGCATTGTTATGCATTCACTCAGAATGAGAAATCAAAGAGCCAAAGTTTGAATTCCAGTCAAATTTGTTTCATTCACTTATACACAAATACTCTTGGGAAAGGTATTAATCATCTTCCACTAGTTATGGGTTGAATGACTGAATAGATTGGGTTTTATAGCCTTGTTTGGCAACCAGTCTACCATAGAAAGTAATGGCAAACTACTGTGAGAAAATTATCTGCTTAGACAGTCATGTCTCTTTTTAGACATAATCACTTAAGCCTGTATCACATGGCAATTAACTGGCTGTTACAAAATGTAGAGTCTGTGCCAGAGATTGGTCAGAATACCTTGTGGGTGTTGTATTTTGAGGGATTGGCTTTAAGTATTTGGATATAAAACCAAAAAGGTAAAAAATCAGCAGAAGGTCACAAGGATTTTGAAGTGTCATGTTTTCCACACAAAGATTGCACAGACAGGCTAAGATCATATATGGTGAGATGCTAGGTCTACAAAAGGGCATATGTTTTCTGAGGTTTTTCCTCCCAATGCTTCCTAGAATCAATGCTGCTATGACTGTCCCTCTTGTATCATAAACCAAAAAAAAAAAGAAACCAGTGATATGGTCTATACAGTAATGTTGAGACCTGAGGGACTGAAACCAGTCACACTGTATTCTTTCAAATATCTGTTTTCCAATTTGTGTTGTATTTTATTACACTGCTCAGATAAATGAATTTTTACTCTTTTGACATCTAGAGGACGTAATCCACAATTTGGGCTGTCCCTTTTGTTCCCCAACTATGCCCCCATTGCTCTATTGGCAACTCCTCACCATTGACAAAGGGGTCATCAATGCTTTTGTAAGTTATCTTTTTTCACAGGTAGAAGTGTTGACGATATGTAAATCCTTTTATTCTATAGGTGAGGTAGACAGGTTGCCAACCAAAGCTATAGAACCCTTTGTCTTACTTTTTAATCCATAGCTGGAGGGAAAAAGAGATGTATTGATACTATTCCCAAAGATATTTGCATGTAAGTGAATGCAAACAGGAATTTGAACTTGGTTTTCTGATTTCTCATTTTGATCTGATACCCACTGCACATCCTGTATTCGATCTGCTTACAATTAATAAACCACTTTTATTCTTGCTTTCTTTGTTCTAATTAATCTTTCAGATTTGCCTCAGAATTTCACATTAACAAAGTGTCATCTGCATCAGGCATATCATTGAGGTTATGCATGCTAATAACAAAAAACTGGTAGGTTCCCTAATTTCTTTCACTATTTTCAGCTGGATTCTGCTTAGAGTGCTATTCATTAGAATTCTAATTATTAGTTTTCATTGTGACTCATCAAGCTGATTGTACAGTCAAGCTTGCAATGATTTGCACTTGGTTTCTCCAATTGCACCCAAAAAATTGATCTATAGATCTTCCCATTTTACCTTTATTGATTATTCCTTCATTTTTTCTTTACTTTCTTCTTCTCTGTGTCCTGTCCCTTCAGGACGTAGGCGATCATGGCTTTCCACGTTTCCCTATCCCTGCTGGCTCTAAGCACGCCTTCTCCTGTTACACCATGCAATCTTTGTTCCGTCATCCACCTGATTAGGTCCTTCAAATATGTTATCCGTTGCTTTCCCCTGTCTCTTTTCCCTCTATCTGGCCTGTTAGTATCGGGTTCTCCAAGCCCTCCTTTCTCATTGCGTGTCCCAGGAACTTCAGCTGTCTCTTCCTGATGCTTATTATTGATTTCCTTTTTGTTTCCATCATTTCTAGGACCTCATCATTGCTCACATGCTCGATCCATGATATTCTCAGCATCCTTCTGTAATACTGACTTGCTGAATGTGTGACCAATCATCTCCCAATTATAATGAGGTACATATTTTTTTTTAATCATTTCACCCCAAGCAAGGCAGAACTGCCACTATTGTGCAAGGGTTTACAGTGTAGGACAAATCAGGGTACAGGGGATGCCTAGGAAAGGATAAGAGGTGGATGGGATTTAAGGTGGTAGGAGATGGCAATTGATGTTGCATTTAAAATTTAAGCTATCAAGGAAAGCAAGTGTATGAAAGTGAACTCCACAGGTGGGAAGTTAAAAAAAGAAACTTCTAGAGAAGAAGTGGCAATTAAATTTGACTATTTTGTTGGTAAATGGGCAGGACCTAGATTCCAATCTAGTAGCACATTTAAATGCATGTGCTCAGAGCACCAGAGAAAGAAGCTTGTCAGAACAGTTGCTATAAAAATATTTGTACAAAAGACTGCGGGAAGCTACATTGCATTGGTGAGAAAGTGACTGAAGTTGAGCTGCTAAATCAAGATTAGTTACATTGCAGATCATCTTTTGGATTTTTTCGAGAACCTTGAGATGAATAGCAGGAGCACCCGACCAGATATGGCAACAGTACTTAATGCATAGACAAATGGTAGATTTAAAAATTGTACAAGATAGATTCTGATGGGAATATCAGGAGTAAGTTTCTTCTGCAAGCACCATTCTGAAAAGTAATTCATCATAGAAATTTTTTCTATTTTTTTTAAAAAACAAGTCAGTCAGTTAAGTGCCTGTAGGAAATATTCTCTCGCAAATTACTTGAATATCGGGCCAGAAAAAAGAAAATGCTGACAATTCAACTCGCCGGTCCAATCTCGCCAACTGCTATCCACCTAACCAGTTAAACATCCTTTTTGCTTCGAGAACGACTGCTTTTATCAGCTGATCAATTTTTCATAGGCCGACAACACAGAGAGGATGCCAAAGATTTGCATACACTCCCATAGCGACTCCTGTGGCAGACTTGTTTTGGGTCTGTAATTTTCTTTTTCACCGCATTTTATGTCGTAGTATTAACGCGATGCGCTGGCGCTTGGTTTGACGAGGTAAGTCGCCGTTTTCTTTGCTATAGTGCCATACATCATACACACTTGGGCGATCATGTCTCGAAAGAGACTTGACTGACTGGGCACAAGATTATGCTGCAGTAGGTTGCCATTGCTTTCTGCAGTAGACTGGTTGCTAACCAAGGCTATAGAACCCAATCTGTCCTGTTATTTGACCCATAACTGGAAGGAAGAGACGGATTAATACCTTTCCCAAGGGTATTTGCGCATATATGATTGCAACGAATTCAACTGGAATTCGAACTCGGCTCCCTGATTTCTCGTTCTGAGTCGATATCCACTGGACCACAACGCACATGACACAAACCAAAATATGTTTTGAAATAGCAGAAGTAACAGAAGACATGTGTTGTGGTGTAATGGATATCAGCTTGGAATGAGAAATCAGAGAGCTGAGTTTAAATTCCGGTTGAATTTGTTGCAGTCACTTACACACAATTCCTCTTGGGGAAAAGATATTAATCCTTCTCTTCTGCAGGTAAGATTGTTGGTTGGTTGTTTTGTTTTTATGGCAAATCAACCTCGGCGAGTCATTTATTGCCAACTAAATTTTTATTTATTTATTGCTGGTAATACCTTTTTCTTTCAACAACTTATTGTTGTTTTTATACAAGTTTTGTATCTAGTAATACTTTTTTCTTTTCAAGTATCAAGATTCATTGGGTTTTGTTTTTAGGGGCAGGGTCCCCAAGTCCTACCCAGTTATTTAACCCATAACTGGAGGGAAGGGACAGATTAATACTTTTCCCAAGGGTACCAGTGCTTAAGTGAATGCAGGGTATTCAACTGGAATTTGAACTCAGCTCATTGATTTCTCTTTCCGAGCCGATATCCACTGCACCACAACACACATCTATCACTATACGCTTACAGCACCTGGTATTCCCAAGTGGTCACCATCTAAGTACTAACCAGGCTCAACATTGCTTAACTTTGGTGATCGAGTGAGAACCGGTGTATTCAACGTGATATGGCCGTAAGCACCCCCCCCCAGGTAAAAGGTTGAATCGTAGAACACATTAGGTTCTATAGCCTTGGTTGGCAAGTAGTTTATCACAAAGAAATGGCAACCTGTTGCAGGAAAATCTTTTGCCTAGTCAGTCATGAATCAAAAGAGACATGATTGCCCACATGTGTATTACTTATGGCACTTAATTGACTGATCTGGATAAAAAAAAAAATTGAGTAGCAGGACAGGTTGGATTCTATAGCCTTGGTTGGCAACCAGTCTACCACAGAAAGTAATGGCAATTTACGGCAAGAAAATTTTCTGCCTAGTCACTCATGAATCAAAGGAGTCAAGATCACCCAAACATGTATCATATAATGCACTTAACTGACTAACTGAACAGAAGAAGAAAGTAATCTTGTAACACTTTACAACATGACCCTGAGCATAAACAACTTGAAAAATGCATTATGCTTATGTCTCTACCTAAACTTATTTATAAATGGAACTTTGTGTGTGTATGTGTTTGTTACCTATAGACTCCAAAAAGGCTGAACCGATTTTCTTGAAAATTTACACAGTTGTACTTAAGGGTCTGTGAGTGTTCTTAGCTATGTTTTGTGTCAAGGTACCGCCGATAAATATGGAAAATCGATAATCGAAAAAAATCGGGTTATAAAAAGAGGGGTTCAATTTTAATCACATTTGATATACTCATAGACAAAGATGTAAGAAACGATATTCAGAAGTTTCAAGGTTGAAGTTCTTACAATAGAGCAGAAAATCGATAATATATATATATATATATAAGGCAAGATGTTTGTGTGTGTGTGTGTGTGTGTGTCTGTTTATCTGCATGTATGTCTGTATTTTTTTTCAGCCCTTTTATTTTAGTTTTTACTTTGGGTTTGGCTCTAAGTAGGTATAATTGTAGTTCTTAGTCTCAGCCATGATACCATTTACTAAGAGGAACAATTTAGCCTTCAAAATTAAGTTTATGATGAAAAAAACTTATTTGATATCGATACTAGGAAATCTGACTTACATCCATTCATTTTTCTTTCAGTCTACGGTTTCACTTTAACTGGAAACAACTATTGCTTTTTAGTCTTTCATGCCATTTTCCAAAGAGTCTGAGCTCCAGGACCATGGATTAGTTTTAAAGCTTTCATTCTACCCAAGCAACGCTGGGCTATTCTGCTAGTATATCTAAAAAAACAATTATTTTCTTTATAAATCATTTCACTTTTGGGAAAAGTGATAACGCCACTAAGACACAAGATGTTACTGAGAATTAAATAGAGTAAGACAACTTTAGTGAGGAGAAAGGACAATAAAAGAACAACCTGAGTGGGATCGAAGATTGTGAATGACACTGCATTTCAAATTTTTAAGATTGCTAATAACAAGGAAGCAAAAAACCAGAAGAGAGTTCCAGAGACAAGAAAAGAAACGATTAGAACTGACAATTACATCTTTCTAATTCAACAGTAAAACAATAAAACTAATTGTCAAACTAGTAATCTGCTTAACTTTATACAGTCAAGGTACTAAGGAAGAAAGTTCATCAAAACAATTGCCATGAAAATAATATTTTTTTTTTTTAATCATTTTACCCCGAGCAAGGCGGAAACGCCACTGATGTGCAGGTGGTTACATAAATGTAAAAAGATTAATTAGAAAAGAGTGAGGAGTACAAACTAGTTAGAAAGGAACAATAGAAAGCTGAGAAAGCAGTTGCGATGACAGATACATAGGTGGAGAGAAAGGGAAGATTATACAGGGGTGGGGAGAGAGCTAGAGTCCAGTGGTTAGTAGATGAGTATTGACTTTGCATTTAAATTTCTGGAGGTTGTAGCCATCAGGAAAGCAAGAATACGAGAGCGAGTTCCACAAGCGGGAAGTGCGAGAGAAAAAGCTGCAGTAGTAGTATTGTCGTCTGCATTTGGCTAACCTGACTGTGAATGGGTGGGACCCAGTTGCCAGTCTGGTTGCACGAGTAAACACCTGTTGAGGAGGCATCAGTGACTTAAGCTCGTCCAAGCAGAAGCCATGAAAGTATTTATAGAACAGACAAAGGGAGGCCACATTTCGATGATGGGGAAGTGGCTGCAGTCGAATTATAGAAAAGACAGAGGGTAACCATAGCATTGCAGTAAGAAAGTGACAGAAATCAAGATGCTGAAGTGTATGGAGAGCTGGTTAATGTTTTTTTTTATTTGGCCTTGTGTCATACTTAACCGAACTCCCTACAGCTTACAAGTTTGATGCAGAATTGTTATCAGAAGGCTAGTTGTTGGCAGGATGGAATGTGTGGAATAGTGTAAGAAAAAAGTATACATTTTGTATTTTAAAATAGAAATTTATTAAAGGGAAAGACTAACATAAGTTGTAAGAGTTAATGTGCATTTTTAAAAGGTTAAGCGTAGAGTTCATGTTCAATGATAAAGTTGAGTTAAGGGTTTCAAGATTCATAGAAAATGTTCATAGTGGTAATTGTTGAAAGAGAAGGAGAAAGAGAAAGAGAAAAATTTTCAGGTTGCTTGAAGTTTGAAGTTACATTTTAGATGTGTGTCTCTCTTTCGCTGCTCCCATCTCTGAGTCTCTGATGCAGCAAAGTCATTTATATGTCCTTTTGAATTTTGCACTGGATCACTAAGTCCTTTCAAGTCTTACAGGTCACTCCCATTGGTCAAAACTAAATTTTAACACCTACTTGCAAAATCAGGTTGGATTTTTTTGTTAAGCACACAGTCAATCCTTTTTTCTATTTGGGAAAACCAGGATTTCACACATCATTGTGAATTTTTGTAAAAGTGAAGAAGAGATTAATTAATTTCTTATCTGCTACAATGCCATCTCAGAACCAATTACATCACAGACCCTTTTTTGAACTTTATCAAGAATCTCAACATATATAGCAGAAACAGCAGACCAGTTATACATGAATATTCAATGCATGCTCAATTCACCAGATAAAGAAAGTATCCAGAACTTATCGTTTCTCTGCTTGCAGAATATCTTATCACTAGAGAGATAGCAGATAAATCCAGCCTGTTTGAATCCAGAATTCTAAATATGGCTTCTTCAGAAATACAGAAAAATTTCCTGAAGACCAAATTAGCATTAGGAATAATTACACATAAGAGTCTTTTTTGTCCACTTTTCACGCTGCTTGTTGTGTACACGTGTCATTTTCTTTTCATAAGAAACAAATAAAAACATATATTTAACTCTGTGTATGATATTGTGGTATAAAACTCTTTCTGAAAACAAAGGATGTTTATCATTCCTTTTCTTTCAGTTATTCAGTTCCATCCATGAAATCATATATCATTCATATAATAATACCCAAAATGGGGAAAATGCAAAAGAGAGATTAAACCTTTCTTCTTTAGGTTGCCTTTTATCTGGTATATCTGACATAATATAATATAGTTTACTTATATTATATGGTGATATACTGGACATATGATATTTATTACCCATTAATAGCAACTGCTCTGTTTTCAGCTATATAAGACAAAAAAAAAAGAAATCCATGCTATTCTCTTTCATATTCTTGTGACTGATTCAATAATATTTCCATGAATAATTCTTTAAATATTTCTTTTAAATAAATAAAATTTGAACAGTATTAATGTAATGTATATTTTTACTTATTTCAGTACTTTCTACTTGAACGAAGAACTTCATCTAAAAAAAAGTTATTCTTTTTTGTTTTGGTATGGGGGAAAAACATATAGATTGGGAAAATCATTGCAGTGTAAAAAATATTAATACCTTTTAATGCAAAAGAAACAAGTGTTATGTAGATAGACAAACTTTATATCAGTGAAGTTCTCTGTCAAATGAACAATAATACATTAAAACAAATTAAAATAAAAGGTAATTAGACAAAAAGACATTTACAAGATTTATTCTCGTAGCTATGAAAAAAATAATCTGTTGGGTGTTCAAAATTTTATTACAGCTTTAAAATGCAAATGTCTTAAAATGGATATATTCAGATAATATATATCTATATTATACATATTTGTAGAGTATTTACTAATATATTAAAACAAGTTGGGTGAGAGTAAGGAAAAAGAAATTATTGCTCACCATCAAGTGTTTAATTGAAAAATGTAACAAAAATATTTAAAAAATAATTATAGCGAAAAATGTTTGAAACTTTTCAATCCACTACTTCATGATAGATAACCATGTTTTCTTTTTCCTTACTCTTCTCCTATATTACATGAATATATATAAATATATTTAAATCCAAACAGAAAGTGGCATGGAGGTAAAATCCCAAATGAGATCCTATTAATATTAATCTTATTAATATTAAAAATGGTCCATTTCTTTTTCGCCACTTTTCCCATTTCCCCACTACTTTTCCTGTGATATACTTAAATTTGACTTCTTTACACATATGTAATCTTTAAATGTCCTCTTCATTGATTGAGTTTGAATCAATTTCACCATCTCTGTTTTTCGTCTCCATTCTTTCTTACCCTCCATATTAATGTCTAGATGGCATTCTACTAACATCATTTACTCTCTCTCAACTCCCCTTCCCACTGTTCTTTCTTATTACTTTTCTTTTTCCTTCTTTTCAAGTGAATTTCTAGTGTATGAATTTCAATTTGATTGAACTGCCGGTGTATGAATTTGTTCTAGAGCTTTCCATAATAAATTTGGTTGCTGACAAAGTGAGTATTGCTCACGGAAATGATCATATGACACAGTTAATTTTCAAAGTTTTATTTGAAAAAAAAAATATATATATATATATATATATATATATATATATATATATATATATATATATACTTTTTGGAAATGTATGTTTTTTTCTTTCTGCAGAAACTAAGACAAATACACTGACATGACACGATTTCTTGAAATCTAATAAAAAATATATTAAAAATTTTGAATAGTTACCATATTTTCCAGTTTGCAAGACTCACATTTTTCCTAAAAAATACCCTAAAAAAATATCTGTGTCTACCAAAATGAATGTATCAGTTATCACCATGACATGGTTGATAGTGAGGATCATTTATTGTACATATCAAGTACTGCTTAACTATTTATGCCTATATATATATATATATATATATATATATATATATATATATATTATAATGCATGTTTCATTAAATAATATAGACAAGTGTGTATTTATTTTATGTAATTTTTTTTTATATTCTCTGATAAGCTAAATAGCATTATCATTAAATGAAGAAAGAAAATTATAATATTGATACATAATTTTTTAATAATCCAATCTAAGCTTTTGGCTTACATAAGCTATATTCACAGATGTCAAATTACATTATATATTATAACCCCGGACAAACAATAATGACAAACTGTTTTTGTTTATATGGAAGATTTACAAGCAACAACAAACTCATGCATATAAGATGATAAATTTAAAAAGAAATTTAAACTACAACTTATAATTTTTTAACATGCTGTAAAAAAAAAAAAATTTTTGATAAGGTAGAAATTTTAAAAAATGATTTGTAGGTCCTGAAGATGTCTAATTATCATCTGAAACTTTGATGTTAAGTTCATCCTACATCTATATATTTAGAACTGGAAGGAAATTATATATTTTTTTCATACTTACTGAAGGCTGACACAAATTCCTTGAATGAAATTTTGCCGTCCTTATCCCCAGAATCTTCATAGTTGATCATGTTCAGGAGGGTGCATTTTTCTGAGAGTTTCTCAAAGTTTTCCTTTTGTTCAATGCGCCAAAGTTCCACCTCTTCCAAGAAGTTGTCCAGATCATTGTCATAGTAACTGAACATCAGCGTAGCCAAATACTGCTTAACTATTTGATCCAAAACAGGTTAAAAGACATGAAAAGAGAAAGAAACAAAAAGTTTAAAGATAGAGACAAAAGTAAATTGATATTAAAAAATTAATATTTGAAAAGAAACATTCATATTATATATATATATATGTATGTATATATATATATATATATATATATTACAAAATCTTACATAAAGTTACAAAATAGTATTAATCAACATATTTATTTAAATTTAGTGAACACTGTTTTTCTATAATCAAGTTGTTTATATATATATATATATTACAAAATCTTACAGAAAGTTACAAAATAGTATTAATCAACATATTTATTTAAATTTAGTGAACACTGTTTTTCTATAATTAATTAGGATGTTTTTATATATATATATATATATATATATATATATATATATATATATATGTCCATCCACCGGACTGAAAATTTAAAAAAATCTTGTTAGAACTATATACATCTTCCAGCAGGACTCAAACCTGCAACTCTTATATTCCTAGGAGAAGCTGTCAGTTGATCTGATGTGTCTTAAACACTTGACCATGGAAGATTTCATGGTTAAACAAAGCCTAATTAAACCATATAAATATGTAAGTTTCTGATTTTTCATAATATCCATATCTGCTCTGGTTTGCATTCAAATGTAAACAAAGACAATATTATGAAATCTTATCGTGAGTTGGTCTTACAACCAGATTTTCTCAACAAAGCAGAAAATGATTCACAATGTCAAAAGAACAGCCCAAGTTGTTACTCAAGTTCTACACTCTCAAAATCTTCAGACTATATATATATATATATATATATATATATATATATATACTACCAGCCATAATAATTAGACCACCACAGTTTTTTAAAAGAAATGATGTAAATATTTCATACTATTTTTAGTATCTATTGCCAAAAATGGTTCTTTTGTTATTACTACTTTGCCAAATTTTACAAGGCACGGAAAAAAAGATGAACTCGTCCGAATTACCCTAATTTTTTCATTCTTTCATTGATGAAACTGCAATATAGATAATTATTAAATATTTATAAATTCATTTGAAGCCCATGTTATTGTGCAGCATTAACAAAAGAACCATTCTATTTTCATTTACAATTATTCACTTGGCAATAAATACTAAAAAATAGTATGAGATGCATCCTTCTTTTAATACACTGGGGTGGCCTAAGAACTATGACCGGTAGTGTATATATATATATATATATATATATATGATAAAAATACATTTTTATGTTATATATTTATGGGTAAAAGTGGTCAATATCAATGAAACAGTAGTGTATGTAAATACAAAAATGGACCCTCACTGAGGTCAACACCAAAAGGCAACATTCTGTTTCATGCTTGAGTGCAATCTTTCAAGCATGAAACAGGCTGTTGCCTCTTAGTGTTGACTTTAATGAGTACCACTTTTTTTTTTTAACATTAGTTTCATAAAGTTATTGTGAAGGAAAACTCACTATTAGCAAGTAATAATATTTTGGTATCTTTGTGTAAAGTCAACCTACTGAATGAATCCTTCGTATAATACATAATAATGCTCTTGAAATAATTCTTTTGAGTCATTCACTCAGAAACAATCTCTTCAGTGATGCACAACATAGAACACACTCAGACATCTGACTGAGTGCTTTATATACGAAATATTTGTGGTCACGTGGTCCCAGTAGCTCAATTTATTCAACATTATGTTTGTTGCCTGGAGATGTGTGCTGGAACACACATGTCTGTATCAACACTTTCTTTCGAAATAACAAATTATATATATATATTTTTTTTTTTAATCATATCACCCCAAGTAAGGTGGTAATGCCACTGAAGCACAGGGGGCTACATAAGAATGAAAAGTTTGGAAAAGAGAGCCGGAAACCACATCCTAAACAGGGAACAAGGGATGAGCCTCTACACCTGTTTAATAGACGTGGGTGGAGTGTGAACCGGGCGATAGTTTAGTCTATCTACTCCAATTGAAAAAAAAATAAGAAAAGAAAAGAGTGAAAAGATTGGAAAAGAGAAAGCCGGAAACCACATCCTAAACAGGGAACAAGGGATGAGCCTCTACACCTGTTCAATAGACGTGGGAGGAGTGTGAACTGGGTGATAGTTTAGTCTATCTACTCCAATTTATGTATGTATGTGTGTGAGAGAGTGTGTATATATTATATTACATTATAATATTTACATTTATCATATATTCATTAATAAATAAGACTATATGAATTTGTATGCAGATTATCAGGGATTATTTTATGAATTTTACAATATGTACTGCCCAGATTCTCCAGTTGGGATGTGCGTTGTGGTGCAGTGGATAACGATTTGAAACAACAAATCGGGGAGCTGAGTTCAAACTCCAGTTGAGTTCTTTGTATTCACTTACACGCAAATACCCTTCAGAAAGGTATTAATCCGTCACTTCCTTCCAGTTATGGGTTAAATAACAGAACAGATTGGGTTCTATAGCCTTGGTCGGCAATCAGTCTACCACAGAAAGCAATGGCAACCTACTGCAAGATAATCTTCTGCCCAGTCAGTCATGTCTCAAAAGAGACATGATCGCCCAAGCGTGTATCATGTATGGCACTTAACTGACTGACTGCAATCATATATATATATATATATATATATATATATATATATAGTGTTGAGTTGTGATAATGTTAAGTGCTAAGGTTGTTGTTTTTTCAGTGGTTTTATTGATAAAATATATTTTGGCGAGCAGGTTTTTTATCGTAAAGTGCTTGATATTGAGATGGAAATAAAGCATGTATAAGCACAAAGAGTTTGTCAATTTAACTGAGCTGGTTCATGTCGACTTTAAAGTTTTGTAAGAACGCTTATGATTTTCTTATTCATCTGGGCTGGTTTGTCATTAAGTCCTGCTTTTTTCTTGTTTATATAGAGCATGGGGTGGTTTATGTTGGAAGTGCCTTGTTTGTGATTTTTAAAATTTTTTTTGTTTATTTTTCCTTTTTTGCTTTTATTTTTATTTCTTATTGCTTTTTGGGCGTTTGCTCAATTGCTTCATATTGCTTTTTTTAGTTTGGGTTGGGCTATTTTATTGTATTGACCTCTTTTATTGGTTTGACCTTTTTCTTAATGTGTCCAAGTGTTTTGTGGTATGATGGTTTATTTTTTTCTGGGTCATGTTTGGGTGTTTGTATTTTTGTGTATATTTGTGTTTTTGAGCTTTGTGTGTGTTTTTTTCTTCTATGGTTGTATTATTTTCTGTTTTTGTTGTGATTGAGTGCTTATATATATTATTTGTATGTTTTGTTTTTGTTTATTATTTTCTATTTTTAGTTGTTGTTGTTGAGTGTTTTTGTATTTGTATTTATATTTTTATTTTTTAAAATTTTTTGTTTCTATGTTTCATTTTTTTATGTTTATTGTTATATGTGTAGCAAAATAGGTATTTGTTTGCATGTCTACATTTTCCCATTTGCTTGTTTCTTTGGTTTAGTATTTTACTTTGGTTTTTGAAGCTGATTACTGCTAGCTTCTCTTCTAGGTATAATTTACAACAGTTGCTATTACTACTGTATGTTGGTGCTTTTCTTTCTGGTTTCATGTATATTTTGATAGTGTTGTATTGTTTTTGTATGTTTCCTTGTTGAATGATTGTGGTTATTGAAACTTTTTTTTTAAGAGAGGATTCTGTTGCTCCTGTTTAAATCTTTTCATTTGTATTGGTGTTATTTGTTTTGGCAGCTTTGTATATTATATTGTTGGTTAGACATTTAGTATTAAGTGGACAGTTGTCATTCTTTGTGTTGTGTTGTTGAATTGTGTTGTTGCTATTAGTTTTATAAAACATTTTCTTGTTGTGCTTGTTTATTATTTCTCTATATGTTCCATGCCATTTTCCATGCCATAGCACTTAATTGACTGACTGACTGACATTGTTACCCAAATAATAATTTCTCCGCACCTGTTTTTAATATCCATTCTCTGAGTCACCTATATTTTCAAGTGACAAGAATGACTTGTTATCTTTCCTACCCTGATGTCAGTGAAAATACCTTTTCTCTAAATTACTTCGACTTGGAATCAAAACATTTGTTATCTCAATTCTTTTCACAATTCGGGACCAGTATTATCTTAATTCTTTTCACAATTCAGGCTAGCGAGACAATCAGACAATTGGATACAAAATGAAATCTCCTTTTCCTTTACCCAGAAAAAATAACAATTAAATTTATCTTTCCTTTTTGTTTAGAATGACCATGCTAGCTTTCTTTGGGTGGGCTGAAATCAACTCTACGACATTAAACAAATCCATTTCGCTTTTCTTTCTTTCTTCTTCTTTCCGGGTTTACAATAATAGAGAAATACCAGACGTTATTTTTCATCTCTGCTTTCTTTTTAAAGATAAAGATTTTCCAGCTACAGTTAATAATTAGTTAATAAAATTAATCACCTCCATTTTCCTTTGCTCATATTCGGAGGATAAGGAAAATTTCTCTTAGTATGTTCTCTTATGATCTATAATAGCAATTAGAAGATTTTCCGGTTATGGTTATTAATCAATTAATAAAATTAATTATCGCCGTTCCAAAATATTGTAATATGGGTAAATGTTTGAATATATTTGGAGGGTAATTGGAATTTTTTATTGATATATATATTAAAAGAAAAGCAAAAAACTATTGATAAAACTAATGAACAACTTGCCAAAACTTAAAGCTCTTATCCAGACAAAATCTACCAAAAATGACAATAGTGTAAAAAGGCCTAAAGAAAAACCTACCTATTCAGTAAAGTGCTCAATGTTTAGTTTATATAGATATTGCAACATTAAATTCTATGAAAGTATGGCTTTAGTTGTAACAATAGTTCCATGTGTGTGTGTGTGTGTATGCATATATACAGGGTACAATGGGTAAATTGTTGCCATTTAATATTTTTCATTTCATGCATATGTGTTGTTGACTGCACAGCAGAGTAGGATCAATTGGGTATCATCTGTGAGTAAAAGGGCACCATGATGCAATTCCCTCCACCAAAAATTTAGAAACGGCATGCTGTACTGTTTAGCATTTAATTCTGGCGGCTCTTATACAAACACTTCAGAGTGTTTGGGTGTCTGTTTGTTCCTGCTTAACAGCCTATCAACATCTAAAGGGTCATTTAAGGCCGGAAACATTTTTATTTTAAATCATTTTCATTCAAAAATGTTTTGTTGGTAATATATTTTTCATTAAAAAAAAATTTGTTGACAATATATTTTTCATTCAAAAAAGTTTTGTTGGTAAATACCTTCATAGCATTTTGATCCTATTTGGGGGTTAACTATTTACCTATAGCTTGGACCCTAGCAGGTGCTACCACTCTGGGTCAGGGTGGACTTGGGAACAACAGCAATTAAGAGGTGGTTCCATTCTCTTCACAACTCTCAATCAGAGGCCTTGCTGCTGGATGCAGTTTACGGTCATACCTAGTATCAGTTTAGGTGTCAATCTAAGGCAGATGCAGATAATTAAAAAAAGAGTAGCAAAATATGTACAGTTAACATCATGGCGTTTGAAGTGATCACTAGTCAAGGCAGCGTTGTGCCTCCACTAATCTTCGCACAGAGCCCCAGACTCAACATCAAGGCCTACATCATGTGCCTTGAAAAGGTAATGCTACCCTGGTTCAAGAGGGTGACTGCTGGAAGACCCTATATCTGGCAGCAGGACTCTGCACCATGCCACACATGGAGAAGAACCAAGCCATGGCTGTTAGACAATTTCTGCAACCACATCACACCTTATATCTCGTCACCTAACTCCTCAGACTGCAACTCCCTGGATTATTAGGTGTGGGGCTCAGTTGAGCAAGAGACTAGCAAAACTCTTTGTAACACCAAAGATGAGCTCAAGGCAAGGATTATGGCAGCATTCACCAACTTAAACAAGGAGTATCCAGAAGAAATGCAGGAGATTCCAAAGTCATATGGAGGCTGTAGCTGAAGCCAATAGTGATTTTAATGAATAAATTTAATCTTTAGTATTTTGTGCAATTTTAGTATATCTGTTAAAACGAGATATCAGCATTATTTTTATTTTTTGTAATTTACATGACAATTTATCCATCGCACCATATATATATATATATATATATATATATATGTGAATTAATAAATATACATATGTGTATACACACATGTATAAAAATATTATTTACCCTGCTCTCCCACTGGAGTGAGATGTGACACAAGATCTTTTTTTAAGGTGGGGGGCTCGACTGCATACGGATGGACAGAGATACAAAAATTCCCCAGTCCTCTCAACCGCCAGATGAGCTCGCCCAAGTGAAGAGCACCTGGTCCACTCCTCTGGTGCAATGGGGTGGCATGGCCGTGGAACACTATTCTCTGTGACCGGGTATCTTTCAGTGTAATTTTTCTCAGTTGCAACCCTGCCCTTGCGGGCAGAGCTGGCTTAACTAAGCTGCACTGTCTTCGAGGACAGAGACGCAACTGAGAGATGATTTGGTTCCCTACCCAACACAAAAATGCGCCAACTAAATGTGCTCAATATAGTATAAACAGAGCTATTAATTATATATTAATGAATATATTATCTTACGTCAGTGACATGGCTCAGGGTTTTATGCCGCACACAATCATCAGGTGCACATTACAAACTGACTCTTTAAAAGCTTTGAATTTAAGTTTACTAGATGTTCATGGAAGAATATTTGAGTAACTTTTAGAAACATCGAGTGAACTTTCTTAAACAGTCAATTTGTAATGCACCTGATGATTGCATAGTGCATTAAACTACAACTTGTGCCACTGACAAAGTATAATATGTATATTTATATATATATATATATATATCTCAACAACCTACAAAAGCTCAGGCTTACAGCAATAACACACTGAAATATTGGTTTACATTTAAACATGAAAGTTAGGCCTGATCAGTACCTAGATGTGTGGGTGATTACTAGGCAATACCAGATGTTGTAAACTTGGATGTGCAGGTGGTATAATGGGTAATGGCCATAAATTGGTAATTGGAGAACAGAGTTCCAATTCCGGTCCAGTTTGTTGTTTTTTTTTATGTGCAAATACCATTTGAAAATGTATGAATCCATCTAGTCTCTTCCCTGCTATGGATTAAACATGTACTGGTAAATGATTATTATCTCCAAAATATTATTACATATATTTTTTCATTTTAAATAGTCTGCAAAAAGTCTGATAAGCTACAAAATACTCATCACTCAAATGATGAAACACTAGAAATTTTTAAAATAATAAAGAACACAAACTTCAAAAGCAGCTACAAATGCAAGAAACCTTAACCAAAGAAACAAATAACCCAACATCAATAAAATTCGATTTAATTTAGGACCAAACAGGATAAGTATATTTAACAACAGATAACTGCAGTTTAAAAAAATTGTGGGAAATCAATTACATCAATATCTATCACATATTTACAAAAACAAGCAAATTAAACTCATTACTTTATACAAAAAACCAAAAACCTCATGATCATTAACAATAAAAACAGTTTTTTAAAAATCTAAACTTCAACAAACCATCTGCCCACTTGGATAATGTCTTTCTAATAATAAAAATTTAAGCAATACATTAGTTATACAACCACTACATCATCATGTCAGTTAACCTACCATTTTTTCAATAAGAGTTCAATTAAATTGTATATCAGTAACCAAAATGAAAACAAAACACAAGAAAGCTTCCAAATATTTACTAATAGTACTATACAACATAAACATCACCAAATGTAATAATTATACTTTTCTAAAGAAAAAGAATAAATGAAATCAGCTTAAATATATAAGCAAACACATAATTAAAAAACCAAGTTAAAAGTTTAAAATTTCTGCATACCCTCTCCTTTATGAGCATGTATAATTATATCAATGAAAACATCACTTCAGTTTAATGAATTCTTAAAAAACAAAACATGTCACACAATTTTTTCCACTTTGTCTTAGTTTTTCCTAAATAAACAACAAAGTGTACAAAGAAAATGACATTACTAAGACTATAAAAACAACAGAGCATCAAGATATAAATATTGTTTACACACACACTACATCATCATGCCAGTTAACCTACCACAATAAGAGTTCAATTAAAATATAGATTTAAGTTTGATTCAACTGAGGATCAAACATACTGAATATATTTCTCAATATTATTCCATAATAATTTTTTTTTTTTTTAAATCATCTCACCCCAAGCAAGGCATTCCACTGCCACTATTGCACATGGGGCTACATAGGGGAAGGTAAAGAGAAGGAGTGGTTAGGCATAGGAAGGTGACAGATGAGTAAGGATACCGAGGATGAGGGTTGGGCAGATGGGAAGAGTGTTTGATAGAATGGGAGCAGGTTAGTGTGTTAGGAGGTGTCTATTGACCTTACATTTAAACTCCTGGAGATTGTAGCCGTCAGGGAAGCAATCGTGTGGAAGGGAATTCCACAGTCGGGAAGTGTGAGGAAAGAAACTGTTGGAGTAGAAGTTATGACTGCATTTTATCGGTTTCACTGTAAAAGGGTGGGATCTAGTTGCTAATCTAGTATCTCGTGCAAATTCATATTTAGGGGGCACCAGTGATCTAAGTTCATTGGAGCAGAAGCCGTGAAAGTATTTATAGAAGAAACACAGGGAAGCCACGTCGCGCCAGTGAGAGAGAGACTGCAGGCGGTCTGCCAAGTCGGTATCTATCACATTACAGACCCTCCTCTGAACCTTATCGAGAAGCCCGAGGAGAATAACAGGGGCACCTGACCAGATATGGCAGCAGTATTCAATGCACGGGCGGATGGTAGATTTATATATGTGCAGGATAGATTTAGACGGAAAAAAACTTCCAGGCCCTACACAGAGAACCAACTTTCATAGCAGTGGATTTAGCAATGGATTCGATATAGTCATTCCATTTGAGGTCCGCTGAAAGTGTGAGACCAAGCAGGCATAGTGTTTTACTCTCTGGGAGGCAAACCTGGTCCATGCTAATGGGAGGTAGGTGAGATTGTCGATGATGGTTAATTGAGAGTAGCTTAATATTAAAAAATAAATGATATGACAGCACTACTAGCTGATGCATGAAGATGCAAGACTTGAATAAAGAAGTCAATATAACAACAAATGAAAAAAAAAATCTAAAAAACTAAATATAAGGCATACATAAAGACATAGTCGCTATTAAAGTTAAAAAAAAAAAAAAAAAGGTTGAATTTGAAAATTCAATTTATGTTTAAATTCTTCCCGGAAATCAGAAAAACAATTTGGAACCATAGAAAAATTGGACAAAAAGCATCTTACACAAATCTTCATACATATCTATATATCAATATATATAGTTGTGTATTTAGGCAGCAATCACACTTTCTCATATATATATATCAAACTTATCTTATAAAACAAGTACATGTGAGTATATATGAGAGTTTGGCTCACTTTTAGCTTTAGTTCGTATTTTTGCTCTACTTTTGTACTTTCGTATTGAGCTTTTTCTTGCGGTCTTTTTTCTTTCAAACACGACTTATGCTTTGTTTTTTTTTTATTCCCCTTTACCCATTTGGTAGTACCTTTTAAGTTTGATGACTTACGTTACTAATTCGCAGTAGGTTTTCTGATTTGGGTTGTGATTAGTGCTACTGTTTTGTTGGTACGTTTTGCAATATATAAATAAATAACATAATAACATATGCTATGTTTAAAGCACAACTTAGACTTTCATGCTTTACACAAACATCAGGTGCATATTATTAACTAACCATTTTTTATTTGAATTTTTATTTTTGGTACTAGCTTTGCTTAAGGTTGTAATAAATTATAAACCTGGAGTGTCAATTTTTCATTTATTGAATGTATGATTAGGTTTATACCAAAGCCCCAAAATATGGTAACCTCACTATTAATAACAGTAAGCCTACTAAAAGTTATTGGAACTGTCATAAAAAAACACAACTTGCCCAATAGTGGTCAATTAATCACCAAATGGATAATTTACAAAGCTGGTATACCTTCTTACAGTGATACTAAGTTCTATTTTGGATCAACTGACAGCAAATAGAAATTACAATAATCACAAATTGACTTTTGATAATGTTAAATACAAGAATAGTATTGATCTCTCCAGGATTAAAAAAAAAACAAAACAAAAATCCAACTATTACCTGGGAAATCATTGGAAAAACTAAATTTTATAAAGTAATAGGAAATAGATATAACTTATGCCTTTTAGAAAAACTTAACTTAAATCACCTTAATAACCTGAATTTATTAAACAAAGAAGCAAATTAATGGCCACATGCAGACATAGAAATAAATATCTGCTTAAATACTTAGACTGATTTTTTTTATCCCCAAATTTTCTATTTATTTATTTATTCAATTTATTCCTTACTGATTTACAAGAACTTTTCTTTTTATCTATTTATTTATTCCTCAATTTTACCTTGTACTGCTTTTCACTATCTTTCAATTTTTTGCTGTATGTGTGTATTTTTAATAAAAATTTTTAATATATATATGTGTGTGTGTATGCATACATGCATGTGTATGTTCATATGTGTATATTCGTGTATTTATTTTATTTTTTATTTATTTACTATTATTATTCTTATGCATGTATATATATATATATATATATATAGGTATGTATGTGTGTATGTATACATGCATGTCTATATATATATATATATATATATGTTTGTGTGTGTATATATTTATTTTATTTTTTATTTATTTATTTTTATTTATTTATTTCCAATTATTATTTTATTGCTGTCTTCATCACAAATAAAAACCAATATAAGTGACCTCCCCTTTAATCTATGATAAATAAATTGGCCCTCAGAAATATATATATTTTTCTTTTTTTAATTCCCATGATTTTAGTTTCCTATTCCATTTTTTGTGTTTCGGTATAAACCTAATTAAATCATACATTTAATAAATTAAAAACTGGCACCCCAGATTTATAATTAATGACCTTAAACAATGCTAGTACTAAAAATAAAAAATCAAAACAAAACATGGTCAGTTCATATGTATGTATGTGATGATTGCATAATGCATGAAATTCCGAGTCATGCTTAAAACATTGGGTCATATGTATATTTACTAATATATATTTTATAACTGTTTTATTACATTGAGCACTGTTCTATTTACATACCAGTGTATGTTTGCATGTATGCACAGTGTATACTTATTCATATATATATATACAAAACTGACTGAGTAATAAACCCCCCCCACACACCAATCTCTGCAAAATTCTAACTAAAAGATATACCCGACAGATAAAAACGTACACTCCAACAGATAATACCATTAATCAACAATTTAGCACTTACGCACCAGGCTCTTCAAAACTCTAGAAGACACATTCCCTTCATTATCAATAACCCCAACCAACCTCCCACAACAACAATGAACCAAATATAGGGAGCAGACGAATTCAGTTTTGCTTTTACCTCCCGAAGAAACGTACCCAACGTTGAAACAAACAGATGATTGTTGAGGACATATATTAAAAAATAATGTACATGTTCTAAAACATATTTTATAATAAATATTTACAGCTCTGTACATCATATATTGAGCACTGTTTTAAATTAATGTTTTGAACGGAAAAAATTATTTCTTTGTTCTGTACCCACTCGGATATATATATGTGTGTGTGTGTATATATATATATATATATATATATAATAATAATAATATTTATTAATAAATTATAACATTGATATGTTATAATATCACTACAAAAGTAGCTATTTTGTTTCGACACTTTTTGTGTCTTTTCAAGTGATGTTGTTATTTCGAAATAACAACATCACTTGAAAAGACACAAAAATTGTCGAAACAAAATAGCTACTTTTGTAGTGATATTATAACATATCAATGTTATAATTTATTAATAAATATTATTATTATTATTAGCTCTACTTTGTATTGAGCACTTTTTTAAAAATAGTGTTTCTTTGGATGGGGAATATTATTCCACCCATACTTGGATATATATATATATATATATATATATATATATATATATACAATTTGTTATATATATTATATTATTTATATATTATATGCATATGTGTGTACACAACAGCATACACACACACACACATATATATATATATATATATATATATATATAAAGCCCCATACGGTTCACATATAGTTATGTTTGCATGAGCCCCAGTGGGCAAGCGCGCGTGTGTCTGTGTACGTCAATGGGTGTACAAGTGTATTTTTATATCTGCGTTTGTATGAGGGACATCCTGATGACAAATTTTCTTCCCAATTTTCCTCCCACTTCCACAAAAATACACCAATATATGCAGCCCTACATATATCTAATATTTTTAAAAAATTAATCAGAATCACAAACTCACACCTATCTAACTGAATATATATATATATATATATATATATATATATATATATATATATATATATATATCTGGTTGTGTATTTGGGCAGCAATCCTTCTTTTATATAGGTTTTATTAAAGATGACTGAAAAGAAATTGCTAGTAAGCTTTTTGTTATATTTTTCCTATGGGTGCATGACCGAATGGTTAGTATGTTCACTTTTGAATACTGCTGCCACATCTGGCCGAGTGTCCCCGCTATTCTCCTTGGGGTTCTTGACAAAATACAATGGAGAATCTGTAATGTGATCGATACCGACTTGGCAGACCGCCTGCAGTCACTCTCTCGCCAGCATGATGTTGCTTCCCTGTGTCTCTTCTATAAATACTTCATGGCTTCTGCTCTGATGAACTTAGATCACTGGTGCCACCTAGGTACAAATTTGCATGAGATACTAGATTAGCAACTAGGTCCCACCCTTTTACAGTTAAACCGATAAAATGTAACCGCAATTTCTACTCCAACAGCTTCTTTTCTCGCACTTCCCGCCTGTGGAATTACCTTCCACATACTTGCTTCCCCGACAGCTACAATCTCCAGGAGTTTAAATGTAAGGTCAATAGACACCTCCTAACACACTAACTTGCATCTATTCTCTCAAAGACTCTTCACATCTACATCCTTACCCGTCTATCACCCTCTTTCTGAAATTTCCTATATCTAACCACTCTTTCTCATTACCTTCCCCTATGTAACCCCCTGTGCAATAGTGGCAGTGGAATGCCTTGCTTGGGGTGAAATGATAAAAAAAAATAATTTCTGACTATAAAGCTTTGGTTTGAATCTCACCATGGTCCATTTGTCAGGAAGGTGACTTTTTGATGTTATTGGTTTAGAGGAGGCACCATTGGAAAGTGCCTGAAAATCATACCACAGGTTGACCCCAACCTTTGTGAGGGAAATTGTGTAGACAGCTCCCTTTGAGGAGCTGTTGATGGTTATGCTAAGTCATTGTGACTGAGAGTTTTGGTGTTCTGGTCTTGTTCAGATTTTTGTTTGTACCGGATAACATGCTCTCTCACCCAGAAACTATAAATATGGTCTGCTCAGCTAAAGTTCAAGTATAAACCACAGGTGAGTCCATTGGTTGTTGAACAAACACAACTGTCCCTGAGCAAGCATCTGCAATGGAGATTAACTAGCCGCCTTTATAGACAGGCATCTTTGGATATGAGTCACTAGTTTATATATATATATATATATTAGATATATTTTTTCATCCTTATGTCTCCTTAAAAATAGATAAATTATTAGCCAAAAGTGCTTGGGAATATCAACAATCTGGAAAATTTCTCAACACACTCATTCCAGAAATAAAGAAAAATTCTAAGAACACAAAAAAATTCACTTGCAAAATATCCTATATCCATCATATTTAATGAAACATGTATAAAAGAATGATTGATAACCATATATATGGATGTGTATCATCTACACATATTTCATTCAGTAATGAATTAGAACACTCTCAGCCACTGGTATATGTACATTGTACACACTTCTACTGAGTGCCCATAGCTCAGAAATAGAATTGCCGACTGATGCCAATTCAGTTGGGTTTCAATCCTGGGTAAAAAGCAATCAGATGTCTAACCATACTGATTCGCTGTGATACAGTGAAACAGATCTGTCTGCAGATGATTATATGAATATATATTTGTTTTTTTAGGAAATCAATGGATGTTTTTATTCAGCATTATTTCCTATCACTACAAATGTTATTTTGCTGATACCCATATTTGAGATGATGTCCTTTTTTTTTTTAAACAGCGTGAATTATGTCTATCAATCTTCACTTTCAAGAGAGAGCACATTTCCATAAACAAAGGGGTATTATCTATTCAAATATGGTTATTCAGAAAATAGGAGTGGTAGCAAATATATGATAAAAATATACTTTCAAGGTATACTGTATTTATGAGAAAAAATGCTTAATATCAGAAACAGAGTGAGTAAATGTACAAAAATGGTCATTGAAGTCAATATCAAGTTGCAACAGTCTGTTTATACTTGAACACAATCATCAGTCCAGAACTAAAACAAATTAAGCAGACTCATTAATGATGACTTCCCAAACCACATTATAGATGCACAAATAAAACGATATTTCAAAAACCTCAGTAGACATGAAACAGAATATGGTACTTTTACAAAACACCTTAAATATATATAAAATTCTTATACTGCAACCAAATGCACAATAACTAAAAACAGGATGAAAATTAATTAAAAAAAATCACATTCATACTAATATATCCCTCATTGATCCGAATAAAAAATTAAAATTAATAATATATTTTTGATAAAATCCATTTCCTTGGCATTTTAATAGACACAAACAAAAACACATATAATAAAACCAACCAGCAAAAACTCTTACACTCTCAACTATAAGAGTGAATGCCCTAACTACTACAAAATAGCACTTATACACAACTTAATTAACTGAGAACAAATCGACTCCACAAAAAAATATTTTACTCTGAACTAAAAAATATTTAACAGACTCATTAATGATTAATTAATGATGACTTCCCAAACCACACTGTAGATGAACAAATAAGACGATATATCAAATATCTCAACACATATCAAGCTTCCACAAAACATCCTTAATATATCAAATTCTTATATTGCAACCAAATGCACGATAACTACATTAACAAGAGATCTTACATTACACATGTCAGACTATTTGTCTATTTTGAAACATTTACAACAACATTCCTGTCTACATTTACAATATAAAAAATAATTGATCACCAAACAAACAACAAGTGCAAGCTACAGAAACTTAAACCATCAATAAAATCAGCTATGAATACTGTAGTAATGTTCTAAAATGTTTATAAAAAGAACAATTTTTTCATGCTTTAATACATGCATGACATTACAACCAAAAAATTCTATAGTGAATAATTTTCACATTCTAATGAACATGAAACATAACTGTCAACTGATACATTTGAAGCAAAAAAACTTGGAAGAAGATTGTAAGTACTCGGGAACATTGAGGTATAGATAATAAAATTAACTGTAAAAGTTACAGCGTATTTCTTACATCTTTCAATTATAATACATGAAAGATTATCTGTGAGTACTAATGGATTTTATTAAAAATAAGCAGACATAAGTTTTGCCATTTATTTAATCTGACATACCCAAAAGATAATTTTCTGCTTAAATACACACACACACACACACACACACACACACATATGGGTGTGGCTGAATGATGAATATGTTTGTGTTCGGACCATGAAGCTGGGTTTGAATCACACCATGGTTGATTTATCAGGAAGGTGACTTCTTGATGCTATCAGCTCTGGAAGAGGTGATCTCAGTATGTGGCAACTTTGAAAAGTTGCCTGAAAACCATACCATGAGTTGACGCAAACCTTCTGAGTGAAATTAGATAGACAGAACTCCTTGGAAGCCATCAACAGTTCTGCTAGTCACAAGTCATCGAGACCAAGGATTTGAACATACTGGCCGTGTTCAGCCTGTTGTTCACACCAGATAACGTACTCTCTCCAGAAAATTTAACTAAGGTTTGCTCAGAATCCTCACAGAATAAACCACAGGTAGGGTCTGTGGGTGTTGGAAAAACACAGCTGTGCCTGAGCAGGCATCTGCAATGAGGATTAGCTTGCCATGTTAGCAGACAGGTATCCTCAGATATGGTCAGCCGTACACATAAAGACAAAAAGGGAAATTATTTTTTATCAACACATTTCGCCCCCTGATGGACATTATCATGCCAACTGTAAGGATTTTATTTTTTTTTGTTTACCTCTTTTTGTTTCAATTTATTCAAAAGGTCTACTAATATATGATAAATATCAACCTTATTGCCAATGTTGTTATCATTGTTTTTATTCCTCAAATTTCATTCACTGGCCTATTAAATCTACATATCATAAGAAAAACACATGGACCATCTTTCATTTTAATCATATCTATCTGTCAGATAAGTGCCATACATGTTACACACTTGGGGGATCATATCTTGAAAGAAACTGAATGGGCAGAAGATTTTCCTGTAGTAGGCTACCATTACTTCTGCAGTAGACTGATTACCACCCAAGGCTATAGAACCCAATCTGTTCTGCTATTTAACCCATAGCTGTAGGTAGAAGTGATGGATTAATACCTTTCTGAAGGGTATTTGTGGAAAAGTGAATACAACAAATTCTACTGGAATTCAAACTCGTCTCTCCGACTTCTCATTCCGAGCTGATATCCACTGTACCACATCCTATATATATATACGCGCAATTATATTATACATACATACACACACACACACATACACACACATGTGTGTGTGTGTTTGTGTGTATGTATGTATAATTATAGAGATATATGGTTTAAGTTAACTATTTCTTATCAATATAAATATACACTACCGGCCATAATTATTAGGCCACCTCAGAGTTTTAAAAAATGATATATTTCATACTATTTTTTAGTATTTATTGCCAAGTGAATAATTGTAAATGAAAATAGAATAGTTGTTTTGTTAATGCTGCACAATAAAATATGCATCAAATGAATTTATAAATATTTAATAATTACCTATATTGCAGTTTCATCAATGAAAGAATGAAAAACGTTTAGGGAGATTTGGACGAGTTCATTTTGCTTCTTTGCCTTGTAAAATTTTGTAAAGTAATAATAAAAGAACCATTTTATTTTCATTTAGAATTTTTCGCTTGGTAATAAATACTAAAAATAGTTTGAAATATTTACATCATTTCTTTTAAAAAACTTGGGTGGCCTAATAATTATGCCTGGTAGTGTACATTTGATATAATCTTTAAAATATATATAACTTCTGTCTATTTTGAAAATAGCTGTGTTAGAAATTTTAAAAATCAAAAACAATGAACAATTTTTGAATAGGATCACAGTGATGCAGACTCACTGCGTGGGATAATTAAATCATAACAAAATAGATTTTTTTTTCCGCACTGTTTAAAGCAAATAAATTCTGAGGATCAAATATAATGTTGTTGCTATTGTTATTGCATTTTTTTTGTTTTTACATCTTTCTCTTCTCTTATTTTTGATTGGTCATTCTGAATGTTTTGTAATTCATATCCTGGAACACATCTTTCATCTGATTGGTTGGTATTAGTGTTGGGTTACTCATTTTATGATTGGTGAGGTCAGTTGTTTGTTGAGTAAAGTATCTGCTGCCATGGCAACACTCTATATACTTTTATTCTTGACAATTTTTGCCCTGCAACCATTATTGGTTTCCATGGTTAACATTGATTTGATTATTGCAGTAAAGTGTAGCAGCACACTACTGCTACGCCCCACCCAAAAAAATAATAACGCTAGCTATTGTAATGCACAGAGAGTAAGAATGAATGCCACCATCACCAATACATGTAAAAGAAATAAATATATAAATAAAAGATGCTTTTGATGATCAGCTGCCAAGTTGAATAGGCTCAGACAAGTTGTGCAACAACTTTGGTGGGGATGTTAGTAGGTGTGTGTGTGGTGAAGTTCTGTACAAATTAAAACAAGGAAATAAATGGCACTTTTTTTTTTATGACTGGGAAAAAATGCTGGGAAGTTGGTATTGATTCAGATCAAGCCAAATTAATGATCCATTACAAATGAGTACTGGGCATGAAAAACATTTTAGGAGCAAAATGGGAAGAGCAAGGAGGGAGATTAATTGAGTAAAATGATGGGGTGAAAAAAGGTGCAAGAATAGATAGTCAAAAAGCCCTGAGAAGTAGGAACAGGGGTTCGGACAGAGATGTATACACTGTTTGTCAGGGGTAGAGAGAGGGAGTGTGTTAAGTGAAAGGAGAGAGAAAGTTAAAGAACTAATGAAAAAGAAATTAGAAGGAAAAAGTGAAAGGAGAGAGAAAGTTAAAGAACTAATGAAAAAGAAATTAGAAGGAAAAAGATTTTGAGAATAATGAAAAAGAAAAAAAAACGAAAAAAAGTGAGATTTTGTGGGTGAAAATGAAAGAGCAGAGGAAAGAAAATGAAGTGAAAGAGTTTACGAGTGAATATGAAAGCACAACAGGAAAGAAATTAAGGCAAAAGATTTTGTGAGTGAATATAAAAGAAAAGACAAGAGAATAGTATAATGAGGGGAAACAAGAAAGATAATAAAATAAAAGTAACCTGAATCAAAATGAAGGAGAAAGAATGAACAAGGGAAAAAAACATTTTAGAATAGAAGGAAAAGGTCTAGAAAAAATTGAAAAAGAACTGAAAAGTTTTGACTGTGAAAATAAAAGAGAAAAACCAAAGGCAAGAAAGAATGTGAATGGTGAAAGAAAGAAAAATGAAGAAAATGTGTTAGAGGAAAATCAAAGAGAAAAATAAAAGAAATCGAAAGATTTTTTTGAGTGCAAAAAGTCAAAGGGAACGAAGGAAATAACAAGTGAAAGATTTTTGAATGAACATGAAAGGAAAGAAAAGTTAATTATTTTGAGAGCCAAAATGAAAAGAAAGCTGAGTGAAAGTAAGTGAAAAAATAAAAAAAAATATGAGTGGAAGATGAAAAAAAAGAAGTGATGAGAAAAAATGGTGAATAATTTAATGAAGAAAATATATAATTAATGGATAATCAGGAAAAGGAAAATGGTAAGAAAATAATGAAAGATTTTGTTTTTAGTGAAGGTGAAAAAAAAATGGAAAAAAAGGAAACTCAAATATTAAGGATGATGGTGACAGAGGAAAAAATGGAGGGAAAGAGATATTGATTTAGAACGAGGAGTAAAATGGAAAAACAGAATCAGAAAGATAGAAGTAGAGAGAATGTTTAGAAAGAGGAGGCGAATGATAGTGTGAAAAAGAAGGGCAGAAAGAAGGTTGCCAAGTAAAAGTAATAAAAAGAAAAAAAATAGCAAAAGTTGGTTATTGGTATATAGTTTTGAATAGTCTTGCGTATTTTTGCTTAGTAATGATTGATCAATCAAAAAGCATGCATAAAGGATCAAACTATTTTATAAATTATCTGCATTTAATTATCTACTCAAAAAGACTTAATAAAATATCAAAATTTTAATTTCATTCTTTTTCTTATTCTTTCTCAATTTTTATGAATCTATAAAAATGCCAAGGGGTACACAAAATACCAAAATATTGGTAACCCTTGGTCAAAAGTTTTCTCATTGCCTTTGACTCCCTTGTGCCTTGGGGGTACTATTGTCTTGCTTGATGGAAACTAATTTTTAAGAAAGTTAATAATGGTGCTCAATGATTAAAAAGTAACAATAAAGTCAGAAATGAGAAAAAAAAATTACTTGTTCCCTTTTGTCTGAAAAGGCCCCATCAGTTAGGGAAACAGTTACCATAGCATATAGAGTACGTTCTTGATTATCCATACCTCATCATAAAAATGATGATGATGATGATATCTGCTAGGAATAAAACTTAATTAAAAATACTTAAGAGTATAGATTTTCCCAGATGAAAGATGGTGTTAGAAATGAAAGTGTGCTGGACAGTAATGTAATTTGCAATATGACAAATGAATGGTGAACAATTTCATCACAATTGAATAAAAAATTCAGTTCTATGGACACATCTTTAGAATAACATGGACTATTTATGTAATGAATGTGGAAGTTTTAAGAAGAATACATACAAGTTGCTAAGATTCTAATAATCTATACGTTAATTTTTCAGACTTCATTTAATCAAACTAAACCCATTCCAATGTTTCATTTCAGAATTTTCTTTCTGTCTCACTTTGAGAATTAAAAAAACTTATACGTTTGATATTTGACTTAACTTTTAGATGTGTATGAATACCTAAGTGAGCAGTGTATTGTTGAACTTATAACTGCATACAAAAATGTTGAAGAGGAGAATAATGATATTCTCTATGTCAAAGTTCAACAGTCCCAATTTGAACTATCGCCACTTAGTTATGGCAAAAATGATATCTTGTATAACTTTTAGATGTGTATGAACTCTTGTGGTGTATCTTAGCTGTGAGGGTTACAGTTGGTGATCAACACTTTGGTTCAAGGTTTGCAATGTTCTGGGTAGAATGTGTATAGTTTTAAGAATGTCTTTTATGTTTCTTTACTTTTGACTAAATCTGGGCTAGTAGTTTTGTTATTGTATCTTAAAATTGAAGGCAAAAATTTTTCTCACTTCATTTCTGTCTAAAGAGCACAAAATTGGATAGAAAGAAATAGTCTACAAGTGTTAGGCCAGTTTTACTAATATTTGTACTGAAACTGCACAGTCTTCGCTCTCCAGCCTTGATGTAAAGTTTTATTTTTAATCATTTCACCCCAGGCAAGGCAATATTGCTACTAGGACATGGGGGTAAAAAAGAATGAAAATAGTTTAACAAGGTGTAGTAAAGAAACAACAATAAAAGAACAGGATTCAAGAAAACAGAACATGTTAGTTAGATTAAAATTAAATTTTTGAAGATTGTAGTTTGCAGAAAAGCAAGAAAACAGATGTTTGAGTTTTGTTTAACAGCATATCAACCTTTGTGGGTCATATATCAACCTTTGTGGGTCATATATCAACCTTTGTGGGTCATATAATGCCAAAAACGGGAGTTTAAGGTAATTTCTTTTAATCGTCAGTTATAGTGAGACGGTTGATTTAGTCAGGTTTTGATGAATTTTTTTTTTTTGGAAACAGAAAATGTCTTCCAGTTTTGTATTCAAACATTTATTGCTGGCAATAATCATTTTCCTTCAAAAATCTATTATAGTTGCCATAATATATTTTTGAAGGAAAACAATTCCCCACCTTCAAATTGTCTATTTTTTATAAAAGTCGATTTTTAAGTATATAGTTCTATAAAAGTTTATTTTTATACTTTCAGTCTTTTGAAAGTAGTTTGTCGGTTAACTATTTGTCCATAGCTGGGACCCTAACTGGTGCTACCACTCCGGGTCAGGGAGGACCTGGAAACAATAGCAATTAAGAGGTGGTTCTATGCTCCTCACAATCTTCCAATCAGAGGCCTTGCTGCCAGATGCAGTTTATTGTCATACCCAGGACCACCCCATCCAAGGAAGGTCAGTGTTTAAAGACACTGTCTTAATCAAGAAAATGACAAAATCAAAATTTAAATACCTGGGAAGTGTTTTAAGATGACAATGAGAAATGTGACATCAAAATCCAAAGGTGCATTGAAATAGTGAAAAATGACTTCCAGAAAGCTAGGTAAAGTATTAAAAAGTAGGAAAAAATCTTTGTAGGAAACCAAGAAAAAGTTCAAAATAATATTATACTAGTTCTCATGTATAGCAGTGAATGCTGGAAAATTTCATCATGGATAAATGGAGACATGAAGAAACAGATCTGGTTCCACAGATGGTTGCTAAAAATATTATGGACATTACATGTGAGCAGTTAGAAAGTTTTAAGAAAAATGATAATGAAAAAAAAAACAAAACACAGAAAGTGAGGGTTGAAATTTCTGATTCACATAATGAGGAAAGAGAGCTTTGAGAATTTGACACACACAGGATATATTGAAGGCAAGATGGGCAGAGGGAAGTAGTGACTAATCTACCGAGTGAGCTTGTGTAAATGAATGGCAGAACAACGAGTAGAAAGAATAATAAATAAGTACTATTGCTAAGAGTTTCAAAGCATAGGAAGTTGTGGAAAGCTATGATTATCAACATTTGAAAGGAAGACTGTAATTATATTTCCACTGCTTTCAACTGTGGAGTAGTTTTCACACTGAAGGTTATAATTGACTTAACGTACCAAAAATGTTAGGAACTTGGTAATCTTTCATTGAAAGCTGACTCATTAGTATTCGGCTAATTGCCAACTAATATCAACTGCCTAGTAGTTCTACTGAACTCCAATAGAAGTCTAAAGAACTCCCATAAACTTTCCAAGTACTTCTAAGAACTTCTGTTAACTTCCTCTTAACTCTTATTAATATAGGAAGGAGAGTCCATTATCTGAGGAATAGGTGTGTTTCACTGTTCATGAAATCTTGGATATATGGATTCTGGGGGACATAGTGAGAATAGAGGTTTTGGAAAATCTAATACTCACAGGACAGATTGAGGGGAAATAAAGGACAGAGGAAATCAGTATGTAATATACTTGATGGGCTTGATTAAATGGATGGTAAAGCAGGGTTTAGGAAAAATAACAAATAAGGCATAACATTAAGAACTACAAGAGACAATAGGATGTAGAGGGCTACGATCAAGTGATGTCCTGAAGAAACACCGCATATATAAGAAGTGATTTCACTTGGAAGATAAACAAGTTCTGCTGATTCATATAAACTTAATTAAACTATCAAACATTAGTTCTGTCTGACCTTTGGGGATCTCCACCTTTGTATTTTATAAAGATGGTTTTTAGAATATAAATTTCTTTTCATTTCTTCTTATACAACTAAAGAGAATCAATCTTATTTTTCTTATTATAATTACAGAAAAAAGTATATATAAAAATGATGTACAAAAAAGAGGCTATGTAATATCAAGTTTTTATTAACACTTGAATTTACGAGCAAGTTCAACCTTGAATTGATGTAGCAATGTCTTTAATTTCTGGTTGGTAGTGAGTTATTGCAGCTGTCATGAAGTCTTATAAATGTTCTGTTCTACATTTTATCACTTCAAGATAAACTTGATGTTGCTTTAGTTGGATTAGATTTTGTTTAACGTCCTGCTAACCCTAGTGGGTCATTTTACACCAACCAACTTGATGGTTCAAAATACTTTATCTGTTCATGTTATGATATAAAAAGTACATTGTCTTGTTATCAAATAAAAAAAAATAATGGTTTTGTAACTTGAAATGTCAATTACAGGTAAGGGACTTTAAAATCAAGCAGGTACATAAATTTAAATACCTAGGAAGTGTTTTAACAGAAGACGGAAAGTGCGACACTGAGATCCGAAGGTGAATTGGCATGGCAAAAGAAGCATTCCAGAAGGTGAGTAAAGTATTAAGAAACAGGACAATTTCACTAGAAACAAAGAAGAGAGTACTGGATTGCTTTGTGATGTTGGTTCTTCAATATAGCAGTGAATGTTGGACAATATCTTCGAAGATGAAGGAAAAACTTGAAGCAGCTGAAATGTGGTTCTACAGAAGGATGCTGCAGATATCATGAACCAAGCATGTGAGCAATGATGAGGTTTTGGAAAGGATGGAGATGAAAAGGAAATTAATACTGAGCATCAGGAAGAGACAAATAAAGTTCCTGGGACATACAATGAGGAAGGAGGGATTGGAGAACCTGTTACTAACAGGCCAGATAGAGGGGAAAAGAGACAGAGGAAAGCAGCAGATAACATATTTGAAGGACCTGATCAGATGGATGATGGAACGAGGGTTGCATGGTGCAACAGAAGAAAGTTTGCTAAGAGCCACCAGGGATAGGGAGATGTGGAATGCCATGATCGCCTACGTCCTGAAAGGACATGGCACATATAAAAAGAAGAATATTAAGAAACTAAAACAAATGATGGAAAGAGAATGATTTATTTGAGCTGCTTTATTTTCCATGTGGTTTCATAGTAAAAAATGACTGCTCAGTACTTCCAGATAAGATTTTCCCTTCTTACATTGGAGAGTGTCCAAAGGGAGAAACTCTTGAAGATTAACACAGTTAGCATCTTCTTTCATTGACTCACACATCAAGTGCGCTGCCAGTTGATTAGAACATTAGTGTTCTGACCATAAGACACACATTTGAATTTTGTCATGGTTGATTCATCAAAGTAACTTCTAGGAAATACTGGTCTAAGGAGATGATTGCTGTTTGCAGTGTTGTTAAGAAAGGGCCCAAATGATATCACAAATGAATCCAAGCCTCCTGAGTGAAATTAGGGATATAAAACTGGAAACTGTCAATGGTTATGCCAAAATAAACTCACAAGTTACCATGACCAAAGGACTAAGAAAGTGTTAGCTAAGAATAATTGGAGTAGATAGACTCAACTATTGCCCGGTTCACACTCCACCCATGTCTATTGAACAGGTGAAGAGGCTCATCCCTTGTTTCCTGTTTAGGATGTGGTTTCCGGTTTTTCTCTTTTCCAATCTTTTCACTCATTTTTTTTATTTTAATTTTTTTTTCAATTGGAGTAGATAGACTAAACTATCGCCCAGTTCACACTCCACCCACGTCTATTGAACAGGTGAAGAGGCTCATCCCTTGTTTCCTGTTTAGGATGTGGTTTCCGGCTTTTCTCTTTTCCAATCTTTTCACTCTTACGTAGCCCTCTGCACGTCAGTGGCGTTTTCGCCTTGCTTGGGGGTGATATGATTAAAAAAAAAAAAAATTTATGGTTACATCTAGTCAGTTCAACTTTGAACTGATGAGACCTTACCCCCAATCTAGTACTTCACTTAAATTCATAAAGTCTGAGTAACATAGTAAAGTAAGTTTATCAAAACGATTACCATAAAATTATTTATAGAAAAAGTATAGGGAAGCTGCAGTGAGAAAATGACTGAAGCCAAGATGCCAGGTCAGGACCAATAATAGTGCTGATATTTTTGTGGATTTTATGAAGAGTCTGTAGATGAATGGCAAGAGCACTGGATTATAGGTGTCAGCATTAGTCAAGGTATAGACAAATGGCAGATATATATCAGATATATATATATATCAGATACATTCAGGAGAGAAAAATTGTCTAATACAAACATAGTAAACCAAATTCCTTTGCATCAGACCTAGCAATGGATTCAATATAATATTTCCACTATTTACATTATTTAGACTATTGTCCTCAACTTTGTTGCCATTTGTATGACATTTTGGCCATTGTATGCTCCTGCCTTCTTCAGGTGCTAGGAATTTCAAACTGAGCCCTTTATTATGATCACTGCGGTATAGCATTCTCATTTCTTTTGTGTGAAGCCTCTTTGGTAGTCATGAGTTATCTCCCTCTAACCTTATAAGTTACTTGTTCAAACATCGTACAAATGGCAACAAATACGAGGACAATAGTCTGAATAACATAAATAGTGTAAATACTATCTTATCTCAGAAATATAGACATAATATTTCCACTTCATGTTAGCCAAGAATGTAAGCCCAAGAAAGTACAATAAGTCATTTTCATGTATCAGCCATGATGATGAGAGGCAAGAAGAGGTCTTTCAAGTGATTGATAGAGAGAAGTTTACTTTTGCAGGCATTAAAATTAACAAGCCATTCTTTGCCCCAGTTAACAACAGACTGTAAATCATCCTTGAGAGCAGCTGTCAATTTGAGCTTATTGAACTGATCATACTTTCTATCATGACAAGAAATGTTTGTGTCATCAGCATAGATACTGAGTTGAGAAATAGTGTCATCAGGAAGGTCATTGATGAAAATTAAGAACAATGTCAATTCAATAATAGAGCCCTGGGGTTGGTTGGTTGGTTCATTTAACCTTCATATCAACCTTTATTAAATCATTTAATGCTGAGAATCGTTTTGATTTGTTTTATTTAGTTTATTTGTTTTATTGTTTTTGTTTGTTTTTTTATTCAAAAAAGTTTTGTTGGTAACGGTTTTCATTCAAAAAGTTTTGTTGAATACTTTTATAGCATTTTGACCCCATTTTGGGGGGTCAACTATTTACCCATAGTTGGGACCCTAACAGGTGCTACCACTCCGGGTCAGGGTGGACCTGGAAACAACAGCAATTAAGAGGTGGTTCCATGCTTCTCACAACCTCCCAATCAGAGGCCTTACTGCTGAATGTAGTTTACTGTCATGCCCAGGACCGAGAGCTCTGGGGAACACCTGCATTAGTACTAAACGATCTGGAAGGGAGGCCATTGAAGCTAATTTTCATTTGATAAGAAACACTGAATCAGTTCAAATATCTGTCTGGAATGCTATATCCATTCAACTTTGAAAGAAGACTGGTATGTCAAACCATGTCAAATGCTTTTGAGATGTCCAAAAGCAACAACCTGAGCTTCACCGTTCTTATCTAAAGCTTGATAGAATTTTTCAGCAATTACTACATCAGCAGCTGACCTCGACAAGTCATATTTCTTATCTGGAAGAAAATTCTGCAAGATGAGATGCTTAATCAATTCAGAGTTGATTAGGGCCTCTAGTAGTTTGCCAAAAAAAAAAAAAAAAGAAGGTAGATGGATAATAGTTCAAAAGGTTAGACAGTTCATTTGAGTTCTTAAAGACCGCAACAGCAGTGGAGGAACTCCAACAAGCAGGAAAGAAGAAATATAAGAATAAAAAAGCTGGCAAGAAAGAAGAGAATAAAAAAGAAGAAAAAGAAATTAATGGAAAAGAGACGACGGGGAGGAAAAAGAAAAGAAGACTGAAAGGGAGAGAGGGAGAGAAAGAAGTATAAAAAGAGGAATTTAGCAAGAGCAAAGAAGAGGGGTTTTAGAACAGAACAAAGGAAGATGGAAAGAGGGAAAGAAGAAGACAGAAGAACAGAGAGAAAGAAAAAAGAGGATTGATTTGACTTTTTATGACCTATCAACTTTCTGCAGGTCATTTAAAGGCAGAAAATATTTTTAGATTGTAAGACTTGCTTTTATGGGATAACAATGACTTTTTTTTTTAAAAGTCCTATCAAATAAGTATATAAGATATTATCCAAATGCAGACCCAATTGTGCCGACACTTATAAAAATTGTGTTTAAACCTTTCTAATGGATGCCACGGAATATTGAGCAACTTTTTTTTTAGAAGTTGAGTAGTCCTACCTATGTAGTAAGATTCACTCTGACATTTAAATTGATATCGACAGATTTGTTTTTTTTTTTTTTTGGCTTATGAAAGTTTGGCAGGTTATTTGAAGTCATGAATACTTTTAGATTTAAGAACTTTTTGGAGATAATACATTGAATTAATAGCTAAATCCACTGCTAGGTCACTCTGTAGGGTCAGAAAGATTTTTTCTGCCTGAATCCATCTTGCACATATACAAATCAACCATTTGTCCATGCATGGAATTCTGTTTCCATATCTGGTCAGGCTACCTTGCTATTCATCTTAGTGTTCTCGACAGGCTCCAAAGGCAAATCTGTAATGTGAATGGTTCTGACCTGGCAGCTCAACTCCAGCTACTTTACTGGCGGGATGTGGCTTTCCTCCGTCTCTTCTACAAATATTTTCATGGCTTCTGCTCTGAAGAACTTAGGTCACCGGTGCCCCCTCCACAAGAATTTACTCGGGCAACCAGACTGGCATCAAGGTTCCACCCTTTTACACATCAACCAAATACAGGTGATAATTCTACTCCAGCAGCTTCTTTTCTCGCACGTCCTGCCTGTAGAACTTCCTTCTATATACTTGCTTTCCTGACGGCTATAACCTCCAAGAATTTAAATCCAAAGTCAATTTCCATCTCTTATCTCCTTAACTTCAGCCCTTTCCACATCACATGTACTTTTCCTTTCTCTCTACCTTCGTAACTGTCATCACGCCTGTGTTCATATCCTTCTCATGCCCTTTTCCTTTCTCCCCCCTGTAGCTGGTTCATTTTTGTCTTCACTCTTTTTCTGTATAAAACTTTAACTCTCTTATTTAGCCCACCACCTTGCTTGGGGTAAAATGATTAAAAAAAAAATTCTATGAATTAACTTATATTTTTGGGAGAGGCAGCTATATTTGCATGTGGTGAATATAATAAACTTAACTGGAATTAAAATTTGGCTCTCCAATTTTCTATTTTGAACCATTGCATATCCAAGCTGAGAGCACCAAGCTGAGCAGAAGTAGTGACTATGCTCAATGTTGCTTAACTTTGATGATTATATGAGAATGAATGTTTCAATATGATAGGATTGTAAGCCAAAAAAAAAAAAAAGAAAAAGAAATAGGAAAAAAATGGAGGTTAAAATGAAATTAGAAGAATAAAAGTAAAAGATAATAATCAGGAAGATTTCAAGTACAAGGGCAGATAAGGCAAGAACAAATGAGGAGCAAATATACAAGCTGAGTGAGGGTAGTGGGCAAAAATGCAATAGATGTGTTAAAAAATGGGAGCCTAATATTTGCAGCAAAGTTGAGAAAGAGGGCAAATAGATTATGTGTACACGAAAAGATTTTAAGAAACAAAAGTTGAAAAACAAAAGAAAATAAAAATAAAAAAGATTAACAGAAATCCCAGAGAAAGATTATCAAGGCATGAAATGCAGACAAGGAGATGAAATCAGAGACACTGGAACGAGAGATGCACACTCTAGGGTGAGAGGTTGCCGGTTGGATTGAACTAGATTCCGTGCGTTGTCTGTTGGGATTTTATGACGATTAAAATTCTTTTGGCTTCATTAATGAACTTGCTGGCTTTGTCAGCAGAGCCAGGAATCTCTTCTCAATAATTGTTACCATGAGGTCAATTTGGAAAGAAAACAAATCAATAATTATCTGGAAATAGAATTTTTCTCTTGTAATGGAGCTGTGGGGTAATTGATTTAAAATATTTTTTTATTATTTTTATTATTTCCTGAATTCTCTGAAAATTTTAAAAATTTGAACACTGTATCAGCAGTAAAATTATGTAAAAATGTTAAAGCAATGAAACTGGACTTAATTAAACAAGATTTATATTAAGATCAATTCAAAAAGATATCCTACCTATCTTTGAAACATGTTCTGTAATATATTAATTTAAATGCTTATGGCCATATCACATTTTCAGAAAAATGTTTCAATTTCAGAAGCTGTTACCACTCTTTCCTGTATTGATGCTTATGGTTCAATCACACTGAAACACCAGTTCTTACATGATCACAAAAGTTAAGCAACATTGAGCCAGGTTAGTACTTAGATGGATGACTACTAGGGAATACAAGGTGCTGTAATCTTAGATGTATGGGTGGTGTAATAGATAACGGCTCAGAACTTTTAATCTGAGAGACAAATTACAATTCTAG
The DNA here is from genome assembly GCA_037127315.1 of Ascarosepion bandense. Classification (NCBI taxonomy): domain Eukaryota; kingdom Metazoa; phylum Mollusca; class Cephalopoda; order Sepiida; family Sepiidae; genus Ascarosepion; species Ascarosepion bandense. The sequence goes on from JBBBDQ010001127.1 coordinate 1,510,609, forward strand.
TTGGGTTTTGTTATATTTAATTACATCCAAATACCTTTGTAAAAGGTATGGATCAACCCCTTCTTCCCCCAGCTATGGGTTAGTTAGTTAATCATTCTTATCTTCAAAATATTCTTACAATCTAAAAATATTTACTGACTTTGAATAACCTGCAAAAGGCTGATAAGCCATAAAAAATAATCAGTCCATCATTATCAATTTAAACATCATCGTGAAGCTGGCTACATAGATAGTACCACTAAACTTCTAGAGAAGAGAATTGCTTAATATGTCCTGACATCTATTATAAAGCATAAGACTAGATAATTTGTGGGAAGGCACATCTGGGTTCGTAATCAGAAAACATTTTATAAAAATCAAGAATACACATCATCTTTTCAAGGGGACTGTTTTATGTAGATTTAATTCTAGCTATCATTTAAAAGTCTTTGAAACTATTTTCATTAAATCAAGACAACATTCTTTATGCAAAGAGAAAGATTAGCTGTTAGGGCTGAATATATATATTAGAGTACATGTTTTATGATCAGTTTTTACACAAAAAAATAGGTGCTTGTTCTGAACAGAGGCAATTTTTTTGAAGAGGTTAAAAATCATGAAACTTTGATGGCTGGTTGTATTTATAGAGAGTGAAACTTTTTCTGAAGCAATTAAAATTCATGCAAAACAATTCAGGGTTCCCATTATGCATAAAGTTGGCTTAAACACAAATATATGTGGTCAGCTAGTTAATTGCCATACATGATACATGTATGGACAAACATGCCTCAAAAGAGACATGACTGACTAGGCAGAAGATTTTCCTGTAGTAGGTTGTCATTTCTTTCTGTGGTAGACTGGTTACCAACCAAGGCTATACAACATAATCTACTCTGCTATTCAACCCATAGCTGGAGAAAGAAGAGATGGATTAATACCTTTCCTAAGGGTATTTGTATGTAAGGGAATGAAATGAATTTAAAATTCAAACTCAGATTTCTGATTTCTTGTTCCAAACCAATATTCATTATATCATATTGGACATCTGTCTCAAGATATTCTTGATAAGCATGTATTTTTTTCTTTATCTTTCCTTTTTAGTCAGTGTGCAGAAAAATTTTACTTTTCTTGAATGAGTTCTGAAAACCAATAAGTGGTTAGCGTGTTCCATTTTTCCTTTTCTTTTCTTTTACTTGTATTGTCATTTTTTAAAATGTACGTCTATTTTTACTACTTCAACCCTGTAGCATTCAATTTGCCTGAACTCACCCTGTAAATATCAGCTCTCAATTTTCAATCTATTGTAGCCTGCCCCATGCATACTCTGCCATAATATATATCAAGACACCAGCATTAATAACGTAGGAAATCATACAAACACTAAGACCCTGATCACAAATGGTGGGACTTTAATAAACAATATTTTTGAGACAGATTTGAGCGTGCTTTATGCTAAAAGGTGAACTTTTTGCCTCTGTAAGATCTTCATGCAAAAATATAGCCATATTACTATTTTTTGTTTGTGTTTTTACTGTTGTTCATCCAATACAAGGCCTAAGAGCAACTCAAGGTAGCGTGTTACAAAATAAAGTTGTTTGAAGAACACACAGGGGGAGAGTAAGAGATGCATATAATGAAGTCATGTAGGTGAACCTTAAATATGGTTAGGTTAATATTATAGCGATTGAGGGGGCCTCTTTCATGCTACAATGCAACAGTTTGGAGATAAAAGCTGAGTGAGAGTTCCTTCTTACCAGTGGAATATTAAAGGAATGTAGATGTGTTGACTTGGTCTGAGAAAACCTATCTGTGAAGGTCTTGAATGGTAGAAAAAAAGTAATTTAGTTTTGTCATGAAAATAGTGATAAAGCAGCAGGGGCTAGCAATATTTTGTTTGTGAAAAAAAGGAAAAAAAATTGATCACCCACAAAGCCAGATAAATGTTCTTTGAACTCTGTTAAGGCTGGAAATGGATGATTTAGCACCAATATCTGATTTTAAAGTTTTGCTTTCTTAACTGCAATTCAAACTTATATTTATCGTTTTGACTTTAGTATAAACTGAACGTAAATTTACTTAGTAATTAAATATGATCGAGAAACTAGAAAAACAAGTTCGAATTCTACTCAAATTTGTTTTTATGTGCAAATTCTATATCTTCAGTCCCAGAAGTTAACCAATTTTAATTCTGACGTAAAACTACTTCTTCTATCTGCCATGTTTCATCAGGACATAAGCGATTATGGCCTTCCACATCTCTCTATCCCTGGTGGCTCTCAGCAAGCTTTCTCCTGTTACCACACCCTAACCCCATTCTGCCATCTATTTGCTGAAGCCCATCAAGTATCTTACATGTTGCTTTCCTCTGCCTCTGTTTCCCTCTATCTGACCTGTGAGTATCAAATTCTTCAAGCCTTCTTTCCTCATTACATTCCCCAGGGACTTCAGCAGTCTTTTCCTGATGTTAAGTATTAGCTTCCTTTTGGTTTCCATCCTCTCCAAAACCTCATCACTGCTCACATGTTTGGTTCATGGTATCCTCAGCATCCTCCTGTAGAACCGCATTTCACTTGCTTCAGGACTATTTCATCTTTGAGGAGACTGTCCAGTATTCACTGCCATACTGAAGGACAGACGTCGCATAGCAATCTAAAACTCTTCTTTATGTGATGTCTGTTCTTTAATAAGTTGAAAAAATAAAATATTGGAGACAGACTTTTTCGGTATTGTTCAACTAAACGTGTTTAAAAATATTCTTGCTGCTTTAATACACCTTTCTTATATATATATATATATATATATATATATATATATGGTATTTACCTTGAGCTTCTTCATAAAATCTAAAGAAGAATCTGCAACATTTTGAGTCCTTATCTGGCAGTTCAGCTACAGTCACTTTCACACTGTATGAAGTTCATCATCATTTATCCATCACACCCAGATGGTGCATCGGGCAGCAGCTTTTTGTTGCTGTTTCTTTAACAAACTGTTTTTTACGGGGCAGGGTTGTTAGCCCTGCACCCAACCCCCAAACCTGGAGAAAAGGTGGACCATTCTTGGTCCTTACGTTTACAGCACCTGGTATTCCAAAATGGTCACCCATTTAAGTACTGACCAGGTTCGATGTTGCTTAACTTCGGTGATCGGACGGGAATCGGTGTATTCAGCACGATACTGGTATAGACTTAGTATAACTACTTTTGCGGTAATTGTTTGGATGAGCTCTTTGCTATGGGACCTAGATTTTTTTAATTTAAGCATAGACTGGCCTCAAGATCTCAGCAATTTACAGTTGAGTTGACTAGATATAACCATAAATTCTATGATAGCAATTTCTTTTATTCACATTTCTGGCTTATGGAACTCACTCTATGCTTTCTTCTTCTTCTTTTATGTGCCTCGTCCCTTTAGGATGTAGGCGATCATGGTCTTCCACTTTTCCCTATCCCTGGTGGCTCTGAGCACGCCTTCTCCTGTTACACCATGCAATCCTCATTCCATCATCCACCTGATTAGGTCCTTCAAATATGTTATCCGTTGCTTTCCCCTGTCTCTTTTGCTTTCAGCCTACTTTAATCTTAAAAAATTTAAATGCAATGTCAATCGCTATCTACTGTCCTCTTGATTACATTTCCTCTTTACACTTATCTTTAATTTTTCTTTTTCTAATTCTTTCTCACTCAGTAACCTTTGTGCTTCAGTAGCTTTATTTTTTTGCATGAGGTGAAATGGATAAAAAATATATGTATGTGTGTGTAAATGTTCTCAAATAGAGTTTATCTGTAGAAGAGACAAAATGAAGAAAAAGATCTCTTTCCCTGGAGCATTCTTTTGAGGTTTGCAAACAGCCAGTAGTTGTTGGGGGCCAGATCTGGAGAATAGGGTGAATGCAGAAGGAATTCAAAGTGAAATTCATGTAGTTTTGCCCTCATTATGGTCTACTTGTGACATGGTGTATTGTCTTGGTGAAGGGTCACTTTTTCTTCATTTGTGGCTGTTTTTTGGTGATTTCTTCCCTCAAATGCACCAATAATATTCACTATTGATGGTTCTTCATTTCTCAAAATAATCAATGAAGGCCAAAACCTTGTCTGCAGATAATTGGGTCTTTGGTTGCTTTGGATGACTTTAACTTGCTGTTGCTCACTCAGCTGACTGCCAATTCGACTCCATAGTGAAGTGGTTGATCCATGTTTCATTCATTGTCACATATTTATGCAAAAACTCCTCCATGTTGCATTGAAACAGTTGCAAACAACGCTCTAATTCATCAATACTTTGTTGTTTTTTGATCGACTGTGAGCAAATACGACACCCACTTTGAACACAGCTTTCTCCTTGACAAATGTTCATGCAAAATGGTGAATACACTGCCTTCTGATTTGTTCAACTCCGCTGATATTTTACACA
>JBBBDQ010001127.1:1520000-1672500 GCA_037127315.1 Ascarosepion bandense
ATCTATCAGGAATGGTGAAATGTCGGAAGAACCAGGGCACAAATTTCCTGTAGATGACCTTAAGATCAAGGCACTCTTGAGATATTCACATCATTAGTGAATTGGTTTCTTTTCTTATCAGAGTAGCATTTTTATCAGAGTAGCATTTTTAATTGTTGTCACTCACATTATGGTGGGAAAACAAAGCATTTGACATATTGTTTTATAAAATGTTCCTTTTGTGTTCATATAATATTTTATTTAGATTCCTTGAGGCTTCTATGTATTTTTTGTGATAATTATTACTGGCAATTTAGTAAATTTGTCTTCAAAGTTTTAGCTTATTGTATTTGTATTTTGTCTAGTATTGACTTATTGTTTTGGATGGAGTAGTAACTAATTTTATGTTGACTTTAGATAGATTCTTTTCAAATGTAGATGTGATAGACTTAGTCAGTAGAACAAAATATTTTGTCAGTAGAACAAAATATTTTGTCAGTAGGGGCCATTTTTAAAAAATATTCTATGAACCTTTTGCTTTTGATTAAATATAAAATAATTTGAGTACTGGAGATGTTTAGAAGTGCTGTCAATGTATTTCTCCACTTCCTGTAAATAACGCAGGCCACTTAACTTATTTTGTATCTGAAACAGAAACAACAAAATACACACATTATATATTTTGTTTCATCCCAAGCAAGGTGGTACCACCATTAATGCACAGAGGACTACATAAGAGAGTAAAAGTTTAGGCAGGAGGAGAGTGAAGAGAAAGACAAACCAGTTAAACGTGGTGTTAGGGAAAGGGCAAGAGAAGGGTGTGAAGACAGTTGTGAAGGTAGAGAGAAAGGAAAAGAACAAGATACATGGGGTGATGTAGAAAGGACTGGAGTCAAGTGAATAAGAGATGAGAATTGACATTGCATTTAAATTCCTGGAGGTTGTAGTCATCAAAAAAGCAAGTATTTTGGAAGAGAGTTCCACAGGCATGAAGAAGCTGCTGGAGTAGAATTGTCGGCTGCATTTTGTTTGTTTTATCTGTAAAAGGGTGGGACATTGTTGCCAATCTGGTTGCACTAGTAAATTTTTGTGAAAGGGCACTAGTGACTTAAGTTCGCCGAAGCAGAAACCATGAAAATATTTGTAGAAGAGACAGAGGGAAGCCAGAACCTGCTGATAAGAAAGTAGAAAGTGGCTGGAGTTGAATTGCTAGGTTGGGACTGATCACATTGCAGATTCTCCTTTGGAGCCTGTTGAGAACACTGAGATGAACAGCAGGAGTGCCTGACTAGATATGACAACAATATTCTATGCATGGTCGGATGATTGATTTGTATATGTGCAAGATGGATTCAGGTGGAAAAAAACTTCCTGACCCAACACAGTATTTCAACCTTTCTAGATGTGTGTTGTGGTACAGTGGATATCGACTCGGAATGAGAAACCGGGGAGCCGAGTTCGAATTCCAGCTGAATCCATTGTATTCACTTACGCGCAAATGCTCTTGGGAAAGGTATTAATCTGTCTCTTCCTTCCAGTTATGAGTTAAATAGCAGAACAGATTGGGTTCTATAGCCTTGGTTGGCAACCAGTCTACTGCAGAAAGCAATGGCAACCTACTGCGGGATAATCTTCTGCCCAGTCAGTCATGTTTCTTTCAAGACATGATTGCCCAAGCGTGTATCACTTAACTGACTGACTAGCAGTAGATTTAGCTATTGATTCAATGTAATGATTCCACTTGAGGTCGGAATATAGGGTAAGGCCAAGGAGGTGCAGTATATAAATTGGCAGTGAAAATATAACAAACTAACGACTGATAATTCTGGAGGGTTTGTAGAGGATGACATGTCACACTCTGCAGCCTCTTTCCTACAGATGCAATATCACAAACCTTTCAATACAATATCACTATTTCCATAGCAGATTAAGAACTATTCTTTAGTTACACCATCACAGACCTTTACATGACATGCTAATTCTATAGCAAGTTATCTTTAAGATGGAAATTACAATCAGACATTTTTTTTTCAATGAACAAATTCCTGTAGAATCAATTCCTGCAAGGATGCTTCTCAGAAAGCTTCTGTTGTTTCCCCTTTAAGTCAAGAATCTTGCATCTATCCTCCTCATCTTCACCTTGCATTCATAAATAAATCAGTGATAAAAATTTAATGGACTTCTTCTATGTGCCCTGTCCCTTCAGGACGTAGCCGATCATGGCCTTCCACATTTCCCTATCCCTGGTGGCTCTTCTCCTGTTACAGCGTGCAACTCCCGTTCCATCATCCACCTGATTAGGTCCTTCAAATACGTTATCAGTTGCTTTCCTATGTCACTTTTTCCCTCTATCTAGCCTGTTAGTATCAGATTCTCCAGCCCTCCTTCCTCAGCTGTCTCTTCCTGATGCTCAGTATTAATTTCTTTTTTGTTTCCATCAATTGTAATACCTCATCATTGCTCACATGCTCGATCCATGATATTTGCAGCATCCTTCTGTAGAACCACATTTCAGTTGCTCCAAGTTTTTCCTTCATCTTTGATGGTATTGTCCAGCATTCACTGCCATATTGAAGGAAGGACATCATGTAGCAATCCAGTACTCTCTTCCTAGTTACTAGCAAAATTGTCCTGTTTCTTAATACCATACTCAACTTCTGGAATGCTTCCTTCGCCATGCCAATTCGCCTTCAGATCTCTGTGTCGCACTTTTCGTCTTTTGTTATAACGTTTCCAAGGTATTTAAATTTTTGTACCTGCTTGATTCTGGTATAATTTTAGAGAGTTTGTGGAGGATGACATTCTACAGCCTCTTTTCTACTGATCCAATATTCATAGTAAATGTTCAAATCCGATACATTCTTTAGTCCCACCATCACAGACATTTACAGTTAGAAATGTCATGCTAAATTTATGGAGTTGAATCATTTTCATTACTGCTCAATTCCAATTGTAAGATGGTAATTCCAATCAGACAGACTTTCTCTCAAAGAACAAATTCCTGTATGGATTCTTTTCTGAATACTTCAATCGTTAATCATTGCCTCTTCAAGTCAAGAGTCAATCATTTATCCTCCTTATCCTTACCTTACATTCATATCACACACCTCATTCATTAAAATTCTACCTTGAGTGGCTCTTGAGCCCTGTATTGGGTAAATTTCAGAAAAAAAAAAATTGTTGTTTTGGTCAGACTGGGGACTTCTTAGCAGAAATATTCAGAATTATTTAGGCACTGGTAAAATATATATAAGTTCTTTACTAAGCTAATTTCTTTCCCCCTGTATTTTTGTTAACCTTTTCTTATCTTTTTTTTTTTCAGCAATCAAACTTCCTGTTTTACTGACATTTTGACTTCTCACCATTTCTGCAGCAGCACACATCACACTGAATACTGAAGGGTGATTCACTTGGGAACAGAACTTATTGATTTCATGATGCATCCAATTTATATTTTTGACACTCTCATCCTCATTATCTCTGCAACACTTCCACCTACACGCTACATTCATTTTTTATTGATCTGAGCAGCTATTAAATTTGACTGTATGGAGCATTTTATTAACTTCTAAAAAGAAGATTTCCAAATTAATCTCTAGAGAAAAGAAAAAAATTACTATCGTGTTGTCTCTTTGTCTGGAGAATTGCAAAAAGAAATAAAATTATGTATGTTAAAAACTCCCTAAAATTGCTGAAATATAATTGGTAAGGGAATCAGTGTGTTCTCAGCTAAGGGCAGTTTTTGGACACATATTTCACCTTTGTAAAGTGGTTCCATCTATATCAAATTAAATATTTAGCAGAACTATAAAACTAGAATTGACAAGTTCAGTGGTGGGTATCAGTTTGCTATCATAATTTACTGTATGAATGCAGCAGCTTCAGATTAAGTAAAATCTTCTAATTTTAAAAAAAAATAATCTCTATTATATAACAACAGCAACTTTTCTGTCCATCACATAATGTTGCGCTAGACAGTTTTACTCCTCAGAATCTATCTTACATGGTTTTTTTTTTTTTTTTTTTTTTTTTTAAATCATCTCACCCCAAGCAAGGCATTCCACTGCCACTATTGCGCATGGGGCTACATAGGGGAAGGTAAAGAGAAGGAGTGGTTAGACATAGGGAATGTCAGGAGGAAGGTGACAGATGAGTAAGGATAGCGAGGATGAGGGTTAGGCAGATGGGAAGAGTGCTTGATAGAATGGGAGCAGGTTAGTGTGTTACGAGGTGTCTATTGACTTTACATTTAAACTCCTGGAGATTGTAGCCGTCGAGGAAGCAATCGTTTGGAAGAGAATTCCACAGTCGGGACGTGGAAGGAAAGAAACTGTTGGAGTAGAAGTTACGGCTACATTTTATCGGTTTCACTGTAAAAGGGTGGGATCTAGTTGCTAATCTAGTATCTCGTGCAAATTCATATTTAGGGGGTACCAGTGATCTAAGTTCATCGGAGCAGAAGCCGTGAAAGTATTTATAGAAGAGACACAGGGAAGCCACATCGCGCCGATGGGAGAGAGACTGCAGGCAGTCTGCCAAGTCGGTATCTATCACATTACAGACCCTCCTCTGAACCTTATCGAGAAGCCCGAGGAGAATAGCAGGGGCACCCAACCAGAGATGGCAGCAGTATTCAATGCACGGGCAGATGGTAGATTTGTAAATGTGCAGGAGAGATTTAGACGGAAAAAACTTCCGGGCCCTACACAGAGAACCGACTCTCATAGCAGCAGATTTAGCAATGGATTCGATATAGTCATTCCATTTGAGGTCCGCTGAAAGTGTGAGACCAAGGAGGCGTAGTGTTTTACTCTCTGACTATATCGAATCCATTGCTAAATCCGCTGCTATGAAAGTCAGTTCTCTGTGTAGGGCCCGGAAGTTTTTTTCGTCTAAATCTATCCTGCACATTTACAAATCTACCATCCACCCGTGCATTGAATACTGCTACCATATCTGTTCTCCTCGGGCTTCTCGATAAGGTTCAGAGGAGGGTCTGTAATGTGATAGATACCGACTTGGCAGACCGCCTGCAGTCTCTCTCTCACCGGCACGACGTGGCTTCCCTGTGTCTCTTCTATAAATACTTTCACGGCTTCTGCTCCGATGAACTTAGATCACTGGTGCCCCCTAAATACGAATTTGCACGAGATACTAGATTAGCAACTAGATCCCACCCTTTTACAGTGAAACCAATAAAATGTAGCCGTAACTTCTACTCCAACAGTTTCTATCCTTCCACTTCCCGACTGTGGAATTCTCTTCCAAACGATTGCTTCCTCGACGGCTACAATCTCCAGGAGTTTAAATGTAAGGTCAATAGACACCTCCTAACACACTAACCTGCTCCCATTCTATCAAGCACTCTTCCCATCTGCCTAACCCTCATCCTCGCTATCCTTACTCATCTGTCACCTTCCTCCTGACATTCCCTATGTCTAACCACTCCTTCTCTTTACCTTCCCCTATGTAGCCCCATGCACGATAGTGGCAGTGGAATGCCTTGCTTGGGGTGAGATGATTAAAAAAAAAAAAAGAAGTCCTTTTCCCACTACTATTATGTAGCTTCCCTTGGCCTTTTCTACAAATACTTTCATGGTAACAGTTCTGATAAACTTTCTGATATGGTACCTAAAATTTATGAATTTAAGCGCAGTACTAGTTGTAGTGCAGTGGATGATGACACGGAACAACAAATCAGGGAGACAAGTTCAAATTCCAGTTGAGTTCCTCTCATTCCTTTATGCACAAATACCCTTCGGAAAGGTAATAATCTGTCTCTTCCTTCCAGTTATGAGTTAAATAATAGGAAAGATTGCATTCTATAGCCTTGTCTGGCAACCAGTCTACTGCAGAAAGCATTGGCAACTTATTACGGGATAAGCTTCTTCTCAGTCAGTCATGTCTCGAAAGAGACATGATTGCCCAAAACGTGTATCACGTATGGCATTCAACTGACTGACTAAACTAGTGGCAAGGTCTCATCATTTTACAGTTGAAATGGCTAGATGTAACCATAATGTTTTATGCTGACAGTTTATTTTAGCACACTTCTTTCTTGTAGAACTATCAACTTCTTGCTTCCCAGTCAACTTTGATCTTCAAAAATTGAAATACAGTGTCAGTTACTGTCTTCTGCTTTCTTAATTCTTGTTTTTTATTGTCCTCTCCTCTCAATAGTTTTTTTCACATTTGCTAAGCCTTAGTAACCCCTTCAATGCTAGTGGCTTTATTGCCTTACTTAGGGCAAAATGGTTAAGTATATATATATATATATATATATATATATATAAATGTATGTATGTATGTATGTAAACTAATTGCTATACTCGTTTCGAAAAACCCTCCAAGTACATACGCGGAAGGAAAAAATGGTAATAAAAAAAGAACGAGTTAAGCACTTGAACATCAGTCAAAGTACATAGCCTATATATATATATATATATATATATATATATATATGAGCAGTGTGAGTGACTTAACATGTGTCTGTGTCATTTAATGCACACACAATGAAATGTTGGTATAATACATCCCCTTTGCTATCACTCTGGACAACCCCTACTCTAGGCTGAGCAATAATATCAAATTTGAAGATGAAACATTTTAAACTCTAAAAAGATCAGATAGCTAAGAACTTTTAAGAAATTATATAATAATAAATAAAATTATTTTTTAAAGTTTTTCTTTTAAAATAAAATAAAAAGAAATATATTTACACCTATCACTGAATAAAAATATACATGTTTATACCAAAGCATAATAGATAAATTTGAATGAAACTTAAATGAACATCTGTGACATCATTACTAATTTTCATTTCTGTCTGACAACAGTCCCTGGGTAATAGAAAAATAATATAAGCTGAAATATGTGGCCTTTTCACAAACAAATAACAGTATCAGTTAACAGAAACCATATCATTTGAAGAGAACCAACACCATCAACAATTAAAATGCATAGTACATTTAACTTGAAGAAAAAAATAATGACATAACTAAGATGTAGACATTCCATACCACTTCAAACAAAAGGTTAGTCAGGAAACCTCTATTAATACTGGAAAGAATGATAATAGCTACTGGGCTTGAGAAACCTATTTTCCTGAAAAAAAAGTGTTTTAAGATTTTATATATTCCAACTAAAAACAGTATTGGCTGCCTAGTCAATAAATGTCAAATGTTTTCTTTAGGGAAATGGCTGATATTATCACTATGATTGAACTCATTTTTATGTCTCCTTCTGTATTTAAGTTGGATATATTTTCTCATGAGTATAGTATTTTAAATAGACAAACAATTTAGATTTCAAATTTTGTCATTTGCTGTCAAGGAAGTAATAGGTATATAATAAAAAAAGATCATATTTAATAGTAATTCAGTAATTTCTCTGCTAATAAAAAAGAAGCCTGACAAGGCAGACAATTTTTTTTATTCATCATAAAAATTCATTAATTTCCAAAATAAATTACCATGAAAAATATACAGTCTGATTCAATTCATAATCATTAGTCTGATCAAGGAGTTTTTTCAAACTTCATTTCCATAATTTCTTTGAAAACAAAATCATGTAGGTTACATGCCATTAAGAATATTCTGCAGATCAAAAATGTATATATTCCTTACTTTCTGAAGTACTGAATGTATAATTCTATTGAATTATCGTAAGTAACAAATGTTCTGCTAAAGTGTATGCTGTAGCCATTAGAGAGACTGTGGTTACACCCCAAGGATTCTATGGGATATACCAAACTTTTGAATAATTCCGGGCAATGTTAATTCATTAAGCTAATATATAATTATAACAAAAGGAAGTGATATCAAACAGGAATGTCATAAATCCTTCTGTCCACTGAGTGATTAAATTATAACATAATTTAATATAATTGTTAAATATTTTCTCAGTAAGGAGACAGTGAAAAAGTTCTTAAATATTAGAGGCACCAAGATGAAAAAAGAAATGGGAACTGCTCTATTAGGATATTAAGTGATTAAAAGTAAGTTTGAAAATCATTTATGAAAATGGTGATTTTCTTAGCATAACTTAGATGTGGCAAAAGACCAAAAATATAAAGCACACAGTGAAGATGAAACTCACTATTCAGTTGATAGTGGGCACTATCAAATGTGCAGGCTGTGGTGGAATTAATGATTTTCTTAGCGTAACCGAGATATGGCACAAGTTTGAATGTGTGGAGCACTTTGTGAAGATGATGGCAATAAACCCTGATAAAAAAAGCAAATACTTTTCTTTTTTGATTCTTAAATTTTGATAAGAATTCAAATATTAACCCTCTAGGGCCATTCGTATCATATTTGATACAGTATTTCCCTATAAGGAAACATTTGGTATTCATTGACTGAGCAGTCAGTACTGCTTTCATTTGAAATTTATAAAATATTTCTCTTAAAAAATTTTTCAGGAAAATATTTCTTTCAAGGCTTGTTTTCATACTGTATCAAATATGATACGAATGGCCCTAGAGGGTTAAAAGAATCAATATTCTTTTGTTTGTTTATTAAATGTTAATAGATGTTAAAAAACAATATATATATATATTAAAAAATTATTTTATCTTAAGTAAAGCAATAAAGCCACTAAGACACAAATGGTTACTGGGTGGGAAAGAATATGAGAAAAATAAAAACATGCAAATTTACCTAAAAATGCAAATCCAATATCTTCATTACATTTCATCACAGAATAATGAGAATAATAACTAAGGAATTGTTGCTTATTTCAACCAAAATAGCAATCTTTTCACTGGCAGGTACATGAGAAGACCTATAGATCTTCTTCTTTTATGTGCCATGTCCTTTCAGGACGTAGGCAATCATGGCTTTTGACATCTCTCTGTCCTTGGTGGGTCTTAGCATGCTTTCTCCTGTTGCACCATGCAACCATCATTCTGTCATCCACCTGATCACGTCCTTCAAATATGTTATCCGCTGCTTTTCCCTGTCTCTTTTCCCCTCTATCTGGCCTGTTAGTAACAGGTTCTCCAATCCCTACTTCCCCATTGCATGTCCCAGGAACTTTAGTTGTCTCTTCCTGATGCTCAGTATTAATTTCTTTTTCATCTCCATCCTTTCCAAAACCTTGTCATTGCTCACATGCTCGGTCCATGATATCCACAGTATCCTTCTGTAGAACCACATTTCAGCTGCTTCAAGTCATTACTTCATCTTTGAAGATATTGTCCAACATTCACTGCCATATTTAAAAACTGACATTACATAGCAATCCAGTACTCTCCTCTTTGTTTCTAGTGAAATTGTCTGTTTCTTAATAGTTTACTCAACTTCTGGAATGCTTCTTTCACCATGCTTCGGATCTCAGTGTCACACTTTCCATCTTCTGTTAGAACACTTCCTAGGTATTAGAATTTCTGTACCTGCTTGATTTTAAAGTCTCTCACCTGTAATTGGCATTTTGGGCTACCGTTTTTGCTGATGACCATGTATTCGGTTAGCAGATTCAAAACATTAAGCCAATAATTATCAAAACACAACATGAGTTAAACCTTTCATTTGTACAATGGCAATGTTTTTTTGTTTTTTTTTTTAATCATATCACCCTGAGCAAGGCGGTAATGCCACTGATGTGCAGGGGGCTACATAAGAATAAAAAGATTAGATAGGAGAGAGAGTGATGAGAAACTTGATGATGGATGGAATCCAATTCAGTTTAATTTGATTTCACCAGCAGAGTTTATGGAACTAATTATATAGAAACCATCAGAGTTCAGGTATTTCTTTTTCATTTTTATTTAAATTTAATATTTGTTTACTTTTGTTGAACACAATTAAAACTAAAGCAGTTGCTGCCGATATAATGAATAGATGGGTTATAACGGAGATGCCATTTTAATGAAATGACATGCGTAAACAGAGGTAAAAGCTTTCATTATTTCTAAAAGAAAGAACAATAAAATTACAAGATGAATAGAAAAGAAAATAATTGACATTGCAATTGAATTTTCAAAGATCAAAGTTGAACATAAGTATGAGAGAAGGTTGGTTGGTTGTTTTGTTTTATAGCATATCAACCTCGGCGAGTCATTTATTGCCAACTAAATTTTTTATTGCTGGTAATACTTTTTTCTTTCAACAATTTATCGTTGTTTTTATATAAGTTTTGTGTCTAGTAAAACTTTTTGCTTTTTCAAGTATCAAGATTCATTGGGATTTGTGTTTAAGGGCAGGGTCCCCAAGTCCTACCCTATGATTTAACTCATAACTGGAGGGAAGGGACGGATTAATACCTTTCCCAAGGGTACCAGTGCTTAAGTGAATGCAGGGTATTCAACTGGAATTCAAACTCAACTCACCGATTTCTCTTTCCGAGCCGATATCCACTGAACCACAACGCACATCCGTCACTAAATGCTTACAGCACCTGGTATTTATGAGAAGGAACTGCTATTATAGAACTTATGGTTAAATCTAGCACTTTCTTCTGCAAAATGTGGAGACATTACCAATCTAGTCAGTCAGTTAAGTGCCATATGTGATACACGCTTGGGCAATCATGTCTCGAAAGAGACATGACTGACTGGGCAGAAGATTATCTTGCAGTAGGTTGCCATTGCTTTCTGTGGTAGACTGGTTGCCAACCAAGGCTAAAGAACCCAATCTGTCCTGTTATTTAACCCATAACTGGAAGGAAGTGATGGATTAATACCTTTCCCAAGGGTATTTGCACATAAGTGAATACAAAGAATACTGGAATTCGAACTCAGCTCTCCAATTTGTCGTTCCGATTCAATATTCACTGTACCAAAACACACATCCCTTTCTAGCACCAATCTAGTACTGTGCTTAAATTCATAAAATTATAATGGAATATTATAATGGAAAACTCATCAGAACAATTACCATGAATATGCAAAATTAAATCTTTAGTAAATCCCTCTGAAGAGTGAGAAAACCTAGTGAATAGTTATTTGTACTCTTGGACCTATGTTTTTCTTTTTGACATAACTGCCAATTTACTTCTTCTATGTGCCATGTCCCTTCAGGACATTGGCTTTCCACACTTCCCTATCCCTGGTAACTCTTAGCAGGCTTTCTCCTGTTACTCCACCCAAACCCCACTCTCTCATCCACCTGCTCAGGTCCTTCAAATATGTTGAGCTGCTTTCCCCTGGCTCTCTTTCCCTCTATCTAACCTGGGAGTATCATATTCTCCAAGCATTTCTTCCTCATCACATGTCCCAAGAACGTCCTGATGCTCAGTATTCTTTTTTGTTTCCATCCTTCCTAAAACCTCATCATTGTTCACATGCTCAACCCATGATATTTGCAGAATCCTACTTCTTCTATGTGCCCTGTCCTTTCAGGACATAGGCGATCATGGTTCTCCATGTCTCCCTATCTCTTGTGGCTCCCAGTATGCTTGCTCCTCTTACTCCTGGCAACTCCCGTTCCATCATCCACCTGATCAGGCCCTGTAAATATGTTATCCGCTGCCTTCCTCTGTCTCTCTTGCCTTCTACCTGGCCAATCAGTATCAGGTTCTCCAGGCTTTCCTTCCTCATTGCATGTCCTAGGAACTTCAGTTGTCTCTTCCTGATGCTCAGTATTAATTTCCTTTTCGTTGCCATTCTTTCCAACACCTCATCGTTGCTTGCATGTTCAGTCCACGATATCCGCAGCATCCTTCTCTAGAGCCACATTTCCGCTGCTTCCAGTTTTGATGATATTGTCCAGCATTCACTGCCGTATTGAAGAACTGACATCACATAGCAATCCAGCACTCTTTTCTTTGTTTCTAGTGAAATTTACCTGTGTGTTAGTACTTTAATCAGCTTCTGGAACGCGTCATTTGCCATGCCAATTCATCTTCAGATCTCTCTGTTGCACTTTCCATCTCCTGTTAGAACACTTCCTAGATATTTAAATTTTTGCACCTGCTTTATTCTGGTATCCCCCACCTGTATTTGGCATTTTGGGTTGCATCTTTTGCTGATGACCATGCATTCAGTTTTCTTAAAGTTTATTTGTAGACCATTTTTTCACTCTCCACCGCTACTTTCTGTAGGAGGTCTTGTAGTTTCCTTTCCGTATCTGCAATCAGCACTGTATCATCTGCATACCTTATGTTGTTCAAGTTGTGGCCTCCAATAACAAATCCTGGCGTGTCATCTAGGGTTCTCAAAATATTCTCGCTGTACAGGTTGAACAAATCCAGTTAAAAGACACATCCCTGTCTTACGCCTTTTTCTATCTTTGTAAATCTACTGAAATCGTTACCTGTCCATATGCATGCCATTTGTTGCCAGTAGAGATTCTTGATTACTCTTATATCTTTCCCGAAAATGTCAAGGCTGCCGAGCATCTCTAACAATTCTTTGTGTCACTCGCTGCCGTACTTGAAAGGGACCTCCAATCCGTAGTGACCTGGGGTAGGAAATGGTTGATAAATTTCAATGCCTCCAAAACAAAGCTGTTATCAACTAATCACCATAGACAATCGCATCTACCTCCCATTAGCATGGGACAGGCTAGTCTCCCAGAGAGTAAAATACTATGCCTCCTTGGCCTTACACTCTCGGCGGACCTCAAATGGAATGACTATATTGAATCCATTGCCAAATCTGCTGCTATGAAAGTGGGCTCCCTGTGCAGGGCCCGGAAATTTTTCCCACCTGAATCTATTCTGCACATATACAAATCTACCATCCGCCCGTGTATTGAATATTGCTGCCATATCTGGTCGGGTGCCCCTGCTGCTCTCATTGGGCTTCTTGACAAAATACAAAGGAGGATCTGTAACGTGGTTGATACTGACTTGGCAGACCGGCTGCAGCCGCTCTCACACCGGCGTGATGTGGCTTCCCTGTGCCTCTTCTACAAGTACTTTCATGGCTTCTGCTCTGATGAGCTCAGATCAGTGGTGCCGCCTAAGCACGAATTTACACGAGATACTAGATTAGCAACGAGGTCCCACCCTTTTACAGTTAAACAAATAAGATGTAACCGTAAATTCTACTCCAACAGCTTCTTTTCACGCACTTCCCGCCTGTGAAACTCCCTTCCACAAGTCTGCTTTCCCGACAGTTACAATCTCCAGGTGTTTAAATGTAGGGTCAATAGACACCTCCTATCACACTAACTCCCAACTATTCTCACAACACTCATCTACCCAACCCTCATTCTCGGTATCCTCACCCGCCTATCACCCACCCTCTGTTATTTCCTATATTTAACCAGCCTTTCTCCACTCTACGTAGCCCCCTGCACAGTAGTGGCAGTGACATGCCTTGCTCGGGGTGAAACGCTTATAAAAAAAAAAAAAAAAAAAATCTTGTCGAATGCCTTCACATAGTCAATGAAACATAGGTACAAGTCTGTCTTCATTTGTATTGCCCTTTTGGAGAGTATTCTAATCATGAATATGGTGTTCCTTGTTCCAGTGTCTTTGACGAACCCACACTGTTCCTGGCCTATCTCTGCCCTGATTCTGCTTCTCACTTTATTCATCAGGATTCTGACAATCAGTTTTGTAATGTGGCTCATTAAGCTGATAGTTCTGTGTAGTTCACACTCGTTTTCTTAAATTCATAAATTCAAGATACCAAAATGGAATACTCATCAAAACAATTGCCATGAACTTTGGTAGAGTGGTAAATTTCCCAAAGGAGTTGAAAAACCTAGTGAATAATTATTTGCAGACTTGGGCCTATATTTTTTCAACATAATTGACGACCCAGTACTGTGCTTAAATTCTTAAAGTCAAGGTACAACAATGGGATACTCAGCAGAACAATTACCATGAATATGCAATACTACATACTTGGTAGGCTAACGGCCATATCATGTTGAATACACTGGTTTTCACTCGATCACCGAAGTTAAGCAACGTTGAGCAATGGTGAGTGAACACTTGGAAATACCAGGTGCTGTAAGCGTTTAGTGATGAATGTGCATTGTGGTGCAGTGGATATCAGCTTGGAAAGAAAAAATCGGTAAGCCAAGTTCGAATTCCAGTTGAATACCCTGCATTCACTTAAGCACTGGTACCCTTGGAAAAGGTATTAATCCATCCCTTCCCTCCAGTTATGGGTTAAATAATAGGGTAGGACTTGGGGACCCTGCCCTTAAAAACAAATCCCAATGAATCTTGATACTTGAAAAGATAAAGTTTTACTAGACACAAAACTTATATAAAAAAAAACAATAAATTGTTGAAAGAAAAAGGTATTACCAGCAATAAATAAAATTTAGTTGGCAATAAATGACTCGCTCTAATTTTATATGCTATAAAACAAAACAAAACAACCAACCTTCTCTCATACTTATGTTCAACTTTGATCTTTGAAAATCCAATTGCAATGTCAATTATTTTCTTTTCTATTCATCTTGTAATTTTATTGTTCTTTCTCCTTAGAAATAATGAAAGCTTTTACCTCTGTTTACACATGTCATTTCATTAAAATGGCATCTCCGTTATAACCCATCCATTCATTATAAAGGGGTAAACCTAGTGTATAGTTGTTTGTAGACTTTTTGACTCTTTTGCAAGTCTCACTCTTGTCGACAATTTTTAAAACAGATATTTGTGTATGTTTTTGATGCAAATGTAAAGCAGACCCATGTCTGCTTCTTTGGCTTTAGGGTAAATCATATTCATATCTCACATATTGACATTACTGAAAAGTAGATATGTGTCTACCTTTTTTGTCTCTAGGGTGAACTGAACCTGTATCTACTTTTTTTGCTCTAACTTTTAGGCTCTAGTGTCAACCAAAATAATGTCTATCTTTTTAGTTTTTGTGTAAATTGGATCTATGTCTAACATTTTTAAGCTTTACTACAAACCATACATTTATTTACCTTGAGTTCAAATCAGGTATTTGTCCTCATTTTTATATGTTCCGTAAACTGAAGTAATAGTTGTCTATATACTTCTGAGATGAGGTAGTATTTACACTATTTGGACTATTGCCATCATCTTTATAAAGTTTAAAATCTTCACATCCTATTTCATAGTTGTTATGTGATAAGTAAAAACATTATTCACAGATAAAATAAAAGTAATATTTATACTATTTACATTATTTGGACTGTTCTCCTCATCTTGGTTGGCATTTATATGACATTTTAGCCGTTGTACACTTCGGCCTTCTTCAGGTGCTAAGAATTTCAAACCAAACCTTTTATTGCAATGACTGGGGTATATCATTCTCATTCCTTGTGCAAATCCACTTTTGATAGTCATGAGTTATCTCTCTCTTACCTGACTCTCTAAGTTACTTGTTCTCTACTGACATTGGTTAGTTATAGTGACTTGACCCAAAGAAGTTGTGAGTTCTATATCAGGATACAGCAGTAGAAAACTGAAGCAATATTTCTTTTTTTTTTATCTAGTTTAAATTGTACATATGTCTGCTTTTTCAGTTCTACTGCTAATGGGTCCTATGCTTAACTTTTGACTCTAGCTTAAACGAGACCTATGTTTACTTATGTATTCCCTCACTATTATTTTTGTCTGATAATACTTATATCTGACACCAAATAACCCACCAGAAGTCGATATGCCATCAAATTCCTCACCCCAAAATTAATGGCTGCTTTTATGGTAATTTCATCTTGTATGTTTGTTTAATGGCATATCTACTTCTTATGGGTCATTTAATGCTGAAATTTAATTTTTTTGAGTTTGAAGTAATGAAAATATGTGTTATTCTGCTTTTACAATTGAATACATGGTAGACGATACTCAGTTTTGTGTATTTCCATGTCTATGGGGACATGACTACTATGGGGTGACAGGTGTGTTTTCTGTTGTCGTTTGTTGAAGATATATTTTGGAATAGTTTGATTTATGAATTATACAGATTAATGTCACCAAAGAGTTTGATTTATGGATTATATTTGGATTGATGACACTAAAGAGTTTGATTTACGGATTAATGACACCAAAGAGTTTGATTTACGGATTAATGACACCAAAGAGTTTGATTTACGGATTAATGACACCAAAGAGTTTGATTTACGGATTAATGACACCAAAGAGTTTGATTTACGGATTAATGACACCAAAGAGTTTGATTTACGGATTAATGACACCAAAGAGTTTGATTTACGGATTAATGACACCAAAGAGTTTGATTTACGGATTAATGACACCAAAGAGTTTGATTTACGGATTAATGACACCAAAGAGTTTGATTTACGGATTAATGACACCAAAGAGTTTGATTTACGGATTAATGACACCAAAGAGTTTGATTTACGGATTACATGGATTAATGTCACCAAAAATTTCTTACATGTTGGTTGGTTGATTTTCTTTAGTGGCATATCAACACCTGTAGGCATTATTTAATACTGAAATCTAAATATTTTGAACATAATTTTATGACTTCAACTAAATATATTTTGAACGCAATTGCATGCCTTAAATTACAGATAAACATACTTGTATTTTTCCTAGAAAATGTATTGGTGGTTATTTGCTATAAATATGCATTGTTGGTAATTTCACTATAAACATGTATTTTTATACTTTCATAGTGTTTTGCTTTTGTTTATGAAGAGGGCTCACTATTTACCCAACAGCAATTAAGGGGTGGTTCAATGCTCTGCAAAACCTCAAATTCTTTGATCAAAGGCCTTGATGCTGGATGTAGTTTATTGTCATACCAAAGACTTCAAGACTTCAAGGAAGAAGCATGCGATTCAAATGATAAAACCATTCATGGAAATCTTCAAAATCATTTTTGATGATAAAGTGACCCAAATATACTAGAGTGATATATTATTACATAATACCAATTTTTCTATAAGACTGACTGTTGGATAATTTTCTCACAGCTTAAGTGCACACTTTATGCAACAGAGATGTGATTCTACAGAAGACTGCTGAGAATATTACAGACCAAACATGTGAGCCCCAAGGATGTTTTAAGAAAAATGGAAACAAAAATAGAATACAATTGGATTTATGAATTACATGGATCAATGTCACCAAAGAGTTCTTTAATATTGGTTACTTGATTTTCTTTAGTGGCATATAAACATCTTTAGAGGTTATTTGATGTTCAATTCTGAATATTTTGAACACAATTTTATGACTTCAACTAAACATATTTTAAAAGTAATTGAATACCTTCAACTATAGAAAATATTTATGGTTGGTCATTTTATAAAAATATATTTTTATGCTTTCATAGTGTTTTCATAGCTGGGACCTAAAACAATAGTATTTAAGAAGTTGTTCCACGCTCCTCAAAAACTCTAATCTCCCAACCAAAGGCCTTGCTGCTGAATTTTGCTTATAATAGTTGAAATATTCACATTTAAAATTTTAATGAACTATTTATTTTCCTGCAGATTATGATTTTTGTAAAGAAAAAATATTTCAAAAGAGGATAGGGAATTCTTGAGAGAAAATGTTTAAAACCAAATTAGAAAAGAGGAATTCGTACAAGACAGTTGACAGAAAATCAAACCTTTTCTTGACAAAAACAGAGCCAAAAGATGCATCAATACAAATATATAACTTTGTCTGTTTGACTGTCTCTGTCACTCTGCTTGTGCATATATTTATAAATTATTTATATTGTTCAGACTGTTGTCATCATCTTTATTGTCATGTTTATGACATTTCAGCTGTTCTACGTTCTAGCCATCCTCAGGTGCTAGGAATTTCAAACTGAACCCTTGATTTTGATCACTGGGGTGTATCATTCTCATTCCATGTGCAATGCCATTTCCAGGTGTCATGTAGTTATCTCCCTTTAACTCAACTCTAAGTTATTTGTTCACCAATGTTGTAGCTTTTTTTTTTTTTTTTATAAGCGTTTCACCCCGAGCAAGGCATGTCACTGCCACTACTGTGCAGGGGGCTACGTAGAGTGGAGAAAGGCTGATTAAATATAGGAAATGACAGAGGGTGGGTGATAGGTGGGTAAGGATACCGAGAATGAGGGTTGGGTAGATGAGAGTGTTGTGAGAATAGTTGGGTGTTAGTGTGATAGGAGGTGTCTATTGACCCTACATTTAAACACCTGGAGATTGTAACTGTCGGGAAAGCAGACTTGTGGAAGGGAGTTCCACAGGCGGGAAGCACGAGAAAAGAAGCTGTTGGAGTAGAATTTACGGTTACATCTTATTTGTTTAACAGTAAAAGGGTGGGACCTAGTTGCTAATCTAGTATCTCGTGTAAATTCGTGCTTAGACGGCACCAGTGATCTAAGCTCATCAGAGCAGAAGCCATGAAAGTACTTGAATGATCAAAATAAAGTGTTCAGTTCTTAGCACCTGAAGAAGGCTGAAGTGTACAAAGGTCAAAAACATCGTAAACATAGCAATAAAGACAAGGACAACAGTTTAATGATATAAATACTACTCCAGCTCAGAAGTATAAACAAATATATATATTAATAAATATATATATCCTACATTTTATGCACGACTGAGTTTCATGCATTTCAGCAATTCTCAGGTGCTTATCATACTGGTCTTTTTTTTTTTTTATTTGAATTATTAATTAGCGTTCCTTTCTTAAAGTTCATTATGGGTATAAAATTTTATATTCTAACGCTTTTATATTCATTAAATGTATAATCAACTTAGATTAATAGTGAAACCTAAAAATAGAATAGAATACTAAAAAACATCATGGGAGAAAAAAAATACAAATTTAAAGTTAAATTATAAGCATAAATAAAATAAAACTAGGGCCTCAATGGATCTAAACTCAGGGTGCAAGGGCAGTAATTAATTTGCCTACATTTACATTTTTATTTACATTTTATATTCTATATCATAAAATATAGCTACAAAGTTTGAACATGGAAGTTAACATCGAGTGGCGACAGTCTGCTTGAACACAATTTTTAGAACATTGAGATGGCATTCAAGCATGAAACAGACAGTTGCTACTCAGTGTTGATAACAGTCACCACACTTACATTTTTATTATTATTTTTTTAATTCATATCACCTCAAGCAAGGCAGTTTACTTCCACTGGTGTGCAGGGGGTTTACATAGGAGGAAAGAGTGACAGGTTATAGGGGGTGTCAGGAGGTGGGTAAAAGAAGGATGAGAATACTGATGATATTGGAGTGGATGGAGAAAGGAGTGAGAAGAAGCAAGTTAGTGAGATAGGAGATGACTACTGACTATATATATATATATATGTCAGATTAAATAAATTGCAAGAACTGTGTCTGTTTTTTTTAAATAAAATCCATTCATACTCATGGATAATCTTTTGCATATTATAATTGAAAGGTGCCAGAAATGAGCTGTAACATTGACAGATGTTATTATCATTCATTTCTCAATGATCCCAAGTACTTTCAATCTCCTTTCAAGATCATCTTCAAGGGTGTGAATTACAGTAACTAAAAAATAATTGCAAAAGTGTGTTTCTAAAAATTACTGCAAATTGTTTTTCTTCTGCTTCAACAATCGTTAACAAATGAATTGTTCTAATTCATTAGAACGTGAAAATTATCCAAAATTTTGGATAATTTTCATGTTATATTTGAAGCAGAAAAAAAAACAATTTGCAGTAATTTTTAGCAACACACTTTTGAAGTTATTTTTTGTTAGCATAACTCACACCCCAAAAGATGATCTCAGAAGATTGAAAATACTTGGGAACATTGAAAAATGAATGATAATAGCATCTGGCAATGTTAGAGCTCATTTCTGACATCTTTTAATTATAATACGTGAAAGATTATGAGTATGAACAGATTTTATTAAGAATAAGCAGACACAATGTTTGAAATTTATTTAATCTGATATGTGTAAAAGATAATTACCTGCCTAAGTACACAAATATATATATATATATATATATATATATATATATATATATATCCCTTTAAATGTTATTTTTAGTGGATACCCATATTTGATTAGATGGGTGTGAAAGAATACAACTAAATCAAAAACTCTCTTAAAGACAGAGGAAACAATAAAAGAATAGAGTTTAAGCAGACAAAAGATAACATTTGTCATTTCACTTATATCTTTGAATATCAAAGTTAAATTGGTAGTACGAAGCCAGAAGAGAGTTACACAAGTGAGAGAGAAAATATAAATATTAAAATATCACTAAGAATCTCTGTTAAGTCATAGAATACTAACCAATGAAAATTAACAAACAAGTAAAATAAAAGAGACTTCTTCTTCTTCTATGTGCCTTGTCTTTTCAGGACATAGGCGATCATGGCTTTCCACATCTTCCTATACCTGGTGGCTCTTAGCATGCTTTCTCCTATTATACCACGCAATCCCCGTTCTGTCATCCACCTGCTCAGGCCAGTCAAGTATGTTACATGCTGCTTTTCTTTGTCTCTTTTTCTCTCTATCTGTCCTGTCAGTATCAGGTTCTCCAAGCCCTCCTTCTTCATTGCATGTCCTAGGAACTTCAGTCATCTCTTAATATTAATTTCTTTTTGTTTCTATTTTTTCCAACACCTCATCATTGCTCACATGCTTGATCCATGATATCCGCAGCACCCTTCTGTAGAACCACATTCCCGCTGCTTCAAGTTTTTCCTTCATCTTCAATGATATTGTCCAACATTCACTGCTATATTAAAGAACTGACACCACATAGCAATCTAGTACTCTCTTCTTTGCTTCTAGTGAAATTTTCCTGTGTCTTAATACTTTACTCAGCTTCTGGAATGTGTCCTTCACCATGCCAATTCACCTTCAGATCTCTGTATCACACTTTCCATCTCCTGTTAGAATGCTTCATAGGTATTTAAGTTTTTGTACTTGCTTGATTCTAGTATCTCCCACCTGTATTTGGCATTTTGGGTTGCACTTTTTGCGTATGACTATGCATTCAGTTTTCTCAGAATTTATTTGTAGTCCTTTTTTGTCACTACCTTCTGTAGGTGGTCTTGTAGTTTTCTTTCAGTGTCTACTATCAGCACTGTATCATCTGCGTATCTTATGTTGTTCAAATTGTGGCCTCCGATAACAAATCCTGGCATAGCATCTAGGGTCCGCAAAATATTCTTGCTGTTGAACATATCTGATGAAAAGACACATCCTTGTCTTATACCAATTTCTATCTCTGTAAATCTACTGAATTCATTACCTGTCCATATACAAGCAGTTTACTACCAGTAGAGATTCTTATTTACTCTAATGTCTTTCCCAAAAATATTCAGGCTGCTCAGCATCTCCAATTCTTTGTGATGTATTTTGTCAAATGCCTTTGCATAATCGATAAAAACTAGCAAAAAAAGATAGTAGGTCACAGTGTCAAAAGACAAATTGACAAATGGACAAAATCTTGAAAAGGCGAAGTTTTGAATGAACAAAGTGCCGAATGAAAAAAAAGAGTCAAACTGACTAAAAAACAAATGGAGATAATGAATAGACAAAGTTTCAAAAGGACAAAAAGCTAAACAAATTGAAAAAGAACATATCATCAAGCCAACACTGATATGATTTTAAAGCGAATGCAACAAGGCCAAGATGTCAAAAGAAAATACAAAAATATGCAATTGTAAACCAATGACTATAGAGCATTTTTGACAGACATGACTTCAGTACCAAATTAGAATATCTTAAAGCATTTGCTCGCAGTCTTTAATTATATTTTGCTGTAGTTGTAATTTCCTTATACATAAAAAAAATATTTTTCTTTGTTACATAATTATAATTTCCTCATAAATAAAAATTCTAACTCTTTATTGTCGTCTGAAGATCCTTGTTCAAAAATTAGCTGTCATTTAGAGATTTTTTTATATTAGTCTAAAATTTATAAATCATTATTTATCAGCAAAATACTTGCATTCTAAGTAAATGATATTCTATTGTAGGCACATTTCTGGCTCTTTGTTGTTTAGTCAGATGTACTCTTTTTTTGTGTTCAACACTTTGTTCTTTCTATACTTAGTCATTTGTGATTCAGTACACTATCTCCATATGGTAAAAAATACATAAAATTATATATATATATATATACACACACACACATATATATATATATATATATATTACGGAAATTAACAAATTTTAACGAAACTTGGTTATAAACAACAGACAATTTGAAATGAATTGTTTGAACATTATTTTTTATCAATGCTCATATTTAAGTAGATATTCTGTTTTTTAATTAAACAGTATTATATAATCTACTGGCCTGATTATTTATGATAAATTTTTATTACGAATATGTGTGTCATTCGGCAGGATTCGAACCTCTGACCCCTATCTATATAGGGGAAGCTACCATTTGATTTGGCAACGTCTTAGACTGTTCGACCACGAATGACCTCCAGTCTAAACGAGGTTTTAATCAAGCGTATATAACACAATTCTGGATTCATCGCAACAACCATATCTGCTCTGAAATGTATCGTAATGTCAACAAATGTTAATATGTTATGGAAATTAATGAATTTTAATGGAACTTGGTTATAAACAACCAAAAATTTGAAATGAATTGTTTGAAAATTATTTTTTATCGATACTCGTATTTAAGTAGTATTTTGTTTTTTAATTAAACAGTATTATATATTTATATCTACTGGGCCGATTATTTACAATAAATTTTTATTATGAAAATGTGTGTAATTCGGCCGGATTAGAACCTGCGACCCCTGTCTATATAGGGGAAGCTACCATTTGATTTGGCAACATCTTAAACCGTTCGACCATGAATGACCTCTAGTCTAAACGAGGTTTTAATCAAGCCTATATAACACAATTTTTGATTCATCACAACGACAATATCTGCTCTGAAATGTATCGTAATGTCAACAAATATAAACATGCTATGGAAATTAAGGAATTTTAATGAAACTTGGTTATAAACAACCAACAATTTGAAATGAATTGTTTGAACATTATTTTTTATCAATACTCGTATTTAAGTAGATATTCTGCTTTTAATTAAAAAGTATTATATATTTATATCTGCTGGCTTGATTATTTACGATAAACTTTTATTACAAAGATGTGTGTCATTCAGCAGGATTCGAACCTATCTACATAGGGGAAGCTACCATTTGATCTGACAACTTCTTAGACCTCTCGACCATGAATGACCTCTAGTCTAAATCTTCGTTAATTTCCGTAACATGTTTACATTTGTTGATATTACGATACATTTCAGAGCAGACATGGTTGTTGTGATGAATCGAAAATTGTGTTATATAGGCTTGATTAAAACCTAACTTTTTTGTTAATTGATTACTCATGTTGGGTTTTTTCTTTGGGTTATGTGCTGACTCGGACTGAACTCTTTTGACTGATGTTCATGTACTTAGCTTTTTCTTTTTTTAAAACCATTTTTTTTCTTCTTCGTAGATTCGTGGAAGGTTTTTCGACATGAGTATAGTTATTATCTCTTTCATATATATATATATATATATATATATATAAATTCAATAAATGAAACATTTCATTGAAACTAAACTTGATTATGGGTTTTGCCTTTCTAGGCTTCAATAAATTCAAAAACAAAAGACAAATGCGTGTATTTGTGCATAAGCTTAAATAATGAATTATAATACTTTCTTCTTAAGCTGGTGTTTATATATATATATATAAATATATATAATTAAATTTGGTTTTTATTAAGAATCAATATAGCTTAGATTGCGACATGGAAATTTCTATGGATATATACACACACATATATATATATATATATATATGTATATATATAAAAAGAAAAAACATCTAAGGCTTACTTACATTCTTTTGTATCCTGGTTACAGTCTGGTTCCTGGAATCGGTCACAATGGAAGTGCAACAATTTCTCTTTGAACTGCAAATATTCCTGCCTGTTGCACAAATCCCTGTTGATTTTCACCTTAAGCATCTCATCTGTGGCCTGAACCTCAATGTCATAGTGCTTCATTGGTTCCATATAAGGAGTCTGTTTTACTGGAGCAGCTGTTGTGGTTACTTCTTTGATGTCTTTTTTGACAGAGCCGAGTTTTGGAACAACAGGCTTGGTGTCTGCTTAAATAGAGAAAAGGTCATAAAAAATATGAGAATTACAAAATTTACCATGTTTTTTTTGGTGCCAGTATAGCAAGTGGACTATCTTTTGAATGTGGCCTATGAAATTCTGTCACTGGTATAGTATGTAGCCTACCTTAAAAAGTGTATTATAAGAAAGTATTATAACTGTCTGGTAACAGATAGTTCCAAAACTGCTTATTTCAAATAAACAATGGTAACAGGTAATTAAAGAACTGCTGGTAACTCTTTAAGAATGCTGTGTTTTGTTTGTATTTCTCATATTTGTATTTTAGGAAAAATCAATTTAGTTTAGTTAAACTCCCTCCAAAGACATTGCTCAGACAGATTTTTCTTTTAATTATTAAAAAGAGAGCTCATGACTGAATTTCATTTCCTAAAATTAAATGTAAAAATTAATTAGTTTCAATAAATAGCCAATTACTTATAGCTATAAATAAACTCTCACTGACTCATTCAAAACAAATAGACCACATATCTATAAATAAACTCTCACTGACTCATTCAAAACAAATAGACCACATATCTATAAATAAACTCTCACTGACTCATTCAAAACAAATAGACCACATATCTATAAATAAACTCTCACTGACTCATTCAAAACAAATAGACCACATATCTATAAATAAACTCTCACTGACTCATTCAAAACAAATAGACCACATATCTATAAATAAACTCTCACTGACTCATTCAAAAACAAATAGACCACATATCTATAAATAAACTCTCACTGACTCATTCAAAACAAATAGACCACATATCTATAAATAAACTCTCACTGACTCATTAAAAAAAAATAGACCACATATCTATAAATAAACTCTCACTGACTCATTCAAAAAAAATAGACCACATATCTATAAATAAACTCTCACTGACTCATTCAAAAAAAATAGACCACATATCTATAAACTCTCACTGACTCATTCAAAACAAATTGACCACATATCTATAAATAAACTCTCACTGACTCATTCAAAACAAATAGACCACATATCTATAAATAAACTCTCACTGACTCATTCAAAAAAAATAGACCACATATCTATAAATAAACTCTCACTGACTCATTCAAAACAAATAGACCACATATCTATAAATAAACTCTCACTGACTCATTCAAAAAAAATAGACCACATATCTATAAATAAACTCTCACCGACTCATTCAAAACAAATAGACCACATACTATACTGTCATTGTATTTTGTTTTCCCTAAGAAAAAGAATTTAACAATTTTTGTTTTGTTTTTCCGATAAATCAAATTATATTTGACATGTCTTCTAACTACCTTTTGTTACATTCAAAATTCAATCAAAATAAACATTTAACTATGAATTATTTTCAGCACATTCAAATATTGAATTAGAAAAAGTGTATGGCATTTTTCAATTTGGGCATTTGAATATGCAATTTTGTTTCCCCTGAGACTGACATGCTTATTCTGAAAGGTGATAGTTAAATTTTTTTTTTGTCATGTACCAGGCCCAAGAGACACTAGAGGTAGAGGGTTATAGAGTAAGAAACACAGTTTATTGAAATATATGGGGGACTTGAACAGGTTAAAATTATAGTAATTAGCGAAGTACCCACTTGAGAGTTGGCTCCACAAACCAGCAGTTTTTGGGAAGAAGCTACCCAGTTAGAACTTAATAGAATACAAAGGAAATGAGGGTGGGCCAAGGAATGTAGTTTGTCTGAACACTTTCCAAGGAAATAGCAACAGAGCAGTTAGATGCTTGTGTCATTTCATCTGTTGGAAAGGGGTTGTTAGGTGGACAATAATTTGTCCCCAACAAAGACTCAGAGACTCTTTTGGACTCTATTGAGACTGGAAAGTGTAATGCATCTTTTTAGATAGTAGAATTTACATATTCTTATGATAAAATTGAAAATGGAAGAAAATGAGATATACTTTCATCAGTTAATGCTCCTTTTATTTCTGCAAAAAAGAAAAACCTTGAATAACTACCCCAAAAAGATAGATACCATTTATGAAGATGGTGCCATACCCAAAAATACTGGTCAGAAGTGGTTTGCTCAATTCAAATTGCAAAGTTTTTATATGGAAAACTAAAAACATATCTATAGACCCACAGATGTTAATAATGATCAAATCAAACGGTTGATTAAAAATGATCCATGACATAGAACACTGCAGAGATATTCCATCTTTCTCATAAGTGCATTGTAAGGCTTTTGTAAGTACATACCTCATAAACATTATAAGGCTTTTGTAAGTACATACCTCATAAACATTATAAGGCATTTGAAAATACATATCTTATATGAGTATCATAAGACATTTGAAAACGTATATGAGCATCATAAGACATTTGGAAACGTATATGAACATCATAAGACATTTGGAAACGTATATGAACATCATAAGACATTTGGAAACGTATATGAACATCATAAGACATTTGGAAACGTATATGAACATCATAAGACATTTGGAAACGTATATGAACATCATAAGACATTTGGAAACGTATATGAACATCATAAGACATTTGGAAACGCATATGAACATCATAAGACATTTGGAAACGTATATGAACATCATAAGACATTTGGAAACGTATATGAACATCATAAGACATTTGGAAACGTATATGAACATCATAAGACATTTGGAAACGTATATGAACATCATAAGACATTTGGAAACGTATATGAACATCATAAGACATTTGGAAACGTATATGAACATCATAAGACATTTGGAAACGTATATGAACATCATAAGACATTTGGAAACGTATATGAACATCATAAGACATTTGGAAACGTATATGAACATCATAAGACATTTGGAAACGTATATGAACATCATAAGACATTTGGAAACGTATATGAACATCATAAGACATTTGGAAACGTATATGAACATCATAAGACATTTGGAAACGTATATGAACATCATAAGACATTTGGAAACGTATATGAACATCATAAGACATTTGGAAACGTATATGAACATCATAAGACATTTGGAAACGTATATGAACATCATAAGACATTTGGAAACGTATATGAACATCATAAGACATTTGGAAACGTATATGAACATCATAAGACATTTGGAAACGTATATGAACATCATAAGACATTTGGAAACGTATATGAACATCATAAGACATTTGGAAACGTATATGAACATCATAAGAGATTTGGAAACGTATATGAACATCATAAGACATTTGGAAACGTATATGAACATCATAAGACATTTGGAAACGTATATGAACATCATAAGACATTTGGAAAACGTATATGAACATCATAAGACATTTGAAAACGTATATGAACATCATAAGACATTTGGAAACGTATATGAACATCATAAGACATTTGGAAACGTATATGAACATCATAAGACATTTGAAACCGTATATGAACATCATAAGACATTTGAAACGTATATGAACATCATAAGACATTTGGAAACGTATATGAACATCATAAGACATTTGGAAACGTATATGAACATCATAAGAGGTTTGGAAACGTATATGAACATCATAAGAGATTTGGAAACGTATATGAACATCATAAGACATTTGGAAACGTATATGAACATCATAAGACATTTGGAAACGTATATGAACATCATAAGACATTTGGAAACGTATATGAACATCATAAGACATTTGGAAACGTATATGAACATCATAAGACATTTGGAAACGTATATGAACATCATAAGACATTTGGAAACGTATATGAACATCATAAGACATTTGGAAACGTATATGAACATCATAAGACATTTGGAAACGTATATGAACATCATAAGACATTTGAAACGTATATGAACATCATAAGACATTTGGAAACGTATATGAACATCATAAGACATTTGGAAACGTATATGAACATCATAAGACATTTGGAAACGTATATGAACATCATAAGACATTTGGAAACGTATATGAACATCATAAGACATTTGGAAACGTATATGAACATCATAAGACATTTGGAAACGTATATGAACATCATAAGAGATTTGGAAACGTATATGAACATCATAAGACATTTGGAAACGTATATGAACATCATAAGACATTTGGAAACGTATATGAACATCATAAGACATTTGGAAACGTATATGAACATCATAAGACATTTGGAAACGTATATGAACATCATAAGACATTTGGAAACGTATATGAACATCATAAGACATTTGGAAACGTATATGAACATCATAAGACATTTGGAAACGTATATGAACATCATAAGACATTTGGAAACGTATATGAACATCATAAGACATTTGGAAACGTATATGAACATCATAAGACATTTGGAAACGTATATGAACATCATAAGACATTTGGAAACGTATATGAACATCATAAGAGATTTGGAAACGTATATGAACATCATAAGACATTTGGAAACGTATATGAACATCATAAGACATTTGGAAACGTATATGAACATCATAAGACATTTGGAAACGTATATGAACATCATAAGACATTTTGGAAACGTATATGAACATCATAAGACATTTGGAAACGTATATGAACATCATAAGACATTTGGAAACGTATATGAACATCATAAGACATTTGGAAACGTATATGAACATCATAAGACATTTGGAAACGTATATGAACATCATAAGACATTTGGAAACGTATATGAACATCATAAGACATTTGGAAACGTATATGAACATCATGCAAGAGGTTTGGAAACGTATATGAACATCATAAGAGATTTGGAAACGTATATGAACATCATAAGACATTTGGAAACGTATATGAACATCATAAGACATTTGGAAACGTATATGAACATCATAAGACATTTGGAAACGTATCTTTTTTTTTTATACTCATATCGCCCAAAGCAAGGCATTTTACTACCACTGTTATGCAGGATGTTACATAGGAGTAAAGTTATGAGAAAAGGTGACAGGTTATAGGGGGTGTCAGGAAGTGGGTAAAAGAAGGATGAGAACACTGATAAGATTGGAGTGGATGGAGAAAGGAGCATGAGAGAGAGAGAGAGAGGATGCAGGTTAGTGAGATAGGAGATGAGTTTTGACTTTACATTTAAATTCTTGGAGATTGTAGCTGTCAGGGAAGAAAGTAAATAAAAAAGAATTCCACAGGCGGGAAGTGCGAGAAAAGAAGCTGCTGGAGTAGAATTTGCATTTACAATTTATTGGTTTCACAGTAAAAGGGTGGACCTAGTTGCTAATCTTGTGGCTTGAGTAAATTTATATATAGGAGGTACCAGGGTCCAGTTCATTGGAGCAGAAGCTGTGAAAGTATTTGTAGAAGAAACACAGGTAAGCCACATTGTGCCGGTGAGAATGACTGTATCTGAGCTGTTAAGTTGGGTTCCATCACATTACAAGTCTTATATGAGCATTTTAAGTCATTTGGAAATACTTATATAAGCATTGTAAGGCATTTGAAAACATATCTCATGAGAGCATTGTAGAGCATTTGAAAACATATATCTCATATAAGCATTATAACTAAGGCACTTGAGTATGGGAAGTGCCACTGATGTTTGTGCTCTAATCACGGGCAATGAAAAATTGAATCATGTGGAGTGAAAAAGATACTTGAGAAAATGAAATGAGCCACTGTTAAGCTTTCCAAAAATGATGCTGTACCCAAAGAAAGTAACGTTCTGTATTTAGTGGGTTTGCAAGGTCACTGTATATGTAACACTTCTCTAAAAACCTGGCACTAAGTTTAGAAAGGCACTGCTCTTAATTTGACTGATTAAAGCAGCAATTGATGAAAAAATTCCAGAATTAGCCAGTTATAAGAGTGTCAAATTCTGTCAAGATGGATGAGAAAACTTAATGAAGACAGTGCTGGAGTGTGCATATTTTCATTAAGTTTTCTCAAGTGAACAGGACAATAGACATAATACAGCATTATTAAAAAACAAAACCGTGGCATTGATTTCAAACAAGATTATCTCCTAAAAATAATATTTGAAGCAATACATATTCATAGACATGCAAATACATAAACAACTTCATACATATATACCAAGGGACATGTATTTTTTTCTCACTCTCTCTTTCTCACACACACATTTATATATATATATATATTTGAAAAAATTCCAGAGATTGACAAAATAGAATTAAAAACTGATATGCTTAATTTATTTGTTTGAACATTATTTTTAATTGATGCTTGTAATTGAGTAGATATTCTGTTTTTAATTTAACAGCATATATATATATATATATATATATATATATATATATATATATATCTACCAGCCGGATTATTTACAAGAAATTTTGTTTTGAGAATGTACATCATTTGACAAGATTTGATCCTGCAACCCCTAACAAAGAGGATATATATATATATATATATATATATATATATATATATATATATATACCAGCCTGATTATTTACAAGAAATTTTGTTTTGAGAATGTACATCATTTGACAAGATTTGATCCTGGAACCCCTAACAAAGAGGATATATATATATATATATATATATATATATATATATATATATATACCAGCCTGATTATTTACAAGAAATTTTGTTTTGAGAATGTACATCATTTGACAAGATTTGATCCTGCAACCCCTAACAAAGAAAGGATATATATATATATATATATATATATATATATATATATATATATATATCTGTCCTATATATATATATATATATATATATATATAATACAAAATCCTGTGTGATCTACAGTTTGAAAAGGCGAGTATACTCAAACACTCAGTCATGATGACTTGAGACTTTGTGCAAAAATAATCACTGATTAACCATTCCATCTACCAATCTTAACTCACATATTGTTTTGTATACTTTATTTGGTCCTAAATGTTGCTGTTTTAAATAAAGTGTATAAGATTTAGGTTATGGAATTTTATTTTGTCTTTTATTCATAATGTGATCATAGATTTAAATGAATTCAGATCTTTTGTTGAGGAATTATTTTGTTCTGGAAAGGTGATTATCATCATTTTTTTCTCTTGAAAAAGGTTATGGGGTTTTCAGATAGTTTTTCCTTATATTCAATGTTATTTTTTTGTTTTGATTTGGGTTTTTGAGTTTTCATTATATTTTAAGTGTTTAAAACAGGTATGTGCTAGTTACATATTTTTTGTTACTAAATCATGTTTTGTATGAATAGCTGTTATTCTTATTTATTTTTTCTGGGTTACATTTAATCTTACTGTAGCTTGGTATATTATTCTAGTGTGTAAGCAGCTATCATGTAGTGGGCATTGGTATTTGCTCTTTAGTCACATGTCAGAATTTTAGGTCTTTGTGCTGTACTAGTGATATTTCTGTGGAAGTTATTTTTATGCAAAAAACAACCTTCAAAAGCATCCAACACACCTAACAGAACAGAAAATAAATTACAAAAATAGAAAAATTCTATTGATCAACCTAATAA
Source organism: Ascarosepion bandense (assembly GCA_037127315.1). Taxonomy (NCBI): domain Eukaryota; kingdom Metazoa; phylum Mollusca; class Cephalopoda; order Sepiida; family Sepiidae; genus Ascarosepion; species Ascarosepion bandense. The sequence continues at coordinate 1,551,405 of JBBBDQ010001127.1, forward strand.
AATAGAAATAAACATACAAGCTTTAAACTAAGTGACAAATAATTTCCTAAATTAAGAAAACAGTAAATATACAGAGTGCTATAAGTTAACTGTTGCAATTTTATATTTTTAATTTTTCACACGTGCATTGTTAACTTTTAATTTTGACGTCTGCACAGTATAGTAGGGGTACGATATGTGAGAAAAAGAGCCCCATGACACAATTCACTGCCAGATTTTTGGAAATGGCATGTTACCCTGCTTGGCATTTACATCCAAAGCTCCAGTATGAACATTTCAGAGTGTTTAGGTGTCAATCAAAGGACAGTGCAGAGGATTTGGAAACAGCTGGAAGAGTCTAATGGTGATTACAAAAGTGCTTGTTGTGATCACTAGTGATGGCAATGTTGTTCCTACATTCATCTTTACATGGAACCTCAGACTCAACATTGAGACCTACACCAAATGCCTTAAGGAAATAGTGCTGGGGAAGAGGGTGACTGCTGGAAGCCCCTATGTCTAGAAACAGGACTGACATTTTTTCTGACATCACCACCCCCTTATACCTGGCTACATAACTCCCCACACTGCAACCCCCTTAATTATTGTGTGTCAGGTACAGTTGAGCAAGAGACCAAAAAAAACTCCTTGTAACACTAAAGATGAAGGATTATGGCAGCATTCACCAACTTAAACAAGGAGACCATCCTGAAAAGATGCAAGAGATGTCAAAGTTGTCTGGAGGCTGTGGCTGAAACCAATAGAGTTTTTATTGAATAAATTTAGTCTTGAGTATTTCAAGATATTTTTGTGTAATTTTGGTAAATATATCTGCTAAAATGAGATGTCAGCATTTTTTCATCTTTGTATAATTTTGACTATTTATCTATAGCAACCTGTATAACTGCTAAAATGAGACGTCAGTGTTATTTTCATTTTTGTGCCACTCAACGACAATTTATCCATCGCAACCTACATGTGCACGAACGGCATACAACAAATCCTAAGAGCAACCCCCCCCACTGCCACACGCACACAAAATGCAGTTTGATAGACGATTTTTAATAGTTTGTTCTTTTTCTGCTTGGCAGATAAATACTGCTCATCAATCAGTCAGTTAAGTGCCATATGTGATACACACTTTGGGCAATCATGTCTCGAAAGAGACATGACTAACTAGGCAGAAGTTTATCCCGCAGTAGGTTTCCATTGCTTTCTGCAGTAGACTGGTTGCCAGCCAAGGCTACAGAACCCAATCTGTTCTATTATTTAACTGGAGGGAAGAGATGGATTAATACGTTTCCCAAGGATATTTGCGCATAAGTAAATGCAATGAATTCAACTAGAATTCAAACTCGGCTCCCAGTTGAATTCATGGCATTCACTTACACACAAATACACTTGGGAAAGGTATTAGTCAATATTTGAGTCAATAAGCAATTATTTGGTTAACTTTAGGAAATATAGGCCATAAATACTTTCATGGTATTTGTTCTGATAGACTTTCCTCTATGGTACCTTGACGTCATGAATTTAAATGCAGTACTAAATTGGTGGCAGAAACACATCATTTTACAGTTAAAATGGCTAAATGTAACTGTAAGTTCTATGCTAAGAGTTTCTTCTACTGCACTTATCATCTCTCCCAGCTTCTTACTTCTCAGTCAACTTTGATCTTCAAAATTTAAAAGCAATTTCAATCTACTGTCTTCTTAATTCTTGTTCTTTTATTATTCTCTCTCCTTAACAGTGTTTTTTCTCATATTCTCTCACTTTGAGCAACACCTTGCATCTTAGTGGCTTTATTGTCTTGTTTGGGGTGAAATGCTTAAAAAAAATTAAAGTCTATAATCATTTATTTGATTTGGGGATAAGTAAATATTGTTAAGACAATATGTATTTACTTGGTTTTGATATATATATATATAAATGCCTAATTTTTACCTGAGTCAGCATTTACTTGGTTCTGAGAGAGGTAAATACTTGATATATATATATATACTTGTGTCTCTAAGCATTTATATATTTTGAAGGGGTTGGACAAAATAATGGAAATACTTAATAACAGAAACATTGTATCGATCACCCTCATTTCCTTGTATTGCATTTGTGAAATGTAAGATCTTATTCCTGCCAACTGAACTGAAGCTGACTCCCAAGTGGGTATTTTTCTAATCACTACACTCTTAACCTGTCCAAGTTAAGGATTAATTTTCTCCAGATATCCACATACTCTGTGCTTTGCCCTCAATAACACTTTACCTTACAGGTTTTGTACAGGGTAAACACGAATCTCTCTCTCTCTCTCTATATATATATATAGAGGGTGTGGGCAAAAATAGCATTATTTGGAAAATTTGATTAAACTCTCAAAAGCTTTTCTATTTGTTGATTTAATATTAGTAGTACTTTACGTTTTTGCTAAACTTTTTTTTTTCAGATATTCAAATAATTTAATTAAAATGAACAGTCAGGATTATTTAAGAATTTTAAGTGATCAAGAACTGTTTCCAGAATGAAATGCCATCTTTCAGAATGATAATGCACTCATTCAGTGCTGAAGTTGTAGCTGAATGACACAAGGAACATACTAGTGAAGTAGAACATCTTATCTGGCCACCACAGTCCCCAGATCTCAACATCATTGAACATTTATGGTTTATTTTAGAAAAACAAGTGAGGAGTTGATATCCTCCATCATCATCATTGAAAAGATCAGAGACTGTTTCAGCTGAAGAATGGATAAAAATTCCTCTGGAAACAATTCAAACTTATCGATCCTATGCAAAATTCACACTGTAATTACTGCCAAAGGTTGAAATTAATACCAGAGGCAGTCCTGCACTATAAGGAAATAATTTTTGCTTGAAATTTCAAAGTGTTTCCATTATTTTGTCTCTGCACCCCATAGGTAAATACTGTTAATTTATTTTTGAGTTTATAACCTTTTATATGGTTTGAATATTGTTTAATACTAGTTGTTTATACATGAGTCTACACACATTTACTTGTTATGTAGTCTGTTTAGGGTGAACTTGCAACTTTGCATTGGATACAGTCATGGTAATCTATGCACTGTCAACATTTATTGAAGTGAAATGATATATATTGACACACATATATGAGCAAGATGGACTGACAGATATATATATATATATATATATATATATATATATATAGCATAATGATGATCCATATATACTGTCTTAATATGTATAGGAAAAACTACTAAAAAGTTGGAAGTTTAAAAATGTATTTTTTGACAGTATATATTTCTATTATATATATATATATATATATATATATATTAGAGAGAGAGAGAGCAGGGTACTGAAATATGCCATCAATCTTGATCAAATATGGCATATATTTCGTTTGATTTTGCATCTGGGAGAAAGCAGAATGACTAACTTATTAGAATCACCAAAGATTTATAGTTATGGTGAAAAGAAAAAAAAAACAAAAGCCAAAATGGAAATGTTCCATATATGCATTGCATACCCCACACCTTGGACAAACATTCACTTGATTTTCTTTCTTAACATAATGTTGATGTATTGAAGAAGATAGCATCTTACATTTTATTGACTGGCAGATTCAAGTCACAGAAGCGTGGCTTTGGTTCTTCGGTTTTCTTCTTTGCTTTTTCATTTGCATCGTGCATCAAGCAAGTCATTTTTATGTGCATCAAAAGATATTCATTAATGCAGGAGCACATGCACAGAAACCTTGTTTTCTAAACATATTTATCTGTAAATAGTTGCCCAGTCATATCAGTACAAATATGCTGAGGTGCATGCTTTTGTATAAGAAAAATTAAGGCAGACACGTTATTTCATGGTAAATCGGAAGTTTAGGTTTATTTCAGACAAACCATCATCAGCTTCTGTCTTTATTTTACGAAGGATTTTATATGAATCTCCTTTGTAAAATAAAGACGGAAGCTGATGATGGTTTGCCTGAAATAGGCCTAAACTTCCAATTTACCATGAAATAATGTGTTTGGCTTAATTTTTCTTATCTTTGCTCTTTATGTATTTATATACATATATATTTAGAGCTTTCTTAGAGAGTTATCCTACCACTGTGTGTACAGGATACTCCTTTGAATTCTTCTATACCCACACTGCATGCTTATATATATATATATATATATATATATATGTGTGTGTGTATGCGTGTATATGTATTAATATGTAGGGTTATCTAAACTTATTTATAAATGGAACTTTGTGTGTGTCCATTACCTATAGACTCCGAAACAGCTGAACCGATTTTCTTGAAAATTTACACAATTGTACTATAAGCGTCTGTGAGTGTTCTTAGCTAGGTTTGTGTTGAGGTACCCCTGATAATTATCGAAAATTGACAATCGAAAAAATCAGGTTATAGAAGGAGTGGTCCGATTTTAATCAAATTTGATACACTCATAGACAAAGACATAAAAAAATGATATTCAGAAGTTTCAAGGTTGCAGTTCTTACTATAGTGCAGAAAATTCATAATATATATATATATATATATAAAAGACAAGATGTTTGTGTGTGTGTGTGTCTGTTTATCTGCCTGTATGTCTGTATTTTTTCAGCCCTTTTATTTTAGTTTTTGCTTCAGGTTTAGCTCTAAGTAGGTATAATTGTAGTTCTTAGTCTCAGCCATGATACTATTTACTCAGAGGACTTATTTATCCTTCAAAATTCAGTTTACGACGAAAAAACTTATTTGATATCGATAACCAGGAAATCAAAATTTGACTTGCATCCATTCTTTTTTCTTTCAGTCTACGGTTTTGCTTTAACTGGAAACAACTATTGCTTTTTAGTCTTTTGTGCCAACATCCAAAGAATCTGAGCTCCAGGACCATGGATTAGTTTTAAAGCTTTCATTACACCCAAGCAATGCCGTGCTATACTGCTAGTACATATATACATATTCATCTGCTTGTGAGTGGTCGTGTAATGAGTTTATGGTCACTATCCAAGGACGATGACCTCTTTTCAACCAGTCTAGGGATCTCCAACTGAGATAAGGCATATGTCTCTGTTTTAAATCATGTTCCTTGTTTTCCATTTCATTCTAATTTAGCTCATAGAAATGAATTATAATTCATAACCAATCTATATGATGTGTTGACTTTTTCTTTATAATTATCATATTGCTCTTGATAACATCCCTTAAACCCTTTATACGGATATAACATTTAATATTTTATATTTAGTAGATCTTGTTAGTTTATCTTTGCCATTTACAGACTTGACATCATTACTTATATATATACTAGCAGTATAGCCCGGCATTGCTCGGGTGTAATGAAAGCTTTAGAACTAATCCATGGTCCTGGAGCTCAGACTCTTTGGACATTGGCACGAAACACTAAAAAGCAATAGTTGTTTCCAGTTAAAGTGAAACTGTAGACTGAAAGAAAAATGAATGGATGTAAGTTAAATTTTGATTTCCTGCTATCAATATCAAATAAGTCTTTTCATTGTAAACTGAATTTTGAAGGCTAAATAAATCCTCGGAGTAAATGGTATCATGGCTGAGACTAAGAATTACAATTATACTTACTTAGAGCCTAACCGAAGCAAAAACTAAAATAAAAGGGCTGAAAAACTGATTTTGACCAGACCCGGTATCTTGCCTTATATATATATATATATATATTATCGATTTTCTGCACTATTGTAAGAACTGCAACCTTGAAACTTCTGAATATCATTTCTTATGTCTTTGTCTATGAGTGTATCAAATTTGATTAAAATCATACCACTCCTTCTATAACCCGATTTTTTCGATTATCGATTTTTGATATTTATCGGGGGTACCTCGACACAAAACCTAGCTAAGAACACTCGCAGACGCTTATAGTACAATTGTGTAAATTTTCAAGAAAATCGGTTCAACCTTTACGGAGTGTATAGGTAACGGATACACACACACACACACACACACACACACAGAGACAAAGTTCCATTTATAAATAAGTTTAAATTTAGATATATATATACATATATATATGTGTGTGTGTGTGTGTATGTGTATATATATATATATATATATATATATATATAGAGATGTGCGTGTGTATATATATCTATGTATATATATGTGGGTGTGTGTGTGTGTATATGTGTATATATATATGTATATATGCGTGTGTGTGTGTATATATATATATATATATATATTTATTTAGAATTCTTGACATAAATGTTATAATGTCACGATAAAGAAGTGATTTTGTTTCAATACTACTTGTGTCTTATCAAGTGATGAGGTTTATTTCACGTTTTATATATATATATATATATATATATATATATATAAGTACATATACATGCAAGTACACACACATATATAAATATTTTTCTCTGTATAAATGTTAAAACAGCACTCAATTTAATATAACAGAGCTATTAAGTATATACCAATGAATATGCATATTAACCTACGTTTATAACATTTATAACATGACTGAGTTTCTTGCATAAAACTCTGAGTTATGCTATAGATGTAGGATAAGTGTATTTATATAATATTTTATATTATATATTATATTTTATATAATATAATATTTATATAGATATACCAACTGATTTATGCCTGCAATGACTATGAAAGATGAATACATATCTAATATCTCTCTCACACACAAGCACAAGAATATCAATAAAAAATTCTGAGATGATTAAAATATAACTATAATAACATTAGAAATAAGAAAAAACATTTCTTTTGTCTTATATTTATATATTTTCTTTCTTTTGGATTGCTATGTGATGTCAATTCTTCAATATGGCAGTGAATGTTCAATATCAACAAAGATGAAGAGAAAAGTTGAAGCAGCTGAAACGTGGTTCTACAGAAGAATACTGCGGATATTGTGGACCGAGCATGTGAGCAATGACGAGGTTTTGAAAATGATGGAAACTAAAAGAGAATTAATATTGAGCATCAGGAAGAGACAACTGAAATTCCTGGGATATGCAATGAGGAAGGAGGGCTTAGAGAACCTGATACTAACAGGCCAGACAGAGGGGAAAAAGAGACAGAGAAAAGCAGCGGATATTTAAAAGGCCTGAGCTGGTGGATGACAGAACGGGGGCTGAGAGACATTACAGGAGAAAGTATGCTAAGAGCCACCAGGGATAGGGAGATGTGGAAGGGACAAGGTACATAGAAGAATAATATTTTAATTATAATTTTATAATAAAACATAGTTTACAGTGACACAAGAGCCATTGTGTTTCGGTACTATCTTATTAACACATCAACAGGCAGTGAAATATTTTTCTGTTAGGAATCATTATATCATATAAACAGGAATCCTATATAATGCTCTACTAAGTATCAAACACTCTTAATAAAGTAAATCACTACAAACAGTGGACAGCCAACCCATTAGTTTGAACTGCTTCTAAGATATATATATATATATATTGAACAGGTTAAGAGGCTCATCCCTTGTTCCCTGTTTAGGATGTAGTTTCCGGCTTTATCTTTTCCAATCTTTTCACTATTACGTAGCCCCCTGCACATCAGTGGCATTACTGCCTTGCTCAGAGTGATACGATAAAAAAAAAAAATATATATATATATATATATATATATATAGGAATAATGTGAAGAAACTTATCACTTAGCCGAGTGCTTTTACTTCAGTCAGGCCAACTTTGAACTTTCATGAGGACACTATTGTAATGTCTTCACTCTTCAGGGTTATATCTATATATATATATATATATATATATATATATCGTATTATGTGGAGAAACTTGTCACTTAGTTGAGCAGTGTTATTTCAGGTATGTCAACTTTTAAGTTTTGTGATGACATTATTGTATATATATATATATATATATATATATATATATATAAAGTAGAATTCTTGGTATTTGTTAAAGTAAATTCCACAGGAGATTAAATCCAAAGAGAACTCAATGTTAAAATTTATTGTTAAATTTAACAGAAAAAGTTTTTTCTGGATAAATTTGAGCCATTCATTTTTGTATGTATTTGGTCTGACAATGGTGATATAAGAGAGTTTTGAATTATAACATTACCTTTGGGTTTATAAAAATATCCAAATTTTGTTCTTGATTATATATATATGTGTGTGTCTGTGTGTGTGTGTGTGTGAATGAGACCATGAATTTTCAACAAACATGGTAAGTGGTTGTTCTCTTAGGAAGGCCCATTGTCTTTAACACCAGTTGGGACTTAAACTCAACCCTGACCACAAGTGGAACACTTACATACAATCCATCACTTTAGATATTGATACCACTCTAGTAAGTTCATGACTCCTCCTGCTTTCCACGAGAGCCAGACCAGGCTGTAAATGGAGTACTCTTGTCATATACAGGCTGGAGCTACTCATTCACTTTCCAGTCGCCATGTCCTTGAAGGTGATGAATTATTCTCTACCTTACAACACCTTTCTCACAGATGAAATGTCACAAGCCTCTTGTTGCTCTATCATGACATTGAAAGTGTTTTAGAAGAAATACATTCCTTATTTCTAAGCCTAATAGCTAAGACCTGCCACACCACATATATTGTAGCAAGCCACCCTTATTTCCTTTGTATTCTATTGGTGAGTTGTAAGTTTCTCTTGAGTAGCTTCTTCTCAAGAACTGTGGCTTTGTAGAACTGACTCCCTGATCATTACAATGTTAACCTGCTCAAGTCTAGGATTAACTATTATCTCTTCCACATATCCTCATAAGTTGTGATACTAGCTCAAGTGGCTCTTTGGCCTTCTATAGAGTGAACATCATAGTATAAAAATATCTATATATATTTATTCTTTGCATATATATATATATATATATATTCATTAATGCAGGTTTCATTGAATAATATAGACAAGTTTTGTCTATTAATTTTGTGTAGGATCCGTTCATACCGTCTGATATACTTGATGGTGATGTCGTTAAAAGACAACAAAAAATCACAGTATTTGTTGAATTTTTTATCAGGTCTAAGCTTTCGGCTCACATAAGCCATTATCAAAGAGTAAATAATAACACACAGTAAACATCACTAAATAAATGTTCTATGTTTACTGTGTGTTATTATTTACTCTTTGATAATGGCTTATGTGAGCCGAAAGCTTAGACCTGATAAAAAATTCAACAAATACTGTGATTTTTTGTTGTCTTTTAACGACATCACCATCAAGTATATCAGACGGTATGAACGGATCCTACACAAAATTAATAGACAAAACTTGTCTATATTATTCAATGAAACCTGCATTAATGAAAAAATGCTGCCAAAATACACACAATATATATATATATATATATATATATATATATATATGTAAGGAGGTAAATAAGTATATATATGTCTATACATATGCATATTTATTTTTAAATTTTCTTCCTTATCATTTATTCTATTTTAACGTGTATCTTTATTTTTTAATTTTGCGTATATTCTTCATGTATACACATTAATATACAAATATTAATCAGGTGTGAATAAAACAGTACTCAATGCTGTATAACAGAGCAAAAATATGTATTTATAAATTTCAAACATACGCACCGTAGTGGGGGTGCTAGAGGATGTCATCAGTGATGTCATCGCGAGGATCACTAGGGGGTTTCGGGTCTTTCAACATCATACCCCCCTCACTGCACCGACCCAACCAGAGATGATCAGTTTCTGGTCCACCCTCAATAAGTGCATTCAGACACTGGGAAAATTATGTTTGGGCCCGGTATGAAACCTTGCAAGTGCTTCTGATTGCCGACAGTCAGAGCCACTTTTCATTTAGAGGTGAACTGTACATGAGCTCATCCGAAAATGTGAAATGATTTACCTATTGTACGGCTATTAAAAAAAAAAAAAGAAAAAAAACTCAACTACGAATTAATCACGATACATTAATTTAAACTTATTTATGCATTTTATCTTATTTACGAGTACTAATAAAATGAAAAGAAATCAGAAATGCAGAATTTCGGGGAATTTTAGCTAACAATTTGTTTTGAAATCCAGGCACTATATATATTATCCCATGTTTTAGGCATGACTGAGTTTCAGATATTAGAGCAATCTTTGATTGCTTATCATATCATACTGGAAAAAATAAACCAGTATGATAAGCACCCAAAGACTGTTTTAATGCATGAAACTCAGTCATGCTTAAAATAGAGGAATATATATAGATATATGTATGTATGTATATTCCTAGATATATAGGCAGTAAAGATCCAGGATAGGATTGGTAAATAATTCGGGATAAGGTTGGTAAATAATCCAGGAGGCTCCTAGTAATATCATTAAAATATTAAAACTGATCCAATAGATGAAAGAAAAGGATATTATTGTAATTTATACTTATTTCTATGACGACATACTAATGATCTCCCTTCATTTATTTAGGAATTTCATAATTTCAATTTTTTTCTATCAAAGAGCTAATCTCTGGGCTTGGAATTTTTCCTCATTCTCTGTTGATAAGGGGTTGAAAATGCATGTCTCAAAATAACATGTTGAAAATGGCTATTTCCCCGCTATGTTTTATCTGAATTTACAGATAAATAAATAAATATATATATATATATATATATATATATATATGCTATAAATCCTGAAAAATAGCAAAAGTTTATAATATATTACAGAAAATGTAACACTCCTAACCTTGTCATTTTTCACCAAAATAACCCAACCAATTCAAAACTAGCAATACACTGTACCAATTTCACTGTTCTCTGCAAGACTGTGTTTCCTGTTACAAATCAATTACCAATATCAAATATGACCATCTCATTAAATAGATGCCTTACATGTTATCTTTTGAATCTGAGTGCTATTTAAAGCATTTATTAACCCATAATTTACAAGAACCCCTAAGGATAATTTTAGTTGATAACACAAAAATCCTTTTTAAAATTACATAACCATTAAGATCTTCTTATTAGAGAAGCCCTATTGATTAAGTGCCATTCTCCCGCTATCAATCTGACACTGTTCATTGGCATAGATAGCGTGTTAAGTGTTTTCAAAAAATAGAAGTAACCCTCGTCAACCCAGCCACGAATGGGACAGGACTGTTCCAAACGGTCATTCTTACACAAGAATCTTCACACAGTAAAAACTAATATATAGCACAACACACAGAGAACAAATATTCCTAATTCCTTGTAAATGACTAAAGCACTGGACAAAAGTGCTCACAACAATAAAAACAATAGTCAGTCAGTTAAGTGCCATACGTGATACACACTTGGGCGATCATGTCTTGAAAGAGACATGACTGACTGGGCAGAAGATTATTCCGCAGGAGGTTGCCACTGCTTTCTGCAGTAGACTTGTTGCCATCCAAGACTAAAGAACCCAATCTGTCCTGTTATTTAACCCATAACTGAAGGGAAGTGACGAATTAATATCTTTCCCAAGGATATTTCTGCATAAGTGAATGCAAGGAATTCCACTGGAATTTGAACTCGGCTCCCCGAGTTCTCATTCCGAGCCAATATCTACTGCACCACAATGCACATATAGTCAGTTTTTATATTCTTTAACTTCTGAAAAACAGAAATATGTTAGAATGCTGGAAAACTCAATAAATGTAGATTAAATCATCCTTCTCACTCGTATTAAATGAAAGACACTTAAAAAAAAGGTTGCTGCACAAATATATATATTTTCTCTGACACACTTCATTTTAATTCTAATTTAAATCTCCTGTAGAGGCCTGATGAGCAGGAGCAACAGTGGTTGCTTTGCTTTTTATTAATATTTCATAATGTGTAACATCAAGCTACACACTTTTATTTCTTTTATATATATATATATATATATATATATATATATATATATATATATATAAGCCATTGAGAGTTCTCTACGAAATACTTTTCCTTGAATAGTATGGCATTCTCTCTCTCTCTCTCTTACAGAGTAAGTAGACATCTCTATTTTAACCTTCACATTTTCATGAAGTGCCAAATTGTATAAAATATCAAACTCATTATTCATTTTTTTTCAGAACTGATGGTCATAATTTTCACCACTGTGTCTGCGGCTAGTGCCAGTCATGATAAAACGGATGTCTGCTTGAGGATGCTCTTTGCCTTCAAAGATTATTTTTCCTTCAACTCAGCCTTGACATGAAGTGGAAATCTTACACATGACCCATTGCTAAGAATACAGGAAAATGGTCAGCTCCCTGTACCATTCCAGTAAGTTCCTGAATTCTCCTGTTATCCTTTACCATTGCGAGAACCAAATCATGCTGAAAATAGAGTACTCTTGCCATATTTGCACAGGATATGTCCAGACCTCACTTACCAGTCTCAATAGAGTTCAAATGCATCTCTGAGTACTTTTGAGTGACAAATTATTTTCCAACCTACAACTCTCTCACAAGGAGAATGTCACTAGCCTTTCATGGCTCTATTGCTACCTCCATGGAATAATGGTTTAGTGATACAAGTCATTACTAATTAATCCATAGCTGAGGGGAAGGTGAATTTATACTTTTTCCAAGGATTTTTTTTAGCTAAGTGAATATCACAAACCCAATGGGAATTCTAACTCGGCTTTTTGATTAACAATTTCGATTCATATTCCATTACACTACACTCACATCTAAGATTACAGTACTTGGTATTCCCAAGCTTACAATACTTGTTATTTCCAAGATTACAGTAAATGGTATTTCCATCTAGGCATAGATAAGGTTCAATGTTTCTTAACTTCACTGATTGTACAGGAACCAGTGTTTTAATGTGATGTGGCTGCAAACAGTTTTAGAGAAGAACGACTCAGAATTGAAAACATTGCTAAGGAAGTTACTTCCCTAACTTTCCCAAGAAGTTATGTTAAATTCATAGATGATAAAGAAAAAGAATCTCTGGAGTGTGTTGACTGTTCACTTTTAGTGGGATGGGGACGTTTTTCAGTAAACACTTAATGATTCCTGGTACATTTATCCCACAAACAATATTTGGAAGATGTCTGTGACATGTTTTTGAAGTTACGTATGAAACTACTATAGTTACTAAATAAGCTACAAAAAAATGGATTTTAAACCAGCAAAGAATGTATTAATAAAAGAAATTACATTGTGTAAAGGAAAAGAATAAGACCTTAAAACTTAGCAACCCAAAAATGTCCTTGTTTGTGTGAGTGTGATATAAGTATCTGTGTATATGAGAGTTCATTCATTAGTGGACTAGGGAAATGAATGGGGAGTGGTTTCCTTACCTATGTACTGATACATCTTTAATAGAAAGAGAAAGGCAATATTTGTCTTTTTATAGAATTAACCAGCACTAAAAGGTGTTTAGTAAAGACAAGTAGAGTAACCCACAAGAGCTGGATTGTCCACAGCCTGATGTGACTTGGCATTTAAAATAAGAAAAAACAAACTGTATCAGGAACAAAACTCTGATCTCAATTTCTTTTTGAACAGTTGTTGGTTGTTTTGTTTTTATGGCATATCAACCTCACTGGGTCATTTATTGTCAACTAAATATTTTTTATTTATTTATTTATTGCTGGTAATACATTTTTCTTTCAACAATTTATTGTTGTTTTTTTATATAAGTTTTGTGTCTAGTAATGCTTTTTTCTTTTTGAGTATCAAGATTCATTGAGATTTGTTTTTAAGGGCAGGGTTCCCCAAGTCCTACCCTATTATTTAACCCATAACTGGAGGGAAGGGACAGATTAATACCTTTCCCAAGGGTACCAGTGCTTAAGTGAATGCAGGGTATTCAACTGGAATTTGAACTCTGCTCACCGACTTCTCTTTCCAAGCCAATATCCACTGCACCACAACACACATCTGTCACTAAACACTTACAGCACCTGGTATTCCTAAGCAATCACCCATCTAAGTACTGACCAGGCTCAATGTTGCTTAACTTTGGTGATCGAGCGAGAACAGGTGTATTCAACGTGATAGGCCATAAGCCTTGAACAGTTGTAAAATAACAAATTAGAAAAATGAAAAGTTTTTAAAGTTAGGAAGAAGATGATTTACTTTCTTCAATCATAGTCTGTGCAGTTCAAAAGGATTTTTTTTGTCAGATGAATTGTATCAGTACCTACCATGGTAAAGTTGTTTCAGAAATCAATACTTGAGAAACACAATACTCTCGAGAAAAATCGATAACTGATTTTTACAATATGTTGAATGATCTTGTTGTGGGCAGAGGGTCTGTAAGTTAATGGTAGGCTTTCGTAGTTTACACAATCAATTGGCAGCTTAAGATAGCAAACTGCCTTTGTGAATTGTTCTATGCAAAAACTAGCTTTGCAATAAAGATATACAGCATATATAGCCATTTTTTAAAGGAAACTTCATCTGGCATATGAAACAAATATAGCTACTAAATACATTTTTGGTGATCATACACATTTACACTTGTTTAACAGGCTAGAATTGTTACAAAACCATAGTCATGGAAATACATGCTATCATAGACAGTACCTTTTGGCAGTGGATTCAAAAATTTGGACATTAGACAATACTGTTTCAGCAAAAATTGACTAGCTTTTAGAACTGAACTGTGATGTGATATCTGTCTTTATGTGTCAGTGAATGCTGGAGAGTTTTCTTACAGAAGAAGAAGTAACTTACAGCAAGAGAAACATGGTTCTACAGAAGAATGCTGAGAATCCCACTGATGGAACCTGTGAACATTTTTTAATCAGCTATAATGGTTTAAGAATTCAGACACTAGACAATACAGGTTGTTGTTTCAACAAAAATAGACTAGCTTTAGGACTGAACTGATACATGATATTAGTCCTCCTATATGCCAGTGAATGCTGGACAATTTCCTTACAGATGAAGAGACGACAAGCAGCAAGAGAAATGTGGTGCTACAGAAGAATGTTGAAAATACCACAGATGAAACATGTGAATAATGAGAAAGTTTTAATGAAAATGTGAATGAAAAAAGGCACTTGTACAGAAAAAGAGGGATGAAATTTCTGGAACACATAATGAGGAAAGAGGGTTTGGAGAATTTGACATTCATGAGACATATTGGAGGTAAATGGAACAAAAGGGAACAGTTGCAATTTCTCGGACACATGAGGAAAGAGGGATTTGAGAATTTGACATTCATGAGACATATTGACAGCAAGTGGGACAAAAGGGAACAGTTGCAATTTCTCGGACACATGAGGAAAGAGGGATTTGAGAATTTGACATTCACAAGACATATTGACAGCAAGTGGGACAAAAGGGAACAGTTGCAATTTCTCGGACACATGAGGAAAGAGGGATTTGAGAATTTGACATTCACAAGACATATTGACAGCAAGTGGGACAAAAGGGAACAGTTGCAATTTCTCGGACACATGAGGAAAGAGGGATTTGAGAATTTGACATTCACAAGACATATTGACAGCAAGTGGGACAAAAGGGAACAGTTGCAATTTCTCGGACACATGAGGAAAGAGGGATTTGAGAATTTGACATTCACAAGACATATTGACAGCAAGTGGGACAAAAGGGAATAGTTGCAATTTCTCGAACACATGAGGAAAGAGGGATTGGAGAATTTGACATTCACAGGATATTTTATTGAGTAAAGGGATACCGTGTGTAATCTATCTAATAAGCTTATTGCAAAAAGATAGAATTTAAAAGGAAAGGAATAGTAAGGAAAGAAACATTACTGAAAGCTACAAAGGATAAGAAGTTGTGGAGTGCTACAATCATCTTTTTTTTTTTTTTTTTTTTTTAATCATCTCACCCCAAGCAAGGCATTCCACTGCCACTATTGCGCATGGGGCTACATAGGGGAAGGTAAAGAGAAGGAGTGGATAGACATAGGGAATGTCAGGAGAAAGGTGACAGATGAGTAAGGATAGCGAGGATGAGGGTCGGGCAGATGGGAAGAGTGCTTGATAGAATGGGAGCAGGTTAGTGTGTTAGGAGGTGTGTATTGACCTTACATTTAAACTCCTGGAGATTGTAGCTGTTGGGGAAGCAATCGTTTGGAAGTGCGAGGAAAGCTGAGATGACATTTAATGATGAGATCCCAAATTGTGTTGCTAGAACAATAAGGTATAAATTGCAAGAGTTTTTGACAAAAGAAAATAGTAATAACTTTTGCCAAATAGTTAACTTTATCATACTTGCTATATAAATGTGTACAACAAATTAGACTGTAATTTATGGAATTTGTGGGTAAAGTCAGAAATATGGAATTTGTTTATGATCAAAGTTGTTTTATTATTTCTTCTATGTGACATTTCTCTTCAGGACGTAGGCGAACATAGCCTTCCATGTGTTCCTATCCCATGTAGCTTTTAACACCCTTTCTATTTTTACCCCTTCCAAAACCTGCTTTGCTATCCACTTGGTCCAGTCCATCGAGTATATCATGCATTGTTTTTTCCCGTTTCTCTTTTCTTCTATCTTTCTTGTGAGTATCAGATTCTCCAAGCACTCCTTCCTCATTACATGTTCCAGAAAACTTCAGCTCTTTTTTTTCCTGGTGTTAAGTATTAGTTTCCTTTTAGTTTCCATCCTCTCAAAAACGTTGTCCATAGTATTCTCAGTATCCTTCTGCATTACTTAAAAAAGTGAAAACAAAAGCCTCTTTAATAACAAAAAAAAAAAATACCTACCTAACTGATGCAACAATTGTTTTATGTCACATACTGCCTTTATTATCTCTGTTAATAATTTAGGATAACTAAGCTGCTAACGCCCTAAGCATTTATGTTGGAGAAAACCTTTGCTTTAAGTTGCTAAAAAAAACATGTAAGGTCATAGCTTATATAAAACACTCTATAGATAAAATGTTGCAAAATTTTTAAAAGTTGAAAAGGTGCCATACATTGATGAAATGTTTTTCACACTTAGATTTATATCTGGAGTACACTGTAATTATAATACTTAAATTTGGACTCCAATTTAATTATAATATTTAAAGAATATATTTATCTTGAAGTACTTTAATTATTCAAAGTATCATAATTTTCTTATTTCTTTTTCTTCTTCTATGTGCCCTGTCACTTCAGGACATAGGCGATCAAGGTTCTCCACGTCTCTCTATTCCTTGGGGCTCTTTGTATGTTTGCTCCTGTTACTCCTGGCAACCCCCGTTCCGTCATCCATTTGATCAGGCCCTGCAAATATGTTCTCTGCTGCCTTACTCTGTCTCTCTTTCCTTCTATCTGGCCAGTCAGTATCAGGTTCTCCGGGCTCTCCTTCCTCATTGCGTGTCCTAGGAACTTCAGTCTTCTCATTGGCATTTTCTCCTACTACTAAAATGTACTAAGTTGCACAGGCAACACTGGGCTATGATGCTAGTTTTTATATATGCCCAAAATCTGAAAACGTTTTGCTGCTGCTGATAGAGTTATCAGTGCATGAATGTTTCGTGAAAAGGTTTAATGGCTGCTAGATATTCTTACTCATAGTGAAGTGGATGTACCTGCATATCTATTTCAGTCTATTTCTCTGTATACACATGTCTCGTTTGTACCCAGCTTCCTACTGGGCTTCGATATATCTCAATCCATCCATTGAGATCTTAACGCCCATCACTCTGAGTGGATTAAAGACTATTACTGTTCCAGCAGGCATCCACGCCATGAACTTTGCTATTTCCCAATCCCTTACGCAAGTAGTGGACTTCCCCACTTGCTTTCCAAGCAGTCTCTCTGGACACTCCTCGCTAATAGATATATGTTTTACCTCTGCACTTGACGCCTGTCAAGTCTCGCAGCTTTGCCCTCTCGGCAACTCCAACCATGCTGTTATCTCTCTCAACATCTCTTTCCACTCTCACTCCCCCCAGGAGCCTCCTACCTATAGGACCTCCTACTGCTACCAAAAAGCTAACTGGGACGCCTTTCGCGATTTCCTCTACGACGTCCCTTGGGGAAAAGTGTTTGATCTCCCAGTTGATGACTGTGCCTCTGAGGTTTCGTCATGGGTGAAAGCTGGCATTGATGCCTTCATACTTACCAGGAAGTATTGTCTAAAACCTCATTCCTCTCCGTGGTTCTCTCCTGCCTGTTCGGCCGCCATTGCCCACAGGAACCATTACTTCCGACTTTTCTGGAGACAGTCATTTGATCACAATAGGTGCCTATTCATGTCTGCTCGCAATGAGTGCATGAGAATCCTGAATGACACCAAACAGTTGTTTGCTGAGAGAATGCGACAGCGCATAGATGACCGCAAGTTCTGCTCCAAGGACTATTGGCGGTTATGCAAACGGGTGCTGAACAATAGCAAATCCTCAATCCCTTCTTTAATCAATTAATTTGAGGTTCTCATGTCATCTGCAGACAAAGCTGAGTGCTTTGCTCACAGATTTGCATCCAACTCCACATTTGACTCATCTGGAGTATATTCACCCGACTTTCCTATTAGAACTGAGGCCAAACTGCACGACATATACATTACCCTGACAGTAGTATCCCAAGTAATTTCAAAACTTGACCCGCATAAGGCAAGCGGTGGTGATGGAAGCCCGGTGATAGTCCTTAAGAGGTGTGCTCCTGAACTCTCCCCTGTCCTTTCTAAGCTGTATAACTACTACCTTTCTGCTTCCTGTTTTCCTGCATGCTGGAAGTTCCCTTCAGTTGTTCCTGTATTTAAGAACTGTGGTGAACCCTCGGACCCATCCAACTATCGCTCTATCAGTCTTCTACCAATTTTCGGGAAAGTGTTTGAGGCCATAATTAATGCTGAAATAGTTCAACACCTTACTGCCCACAAACTCTTCTCTGATAGGCAGCATGGCTTCTGCTTTGCCAGGCCTACGGCCAACATGCTAAAAACCGTTATGGAGTACATGCTCCAGACCCTTGATGAGTCAGGCAAGGCTCGTGCTGTTGCTCTGGACATCTCCAAGGCTTTTGACAGGGTATGGCACTCTGGCCTTCTATGCAAGCTATGGGGGTTACGGTATTACCGGACGCTTGCTTGATCTAATCCAATCTTTTTTAAATAACCGCAAAATGAAGGTTGTTTTGAATGGGCATGCCTCTTCATCCTACAGCACAAATGCTGGTATCCCACAGGGCTCTATCCTGGGCCCGATGCTCTTCCTTATTTTCATTAATGACCTCCCAGGTGAGATCAAGTGCCAAGTAAGCATCTACGCAGATGACACCACAATTTACTCCCGCATCAGTAAGAAACCCATCATGGCGGACAGACATAATCTCGCTGCTGACCTTGAATGTGATCTACACTCTGTGGTGAATTGGGGCAAGAAGTGGCTTGTCAATTTCAATGTGTCTAAGACCAAGCTGTTGTCTGTCAATCATCACAGGCAACCTCTCCTGCCTCTCATAAGCATGGACCAAGCAATTCTCCCTGAGAGCAATACACTGCACCTCCTTGGCCTTACCCTCTCTTCTGATCTCAAATGGAACCACTACATTGAATCCATAGCTAAATCCACTGCTAAGAAAGTTGGATCACTGCGTCGGGCCAGGATGTTTTTTCCGCCTGAATCCATCCTGCATATATACAAGTCAACCATTCATCCGTACATGGAGTACTGCTGCCATATATGGTCAGGCACCCCTGCCATTCACCTCAGTGTTCTCGACAGGCTCCAAAGGAGAATCAGTAATGTGATAGGTACTGACTTGGCGGATCAACTACAGCCACTTCCCCACCGACAAAATGTGGCCTTCCTTTGTCTGTTCTATAAATGCTTTCATAGCTTCCGCTCGGATGAACTTAAGTCACTGGTGCCTCCTCAACAGGTGTTTACTTGTGCAACCAGATTGGCAACTGAGTCCCACCCATTCACAGTCAGATTAGCCAAATGCAGATGACAATTCTACTCCTGCAGCTTCTTCTCTCGCACTTCCCGCCTGTGGAACTTGATCCCATATTCTTGCTTTCCTGACGACTACAACCTCCAGGAATTTAAATGCAATGTCAATACTCATCTATTAACCACTTGACTCTAGCTCTTTCCTCACCCCGTATATCTTTTCCTTGTCTCCACCTTTGAAACTATCATCACACCTGCATTCTCATCTTTCTATTGCTCCTTTCTAACTGGTTCGTTTTCCTCTTCACTCTCTTCTAATTAATCTTTTTACACTTATGTAGCCCCCTGCATATCAGTGGCATTACAGCCTTGCTCGGGGTGAAACGATTAAAAAAAAAAATTTGTCTAAGGCTGCTTACATCAATCTTCCTATCTATTTTTATTCTTAAAATAGGTCTTCCAATGGTTTTCTTCCAGATGCTATTTTTTTTATAATCATTTTACCTCAAGCAAGGCAGAATGGCCACTGGTGTGCAGGGGGTTACAGAGGAGGTGAGTGATGAGAAAGAGGAACGAGTTAGAGGAGTGTCAGAGAATGAGTAAAAAAAAGATGAGAATACAGGTGTGAAAAGGGTTGCATGAGAGTCAAATGGAGTGTTTGTCAGAGAAAGTCAAAGAGATAAGAGATGGCAAGTGAACTTACATTTAAATTCTTGGAGATTGTAGCTGTCAGGAAAGCAAGTATACGGAAGTGAATTCCATAGGCGGGAAGTGCAAGCAAAGAAGTTGATAGAGTGGAGTTGAGGTTACATTTGATTGGTTTCATTGAAAAAGGGTGAGACCGAGATGCTCATCTAGTAGTTTGACTAAATTCATACAGAGGGGCACCAGGGAGCTAATCTTAGAGCAGAAGCCTTGAAAGTATTTGTAGAAGAGACAGACAAAAGTCACATTACCTGTATGAGAAAGTGATTAGAGTTGAGCTACCAGGCTGGGATCAATTACATTAGAGATTCTTTGTTGGATTTTGTCAAGAGTGAGAGATGAATAGCAGAGGCACCCAACCAGATGTGAGTGTCCATCCTAAAAGTGCACTTAACAAATAGCAATAAAAATTGTTTATTTTGTTTTTTTGCTAATTTTCTTGTTTTTTTTTTTTTGCTGTCTTTATATTCACAGTTTTTGTTTTTATCCTTTTTTTTTGTTTTTATCCTTTTTTTTTGTTTTTATCCTTTCTAGACATTCTTATTTTCTTCATTTCATTTTCTTCCATCTTTTTAATATTATTATATTTTAATGCAAAACTTCAGTACATATAAAAACTGTAATGGCAACTGATAAAATTTTACCTTTTTTTACCTTATATATAGAAAAAAATAAAAACATAAGTATATATATAGAAAATCCTCAATTAAATTTATAAAAAAGACCTTTAAAAATATATTGCATATGGGGATTTAAATTAAATCAAGAATTTATACTGTGAAATGATCTTCAAAAAAAAAAAATAGGTGTTCCACCAGGATTTAATATTGGGGGGCACAATCTTAACAACACAGACGACAGCATTTTGATGGCAGTCACAGAAAGACACAAAAGCACAACATGACAAGGATGCATCTTCTTACAGATATTTAACCTGTACAGTGAACTAGAAGTCCTATCAGGATTTATTATTTACTGGCCTCATTTTATCATAAGATATACAAGTAACACTGTGTTGATTGCAAACACAGAAAGAGAACTACAGGAACTCCTGGACTTGGTTGTAAAAGAAAGTAAAAAAAAATATCAATAGTAAGAACACATGTTAAAATAGTGAAAGATGCCTTCCAAAAGCTAAGCAAAGTACTAATGATTAATGATGCATTTTCTATGGTTTAATAATTTGCAAGGTATTTAAAACCAGAAAATATTTATAGATTGAGAGAATTTTTAAAAAAATAATAATGGTTTTAGTGATAGACATCCCACTAATTAACCCATAACTGGGGGGAAACTAGATTTTTGTCTTTCCTATGAATATTTGCATGTAACTGAACATAATGAATTTGACTGGAATTGAAACTTGGCTCTCTGATTTCTAATTCCAAAACATTGTTCATTGCACTACCTGCAAATCCAAGATTAGCAGGTGGATGCACACATTTCCCAAGGGCATTTGCATGTAAGTGAATATCATGAACACAGTGGGAATTGGAGCTTGGCTTTCTGATTAACAATTCTTAGACATTAACCACTGCACCACCTGCATATCCAATTGTACATCACTTGGTATTCCCAAGCGATCAAGCATCTATTAAACAAAGTTTAAAGAAATCGATTGAATTTCATAGAAAACAAAGAAAAGTGTGATGAACTATTAGTTAACCACAACCCTCTCATATGACAAGGATGCTGGAGAATTTATTCAGAGTTGAAGATTTTATTTAGCAGCATATCAACACATATATGGGTTATGTAATGCCAAGTTCTAAATGTTTTGTATGCAATTTTATACTTTCAACTACAGATATTTTACATAATTTCATAATTTGAGGGAAAAGGTATATTTTTTTCCTGATATATAGTTTGTAGATCATGAGACATATTGTTGGTAATTTTACTCTAAAAATGTATTCTTGTTTGGTTGACTTTGCTTCATGGCATATCAATGTCTGTGGGTTATCTAATGCTGAAATCTAAATATTTTGTTTGTAATTTTATGCTTTCAGGGTAGGTTAAGAGGCTCATCCCTTGTTCCCTGTTTAGGATATGGTTTCTGGCTTTCTCTTTTCCAATCTTCTCACTTTGTTTTTTTTTTTTCAATTGGAGTAGATAGATCTATCGCCCGGTTCACACTCCACCCACGTCTATTGAACAGGTTAAGAGGCTCATCCCTTGTTCCCTGTTTAAGATGTGGCTTCTGGCTTTATCTTTTCCAATCTTTTCACTATTACGTAGCCCCCTGCACATCAGTGGCGTTACCGCCTTGCTCGGAGTGATATGATTAAAAAAAAAAAAAGTTATGTTTTTTTTTTCAGATATATTGTTTGTAGATTTGTAGATCATAAAATGTATTGCTGGCAATTTTACTTTAAAAATGTATTTTTTCATATTTATTTTAGTGTTGCCTTGATTGTCATTTTGCTATAAAATTGTATAGTTGCTTATTTTATAATAAAAACAAGCTGTGGATTTTTTTCTGAGTGTCACTATTTGCCAATAGCTGAGACTAAGAGGTACTCCTACTGTGTCAGCATGAAAACAACAGCAGTTAAGGGGTTGTTCTAAGCTCCTCACAACCTCCAATTTTCTGATTGGAAACTTAGCTGCTGTATATAGTTTATTGTTATACCCAGAGTGACAGAGATGAAGAAGACTTAAAACAAGAGAAATGTGATTTTATAGAAGAATGGTAAACATTTTAGTAAAAAAGAAGTTTGAAAAAAATAAGAACTGGAAGAACACTTTCACTTCAAAGCAGAAAGCAGTAGTTGGTATTTCTAGCATTCACAAAAGTGGGAAATAGAGCTTGGAGAATTTGGCCTTTAAAGGAAGGGCAGAAAGACTGACTGATTTGTTTAACACCATATCAACGCCTTTGAAGGAATAAAAATTTGATATATGTTATTCTACTTTCACAATTGAATACATGGTAAATAATACTTAGCTTTTGTGCATATACTGGGTTATCCAGAATTTTTAGTCATTCATGTTCCAACACATTAAACATGTTGACATATATAATATGCTTACATTTCTAGTTAGAGCACACTTCAAACTATTTCTTGAAAAAGAAAGTTTAAAATGATTTAATTCACCTCAATTTTTCATCCCTATGAAAATGTAAGACTATAAGGTGCACTTTAGACACTTGATACTTTTTATTAATATAAATACAAAAATGCTTTGCAAGCAACAAAAAAGTTATGTGTCATGTAGTGTGAAAGTGCTTTTGCTGACAGAACTGTACTGAAGTGGTTTGCAAAGTTTATAGTTGGTGATTGTAGCCTTATTGATGAAGAACGCTCAGACAACTCTCCCCATAACAGATGACAACCAAATCAGGATAATGATTGAAAATAATCTACATTATACAAAAAGGGAACTGGCAGAAACACAAGATTTATTAAAATTCATCATCCATGAGCACTTTCCCCTCCCCTGTATAACCTTCCCTTTCTCTCCTCCTATGTATCTGTCATCGCACCTTCTTTCTCAGCTTTCTATTGTTCCTTTCTAACTAGCTTGTACTCCTCACTCTTTTCTAATTAATCTTTTTACATTTATGTAACCCCCTGCACATCAGTGGCGTTTCCGCCTTGCTCGGGGTGAAATGATTAAAAAAAAAAAAACTTAGTGAAACTTGAGTAATAAAACTGCTACGATGCTTGGGTAACATATGTTTTAAGTGAAAAGAAGGTTTTGGATCACATTTCTATCTGCGACTTGCTGCATAAATGCAATAAAAATGCACCCTTTTTTAATCAAATTATGGATGGTGATAATACATGGATCCTTTTACTAAAAAAAGTTTGATGAACATGATGTTGGGATACGCAACATGAGTCAAGTTTAACCAGCCCAAAAATGTCTTCATCCTAAGAATGATATGCTGTACATCTGGTGGGATTATAAGGGATTGTCTCAGTACAATTACTAGAGAAAGTGATATGTGTGTTTTGTGTTGTAGTTGTGTCAAAGTTATAGTTTTGAGTAGTGTTTGATTTAAGAAATTGTAGCATATATGGATTAATATCATGAAAGAGTTCTTTCATCTTGTTTATTCAGTTCATCTTGTATAGTGGTATATTGACCTCCATGAGTTATTTAATGTCAAAATCTAAATATTTTTGTTGTGGAGTAGCTGACACCCCTGCAGAACTCTCAATGATGGAACAGCCCATGGCTGAATGGTCTATTTAAGTAAAGAATAGAAGCATTCGATCATCATTTGTACTGATTAATTCAGCAGCTAAATAAATGAAGTTGAATAATACCGCAGCAGACGTTCTTTATGTATTGTATCCACATCAGTGATAGAATAATTTTGAATGCAATTGTATGTTTTCAACCACAGATAAAATGTAATGTTGGTCATTTTGCTAGAAAATTTATTGTTGGTAGTTCTACTATAAATAGGTACTGTTGGTCATTTTTTTTTATATAAAAATATATTGATGGTATTTATACTTTCATAATGTTTTTGTTTTGTTTGGACATTCACTATTTGCCTATAGATAGGACACTAACAGTTGTTACCACCCCAGGTTAGAGTGGACCTGGGAACAATGACAACTAAGAGGTGGTTCCACACTCCTTAAAATCTCCAATCTCCTGATCCAAGGCCTTGCTGCCAGATGTAGTTTATCGTCAAACCCAGGAATGTGTGAGCAGCAATTAACCTACCTAACAGGTTTGTGTAAATGGATGGTAGAGCATGGACTGGAAGGGGTAGTAAAGGGAACAACCTCACTTAGAGCTAAAAAGATAAGTGAAAGGCAGGAACATTCATGCCCTGAAAGGATATAGCATATGGGAGGAGGAGAACGTTAAAAATGCAGCTACTGTGTCTTTTTTTGTTTGTTTTTTTAAGCAAGTTCACACCATGCAAGGTGCTGAAGACACAAGGGTTACTGAGTGTGAAAGAATTAGAGAACAAAAACATTACTAAGGAGCAAAAACAAAAGAAGACTAATCCGCTCTTAGTAGATACCGATCGACATTGCATTTAAATGTTTGATGACTAAAGTTGACTGGAAGGCATGTTGAAGTACTTTCAGAAAGTTCAGAAGATAGAAATGGTAAACTGATTTTAAATTTTGACAAAAATCCTGTGAGGATGCAGAAGATATCTTCACCCAAACAACATGCCCTTCCCTACAAAAAAAAAAAAAAAAAAAAACCTCAATAAAAATCTAATATTTGGGTCAAAATTTTCAGCACTTTCTCATATACAGGGTGTCCATAAAGTTCGTGTGCACTTTAAAAAATTTATAACTTTATTTGTATTTGTGATAAAAAAAAATCTGTAAAAAATGTTATAAAGTTTAATGTATCTAGTTTTGAGTAGAGTTATTGAATAATTCTTTACCATAAAATTTGCAATGATTTTTAAAATTGTAAAAAAATATTTTCTTTTTTTCAGAATAAATTTGATCCATGGCTTCAATTGACACGTGAAAATTGTTTATGCAGCCAAACCTAGTTCATTAGAAGATTTGAAAGCTGTTATGATGTTGATAGTTGTTCGTTCAACATTGATCTCACAAGTGAATTTTCAGTGCCTGTCTCTAGATACATCATTATATAGGGGTATTGCTATGCTAATTATTACTAGCTAACCAATCCTACTAACTAAAATAATGAATGTGATTTCTGGCATTACTGCAAATCAGTTGACAAGTGTTTTTTATAAACTGTAAAATTGTATTACCCTTTGTATTGCTAGAGGACATGTGAAACTTAAATAAAATTTCAATAAAACCTTAAAAAATATAGATTTACTTTTTTCTAATCCTTTTCACAAATTATTTATATTGCAAATACAAAAAAAGTTATAAATTTTTTAAATTGCACACAAACTTTATGGACACCCGTCTATTAATCACTGTTCTTTCTAAGAGATGATGATGGTACCTTTCAAGGAATAGTATGTGCTTGACCGGACATCATTCAGGTAAATAAAGTGTTGTATAAGTCAAAGTTCACTCTACTGACATCTTCACCAGGGTCTGTTGGCTCAGTGAGATCTAAGACAACTTGTAGATTGATTGCAGTGTATGAACAGACCAAGAATTTATGCAAGGAATGCATATCTAACACTTCATAGCACAGTTTGAATTCAGAGTTTTTCCTTCTTGATCTGTAAGGCTAGAAAACCCAGTTTTCTCGGCAGTTTATGTAATGGATAGGACAAAAAAAAGATTAGATAGATTCATGCCTTTTTCAAAAGCAATAATGTACTTTTATGCTTTCAACATCAATAACTGTTAAGCTATCCACACACGCATACATATATATATCTCAAGCGAAATCAAGCTCTCCTATCATTATGAAGATGTGATTCTGATCTCGAAATATTACCTTCCTTTATTATACTAAACACATTGTGATAGCCTTCAAATACCTACCCATACACCATACATATTAATTTTCCATTTGTAAATGAGTTATTATACAACATGGTTTCTACCACATGAGCATTCAAAAAACACCATTATGTTTAGCACTCTTAAAAAAAACTGGTAAAATCAGTTATTGCAAATAACCTGAAGACACCACTCATGGTAGAAACCTAGGTCGCGTAATAACTCGTTTACAAATGGAAAATATTCAAAAGTTCTACAATATAACTGTATTGAACACTTTTTAATACAAATGTGCATTGGTCTAATTTTATTATGACCAAAAACTAAATAATTAAACAATCAATATATATACATATATATATATATAGAGAGAGAGAGAGAAAGAGAGGGAGAGAGACAACAAAGTTAATTAGAATGACAATTAAGCCAAAGCAAATAACCAACAGTCCAGAAATTTATTATTAAAATGGTTCTGGTTAGTAACAATAAAATAGTATGGTACACAATAGTAAATTAATTACCAGTACTATTCAAACTGGAAGCCACCTGCTTCAGTTGGCAAATGCATTTTGAATAAATTGCTTGTTCTGTGTCATATGTATTGCTGTGCTTTTTTTCTTGATTCTTCTTTGCTTTTTTATTATAAGTAACTGTGTGTCTTTATTGCCTCATTGTCTGTATCATATATATATAGTCATCTGCAGATAATCTTCTTTTGTTGTATCACAGGTTGTCAGTACAGATAGACATCTGATTGCTTCGAGCCAGGATTATATATACCCAATTACTTTTAGCCAAGATTATATATATTTACAAAATTTTATGAAATCCCTTATTAAATAGATGAACTTTGCCATATTTTTAATTTATTTGCTTAAACATTAATTTTAATGGATACATGTTCTCATATTTTTTAAAAATAAGCTGTATATTTATATCTGCTGGCTTAAATAATCAAGAAGTTTTGTTAGGAAAATATGTTTCCTAACAAAATTTCTTGATTGTTTAGGTCAGTAGATATAAATAAATATACTGTTTAATTATAAAAACATAGTATCTACTAAAATTCAGTAAAAAGTTTTTTGAATGTGAAATTAGATTTTATCTGCAGCACCTTATTCAAAAATGGTTATCCTGGTTAATATTGTTAATGGTGTGATGCATGATAAAATAAACAGTTTTTCTAAGGATAAGCCATATATTGTGAAAAAATGTCCAGTTTATTTAAGGCTTCCTTACATTGGTTCACATAGTGAGCTTTTGGGTAGGCAAAATTTCCAATGCAGTTACTTCTTGTTATTTCTCTGCTCAGATTAGGGTTCATCTTGGCACTTGTTCTGCTTTTCTGTCTATGAAAAAGAAATTACTTCCTCCCCATCATATTTCTTCTACTGTTTACAAGTTTATTTGTAGTTGTGATAATGACTACATAGGAAGGACGTCACAGAGATTGGATTGCAGAATTAAGCAACATGTGCCATTAAGAATTCTCAAAATGGATGTCCGTGTGAGTCAACTTGTGAACACCTCCAGGTCAGCAATCACTGAACACTTAGTAGAAATTGTGTGACTGGCTTTAGTGTGGACCAGTTCACTGTGTTGTGTGGTTCACACTCAGTGTTTCATTTACAGAGAGATTATGTTATTGGAAACAGAAAGATTGTGTAATTGGACTCCATATATTTACCATCTAGTGCCTGACGCCCCCTTTTTTCTCCTATGTTATGTTCATCTTCAGTTTTAATATTTTAAAATAATAAAGAATTAAAAAAGTCCCAGTTGACCCTGAAGAGTCGGTCATTTTTGTGTTTCTTATTTTTTACTCCATCATCTTAAAAAAAATGTCTGTACCCTATGAAATTGACTTTATTTCTTGCTGTGATAAAATTTTGTATTTATAATAATTTATTTAAATATATATGGATATAAACTTCCATCTAGGGTAAATAGTAGTATAGTCTGAGTTTGAGAGGTAGATTATGCATTGTTATCATGACTTCTGAAGATTATTCTTTTAAATGTCATGTCCTTTTGGGACACTGGCGATTATGTCTCTCCACAATTTCCTATTCTGTGTAGAGCTCTATAAATTTTGTCATATTGTTATCGCTTCTTATCCTTGTTCTGAAATTCATTTACTCAAACTTGTTAGGTAGGTAATGGGTTACTTTAGTCACTTTCTGAACATTTTTCTTCTATGGACCATGTATTTTCAGGATGTTGGTGATCATGTCTCTCCACAATTTCCTTTTCTTTGTAGTACTTAATAAATTTTGTTTTATTGCTATCTCCTCTAAACGTTGTTCTGACATCTATTTACTCAATCTTGCTAGTTACATTATGCATTGTTTTCCTCACTTTCTGAACATTCTTCTTCAATTTGTTGTATCTTTTTAGGAGGTTGGCGATCATGGTTCTCCACAATTTCCTGTCATTTCTAGCTCTTAATAAATATTTGTCTTTTTGTTATATCTCTTAAATATTACTCTGCCACCAATTTCTTCAGGCTTCCTATGTAGGTTATGCATTGCTTAACTCTGTCTCCCTTGCCTTCAGTCAGCCCTGTGAGTATAAAACTTTTCAAGCTGTCTTTCCACAATTGCATCTGTCTGTTTCTGATGCCAAGTATGCGTGTTCTTTTGGTTTCAATATTCTCTAAATCTTTGTAGTTTCTCACATGTTCAGTTCATTTCAGCATCAGTCTGTAGAACCCCATAATTGAAGACCACAAATTAAAGGACAGGGACTCTAACAAGGCTTTATATAGGTAATGATTAATGTGGCAATAAGACCTAGATAGGATACAACAATAACATGGAGAGATGTAAAAGTAATAGAGAACTCATCAAGAATGAAAAATAACACTATTACAACAGCTTAAAATTGATGAGATATCATTAAACATTTATAATTAAAAATAAAACTACTCTTTATATATATATATATATATATATATATATATATATATTGTAATGGTTGTTACAATGTTTTTAAATTCATAGTATCACTACACAAAAAATTTCTCATGTTTCGAAGCCAGCCCATTATGTTTTGGCTTCATCCTCAGGTGATTTTTTTTAGAAATGGCTATTGAAACATGAGAAATTTTTTGTGTAGTGATACTATGAATTTAAAAACATTGTAACAACCATTACAGTATAACGCTCTACATTTGTATCGAGCACTCTTTATAAAAGTAAATGCATGAACAAAAAGGTAAATAAACCTACGAGTTCAATAACTTAGTTACAATATGTATATATATATATATATATATATATATATATACACACAAAGTCTGAACAAAAAGTATCAGGAGTCAATCTGCCTTGCACAGAAAAATCTTGAACTCTGTTGTCACACTTGCAGCAACAAATTATATATTATAACATTCTTGTTTACTTCCGTTGTTTGTTGCAAATGCTTGGAAGGAAAGTGTATATAGTGTGGTAATCTCACCACATCATTGCTTGTTCGACAGTTTTTGGCCAAGCAAATCATTTTCTAGGTGTGGCAATCACTATTTCCCTTAGAACTCACTTCTTGCAAAATTTTTCTGCTTCAAAAACAAAATGCTGCTTGAAAGGAACAAAGTTTCAAGATGTCAAGGAAATCCAAGAGAATGTGATAAAAAAGAAGTTCCAGGAATGGTTCCATAAATGGAAACTACAATGGATAATGTGTGTGGTTTCAGAAAGGGACTGTCTCAAAGGAGATTAAGTATCAAATTGACATGTTTTGTAGTTTTTTTTTATTATAACACCAGTCCTGATACTTTTTGATCAAACCATCATATATATATATATATATATATATATATATAAAACTTATTTATAAATGAAACTTTGTGTGTGTGTCCCTTACCTATAGACTCTGAAACAGCTGAACCGATTTTCTTGAAAATTTACACAGTTGTACTATAAGTGTCTGTGAGTAATCCTAGCTAGGTTTTGTGTCAAGGTACCCCCGATAAATATTGAAAATTGATAATCGAAAAAATCGAGTTACAGAAGGAGTGGTCCGATTTTATTCAAATTTGATACACTCATAAACAAAGACATAAGAAATGATATTCAGAAGTTTCAAGGTTGCAGTTTTTACAATAGCACAGAAAATCGATAATATATATATATATATATATATATATATATATATATATATATATAAAAGGCAAGATGTTTGTGTGTGTGTCTGTTTATCTGTTCGTATGTCCTTTATACAAATCCACAATTTTTATCCGATTCTCACCAAACTTCACACAAATATTCTTTAGGCTGAGCCTGAGCTCCAGGACCATGGATTAGTTTTAAAGCTTTCATTACACCCAAGCAACACCGGGCTATACTGCTAGTATATATATATATATATATATATATATATATATATATATATACACACACACACACAATGAACCTGGATAAAATGTATGGAAATATATAATCATTAGATGTGTTTAATATCTTTCAGGTTCATTCAGGACGTGTGTCATCATGGCCCTCAACAAATTTCTTCCCTATGTCGCTCTCTGTAATGTTTATCTTTTTTTGTTTATATTTCTGAGAGGAGGTATTGTAATTATTTACATGGTTTGGACTGTTGTCCTTACCTTTGTTACCATATTGTTGTAACCTTAAAAGGTTACTGAATGACAAATAACCAAAAATGGAGATTGTAAAATGAAATAGTAATTATAACATCAACAAAATACCATACTTTTGAGATGCGGGAAGTAGATAACCACTGCTAGTGGTAAACTGTTAGACAATCATATAATTCACTTCACAATAGTGTCGAACATATTCATGAGGACAGGGACATACCCATTAATGTTCATAGAATAATGAGCAAAACATCATGTGTTATAATATTATACGCTTTTGCCTTCTTCTGAACAATGTATTATATTCACTGGGGTAGTCATACCTCTTCCAGATGTCTCAATATCATTCATCTCCCTTTAACTCAGGCTGGGGTGAGCCAAGATGGAAAGTGAGCTGATACTAGAGAATGCCAAGCCACCCAAATCAAACATCACGAAACCAAAGAAGGTGGCAATAAAATACCTACAAAAAAAATGACATCATTTATACTACTAAAAATTTCCTTATTTATTTCCCTTTATATTACTATAAAGGGAAATAAATAAGACATCTAGAAGTGGCATGACTCATGGAACAAAAACAGTATACTTCTGTGATTGCAATAAAGGGTTTGGTTTGAAATTCTAATCATCTGAAGAAGGTCAAAGTGTAAGACGGATGAAATGTCATAAATGTGGCAATACTAATGAGGACAAGAGTCTGAACAAATAATGTAAATAGTTGATTTTATTTATCATTATAGGATGAATTTTTATTAACAATGACTTTTTTAAAAATGTCATCTAACACAAAATTTAAAAAATTGTATGTAAGTATAGTATTAAGTACAAATTCTAGTCGAGTTCGTTACATTCACTTCTGTGCTAATACCCCTTCAAAAATATGAATCCATCTTTTTTTCCCCCCAGCTAAAAAGCAAAACAAACTGGGTCCTATAGCCTTGGCTGGCAACTAGTCTAGAATAAGGAAAACCCTGAACTTAGACCAGATTGGAGAAGGTCGGGACCCATCAGTCTATTCAATCCAGGAAACACTACTGCTCTTGCAGCTGCAGTATGTGTAGTACCCTTATAACCCTAATGGGTTACAGGAATTGTGATCATCAAACAAGTGAAATATATTAACCAATAATGTAATATTTAAAAAAAGTTTAGGGTTCTCAATGCAAACTGAAAAAAAAAATAATATTACGAACATGAAAGCAACCAAACTTGTAACTTTCAAGTAAATTCAATAAATGCAAATGTCTGAATCAATTGCTAGGTTTGTTGCAAGTAAAGTTCGGTCACTGTGTTGTGCTAGACAATTTTTCTTGCCCAAATCTGTCTTACAAATATATACGTCTACCATTCATCCATCCGTTGAATACTGCAGCCACATCTAGTCTGGTGCTCCTGATTTATATCTAGAGATTTTTTATAAAATCCAAAGAAAAATCTGCAACGTTATTCGTCCTGAGCTGGCATCTCATCTTCCCATCAGAATAATGAATCTTTCATGTGTCTTTTCTTTAAACAGCTCCTTTTCTTGCACTTCTCACTTGTGGGACCCTCTTCCATCTTCTTGCTTTTTAGTCGAGTTTGATTTTCAAAAATTTAAATGCAATGTCAATCATTATTTTCTGTCTTGGCAACTTGAAACACTGGATATTGATTAATGTCATGAAATTCTTTTGCGCATAATTTTGAAATGATGGAAACTTTGTCGTCCTTAGAATGTCCAAATAAAGAATAAAAATAAGCTAAGTGGACAAAACAACAGTCAAGACATTATTAAGAAACAGAGCAAAATAAAAAATAAAAAAATAGCGTCTATATTTGTTAAAAGCTTTTGTCAGTTCAAGAATTCTATTTTTAGCAATATAGAATATTATATTTTATTGCATATTACTGCATTCTTCCTGGAGATTTATTTTTTTAAGAATTTACAATAATATATTTTATGCAACTGAAGAGATATGAGCGTTTAGAAAATCTTTGAAGATATTTCACTCGATCAGTGAGACCCTTTGTAACTGAAGTATGTTAAATGTAACAATGGATTCTCCTACTAAGGTTTCTTGAATATTCATGCCAGTGGATAAAAATTAACAGTTTAATAGGTGGAACATCTACTCAAAAAATCTGTATCTACTAAAAATGTCTAAGTAATAAAACCTGTCGAATTAATAAATGAAAATCCAACACTTCTTTAGAAATTGCTTAATTTATGTCAGGATATGTAAAAATCAGAAGATATGAATGTTTTGAGTTTGAGAAAGATTTGTGTTTGTAAGGTACTATTTAAGTTTGCTTGATTAGTAACGCACTCTATGGCCGAGTCAGTTTAGAGCATTTCAGATCTAACGATTGTTTCTCCTGCAAAGGAGACAAGTTTAAATACTAGCAGTAGATGCATAATTTTCTTCAATAAGACCTCTCAAACATTCAAGCTAGTAGATGAAAATAAATAATCTGTTTAATAAATAAACAGAGCATCTACTCAAAAATGGGTATCCACTAAAAGTAACGTTAAAGTAAGGAAATCTGTCGAATTAATATGTTATGGTTTATAAAATGGCGAGTGTTCTAAAAATAGAAAAAGATAGACACACTGATGCCAAGAATTCAAAATTGGGCGGCAAAATAAGGAACCGTTTCTTTTGGTAGGAGTAGGAGTAAAAAGTGGGGGTTAAGGACAGTAGTTTTGTGTAAGAGATTTGAAAAGGGGAAGATGCTAGTCAGTTGACCACTAGAGACCAGAAGGGATAGGCTTGTTTACGACTAGCATCCCACAGTGAAGAGAATTTAGCTAGTCTGCTCCTGTATCCACACAAAATTTAAAGGTTGTAACTTGATGTAAAAACCTAAAGTTTTATACCAAAAATAAACATCATTAATTCAAGTTTGTGTTATCTTCTAATTATACCAAAATGAAAAACACAACAAATAAATAAAATTCCATTACTTTTTAGAAATTGTTTTGTTTATGTTAAGATATGAAAATTCGAAGTTATAAATGTTTTGAGAATCTTTGAAGAAATTTGTATTTAAAGGCTTTGTACTTTATCCAACCCTGCTTGATTGTCAATGCATTCTGTCACTGAGATGGACAAAAGAATGTCAGCTCAAACAATGGTTTTGCCTGCTAAGGGGACACAGGTTCAAAACCTGCCTGAAGCCACATCTTTTCAATAAGATTTGTTGAAAAAAGCAGTTAAAATTAAATAGTGTTTAATAAATAAACTGTGTCTACTAAAATATTGGTATCTACTAAAAATAAAGTGATAAAAACACTTATTTTCCAACAACACAGCTGCACTTTCTCAAATAGCTGAAAAATCATTTTCGTGCTATGAAGACATTAATTTATCATTAATGCTAATATTAACCATTTACTTATATAGAATCATTCAGCATTCACTGACTAAGCTGCCAGTACTGTTGTTGTTTGAAATTTACAAAATCTTTCACTTAAAATAATTTTTCAGAAAAATAGGTTTCTTAAGTCTATTAAATGTTGTTACTCTTTCCAGTATTGATGGGGGCTTCTTTCCTAATGCTTAGTTTGATATAGTGTGGACCATGAACATCTTGATTATATTTTTACTAGCAGTATAGCCTGGTGTTGCTCGGGTGTAATGAAAGCTTTAAAACTAATCCATGGTCCTGGAGCTCAGACTCTTTGGACATTGGCATGAAAGACTAAAAAGCAATAGTTATTTCCAGTTAAAACAAAATTGTAGACTGAAAGAAAAATGAATGGATTAAGTCAAATTTTAATTTCCTGGCATTGATATCAAATAAGTTTTTTTCATCGTAAACTGAATTTTGAAGGCTAAATAAGTCCTCTGAGTAAATAGTATCATGGCTGAGACTAAGAACTACAATTATACCTACTTAGAGCCAAACCCAAAGCAAAAACTAAAATAAAAGTGCTGAAAAAAATACAGTCATACAGGCAGATAAACAGACACACACACACAAACATCTTGCCTTTTATATATATAATCAATTTTCTGTACTATTGTAAGAACTGCAACCTTGAAACTTCTGAATATCGTTTCTTGTGTCTTTGTCTATGAGTGTACCAAATTTGATTAAAATTGGACCACTCCTTCTATAACCAGATTTTTTTTACTGTTGATATTTATCGGGGGTACCTTGACACAAAACCTGGCTAAGAACACTCACAGACGCTTATAGTACAACTGTGTAAATTTTCAAGAAAATCGGTTCAGCCATTTCGAAGTCTATAGGTAACAGACACACACACACACACACAATGTTCCATTTATAAATAAGTTTAGATATAGATATTCTCTTTGAGTTACATATGTTTTCTATATTTTCAGTTAAAAGTTCTCAAGTGATGTGGTCGTGTTTATCTGGTGCAGTTCTTTATTTGTGATTCTGTATCTCGAGTCTGCAAGATTCAAAGAAGGATGGCTTTACTAAATCCCTCAGCTTTCACTCAAAGTGATTTTTAACCACTGATCTGAGAAAACCGTTGTATCATTTTTGTTGTGTCCTCGAGAAAGGTACGATAATGAATTGAGCACCCAAGTGGTAAACTACCAAATACGGACATCATAGAGCAAACCATATTATTCTGTACGAGAATGTCACTGCAAGATTAGTCTACTGCAATATACGCGACCATATACGCTCCTCGATAATCAGTAGCTATGAGTCATATATAACAGATGGACCCATCCATCCTAACCATACTAGAAAGATAGCAAAATATTCCACTACAACAATTTTATAGGATAACTTTCCAGTCTTGATAGAGTTCAAAAATATCTCAGTGTCTTTATGGGTGATAAAATTATTTTCTACCTCCAACCTCTCTCTCAAAGGTGGGATGTGGTGAGTCTGTTACTGCTCTATTGCCACCTACATGGAAAGTGCTTGGGTGAACTATATTCCTTGGTTCTGTCAGGTATAATCTTTACTGCTAGGACTTTACTTATTATTACTTATAGTAGCTAGCAGAACCTGTGGAATTTCCATGGAAGGATAATTATGATTTCCTGGAAAAATTTTACTTTGTCATATTACAAATGATAGTAACGTCTTCAAACATAAAGGCATTGGATAATAAAATAATGATAACACAGAGTGTAATTTTATTAAAATATCTATAAAAGTAATGTCTATAGAAGCTACTTTACTGTAATCTTATATATTAAGTGGCATATGCACAGACCATAACCAAAATACTGTACGCTATTTTGCGAGAGATTTTGAAAGAGAAAATATTTCTTTTATTACTGAAAAATCATGGCTCCTGTGTCCATTGTAAATAGAAAAGAGCAACTGAGTAATGGCCAAGGGTGTAGAGGCCAGAAATTTCATTATTAGCTCACGAAATATGACAACAAACCTACCTATTTTTACTATATTGTACAGTACAAACATATATACACACACAACAATTACTGCTACAACTACCAACTTAAGCTGCTACTGATACAGTAATGCTATAGGCTCTCTCCTTCTACTCTCTGACTCTTTACTACCCTTCCGTTTGGCAAAGGTGAGAGAAAGGCTCAGGAGAGTAGCATTTAAAAAGATAGAGGGGAAAGAAAAGCTTGTATAGAGAGTAAGTGATGTAATGAACGGAGGAACTAAATAACTAACTAAGGAAGGAACAAGCAGAACTATTATATGACAGTAGAAAACTACCCTCATTCCCTCCATAGTTTGGTTATGTGAAAAGTAAAGTTTAGAATCAGCTCCTCAGAGCTTGATAATGGAATTCAAATACTGTTCATACTGACAGTATTTACATTATTCGGACTATTGTTCTCATCTTTGTTGCCATTTGTACGACATTTTGGCTGCTGTATGCACCGGCATTCTTCAGGTGTTAGGAATTTCAAACCCAACTCTTTATTACAGTCACTGGGGTATACCATCCTCATTCTTTGCAGAAATCTTTGATTGAAAGTCATGAGTTATCTCCCTCTAACCCTGCAAATTACTTGTTCACCACTGCTGTAGACTGGTATTGAACTCATATTGACTTAAAAAAAAAAAGAGGAATTGAGGGGTGAATTGAGATTAAAAAGTACACAAGTATTAATAATATATTGACACTATAAACAGATCACACTGAGACCCAACAAAAATTCTTTTTATTTACACAAAAATGGCAGCTTCAATTTAATATAAACTGTCTGAAGAACTTTCAAGTGATAGCTGAAATGTGATCTACTCAACACTGAGAACATTGAAGGACAACATGAATTACCAATCTTCAGTAAGATGTTCTGAGACTGAAAACCTTGGAGTGAAATACTCATGATAACTTTCTAGGAAAACTGCCTTTTATTTCTTTTTCCTATTTCTCTTGAGTCCATAAGTTTTTTTTTTTTTTTTTAATCAGAATGATCATTACTTTTAACTGACACTCATATAAAAACGGTTTATATACCTCAAAATTCTCCCACTCAGGAATCAGGATTTTGGTTTTTACAGACATTTTCTTTTTTTCTTGACAGGGATCAACACTTCATCTAAACATACCTGCCAATGTAATTTCCCAGTGCAGTAAGAGTTTCAAACCATTTGTACAGAAATCAATACTGGTTTTGATTCTGATGACAACAATAAAAGTTTCTATTTTTCCCTTGTTTATTGCACTTTCCTAAATAAAAATCTGTACTTTTGATTTCTTGTTTGAGACAGTGGTTTCTATTGTGACAGCAATTTCAATGCGTTATACAACAGGAGGAATGGTTATATATATATATATATATATATATATATATAAGGCAGGTTGATTTTTCATTTTTTTTCTTAGAAAATCAATATTATACTTAGTATATTATTAGTCTGGATGTCATAAGTATTAATAACAAATATTAGATTTGTAGCTTTTACCAAGTTTTGAGCATTTAGTTTTAAAGATTGTATGAAAAAGTGTACGGAAATACCTAATTTTTACAGGTTTTTGCTTACAAACTGACTTTCAAATTTTACTATTTTAAGAATAAATCCATGTTAATATCTTTTTTATTAATGAATGGAAAATATGTTCAAACCAGAATTCTAATTATGAATCTTCACTAGCAAAATATGCTACTTTTTTTTTTACTATATTCAATAAATAAAAATTGTGTTAAAAGTTGTAAAAGATTACAAAAAAGCTACTCAATGAACAAGTTTTTTTTTATCTTTTGTTAGATCATAATTAATAAAAACAAAAAAAATAGATAAAATTGTATATAACATCATAATACTGCTGGCCACAAATTATGAGACAAAATCTTTTAAATTTGCATTATTATATATATATATATATATATATATATATATATATATATATATAATACAGCTCTGTTCATACATTGAGCACAGTTTTAATAACACCTGAATAATAATACTATACATATGTACACTCTCCTCATACGTATATTTAGCATCACTGTATATATTTAGATGTGTGTGTGTGTGTGTGTATATATATATACACACACACACAAATATATATATATATATATATATATATATATATATATACACACACACAACACAAAAAATCTAAAAGTGAGCCATTTCACACGAACGGTTCTTCAGAGTAAGAGGCTCATTAAATTATATTATATATATATATATATATATAGAGAGAGAGAGAGAGAGAGAGAGAGATGTGCATATAAATATAAATGTGGACACACTGTCTCACTTTCCCTCTATTTGTCCTGTGAGTATCAGATTCTCCAAGCCCTCCATACTCATTAAATGCCCCAGGACTTCAGCTGTCTTTTCCTGATGTTAAGTTTAAGTTTCCTTGACCTGCATTATTTTAATCTCTTAAAAAACAACAATTACCTCTACAGTTTGGTCCTAAAAAATGATCATAAAACTCATACAGAAAGCATTTATCAGCCATATTTTGTTTCATGGCATATCAACACCTCAATGGGTTATTTAATATCAACAAAATTTTTAGAATAGATTCATATAAATAAAATATGTATTCCTTGTAAGAAATCAGTTTGTAGATAAGGTTTCATTAAAATATTTTTTTTTAAAGAGAGTTTTTGTCAAG
The DNA here is from genome assembly GCA_037127315.1 of Ascarosepion bandense. Taxonomy (NCBI): domain Eukaryota; kingdom Metazoa; phylum Mollusca; class Cephalopoda; order Sepiida; family Sepiidae; genus Ascarosepion; species Ascarosepion bandense. The sequence goes on from JBBBDQ010001127.1 coordinate 1,590,837, forward strand.
AGTCAAATGTATTGCTGGTAATATATTTTTTCCAAAATGGATTGTTGGTATTTTTACTATAAAAATCTATTTTTATACTTTTTTTTTTTATCGTTTCACCCCATACAAGGCGGTAATGCCACTGATGCACAGAGGGGCTACATAAGAGTAAAAGATTAGATGGGAGGAGAGTAATGAGAAAGATTAACCAGTAACAGGAGGTGTCAGAGAAAAAAGCAAAAGGATGGGAATACTGGTGTAAAGACAGTTGCAAAGATAGAGAGAAAGGAAAAGATATACAGAGTGATGTAGAAAGAACTAGAGTCAAGTGGTTAAGAGATGGGTATTGACATTGCATTTAAATTCCTAGAGGTTGTAGCTGTTAGGAAAGCAAAAATATGGAAGAGAGTTCCACAGGAGGGAAGTGCAAGAAAAGAAGCTGCTGGAGTAGAATTGTCAGCTGCATTTGGTTGATCCATGAATGGATGGGACCCAGTTGCCAGTCTGGTTGTGTGAGTAAACTCCTGGGGCAGGGGCACCAGTGACTTAAATTTGTCGGAGCAGAAGCCATGAAAATATCTATAGAAAAGACAGAGGGAAGCTACATCTTGTTGGTGAGTCGAGTTGCCAAGTTGGTAACTATCACATTACTGATTCTCCTTTGGAGCCTGTCAAGAACATTAAGATGAACTGCGAGGGTGCCTGACCATATATGACAGCAGTATTCCATGCACAGGCAGATGGTTGATTTGTATATGTGCAAGATGGATTCAGGTGGAAAAACATCCTGGCTCAACACAGTGACCCAACTTTCTTAGAAGTGGATTTAGCTATTGACTCAATGTAATGGGTTCACTTGAGATCGGAAGAGAAGGTAAGGCTGAGGAGGTGAAGTATATTGCTCTCGGGGAGACTCGCTTGGTCCATGCTATTGGGAGGAAAGAAAGGTTGCCTGTGATGATTGACAGACAGCAGATTCATCGTAGACACATTAAAATTTACAAGCCCCTTCTTTCCCCATTCCATTCCACCACTGATTGTAGATCCCTTTCAAGATCAGCAGCTAGGTTATGTTTGTCCACCTTGCCAGATTTCTTACTGATGTGGGAGTAAATTGTGATGTCAGCTGCGTACATGCTTACTTGGGACTTGATTACGTCTGGGAGATCATTTATGAAAATAAGGAACGAGCATCTGGCCTAGGACAGAGCTCTAAGAGACACCAGTGTTTGTACAGTAGGATGTGGAGGTATGCCCATTCAAGACGACCTTCATTATGTGGTTGGATAGGAAAAATTTAATCAGACCAAGCAAGTGTCCGGTGATATCATAACCCCGTAGCTTGCATAGAAGGCCAGCATTCCAAACTATCATCAAAAGCTTTGGAGATGTCCAGGGCAACAGCACAAGCCTTGCCGAACTTATCAAGGGCCTGGTATATGTACTCTGTGATGGTTGTTAGCATATTGGCCATGAACCTGGCAAAGCGGAAGCTGTACTGTCTGTCTGAGAATAGTTTATTGGCAGTAAGATGTTGAACTATTTCAGCATTAATAATGACCTCGAACACTTTCCTGAAAATTGGTAGGAGGCTGACAGAGTGATAACTGGATAGGTCTGAGGGTTCCCCCAAGTTCTTACATGCAGGAACCACAGAAGAGGACTTCCAGCATGCAGGAAAACAGGAAGCAGAAAAGCAGTAATAGAGTTTAGAGAGGACAGAGGAGAGTTCAGGGGCACATTTCTTAAGGACAATGACTAGGCTTCCATTACCTCCACTCACATTATGGGAGTCAAGTTTTGATATTACCTTAGATACCAGTGACGGGGTAATGTAAACATCATTCAGTAAAGCATTAGTTCTAATAGGGAAATCAGGTGTGGGTACTCCAGCTGAGTCAAGTGTGGAGTAGGATGAGAATCTGCAAGCAAAGCACTCGGCCTTGTTTGAAGACCTTAAATTCATTGATTAGGTGAGGGATGGAAGATTTGCTGTTGTTCAGCACTCGTTTGCATAGCGGCCAATAGTCCTTGGAGCTGAACTTGCATTCAGGACCCTCTTGCACTCATTACGAGCAGAGGTAAATAGGCGCCTATTGTGGTCAAATGCATGTCTCTGAGATAGTCGAAAGTAGTAGTTTCTGTGGGCAATGGCGGCCAAACAGGCAAGAGAAAACCAGAGGGAGGAATGACATTTAAGATGAAACTTCCTGGTTGGTATGAAAGCATCAATGCCAGCTTTCACCCAGGAAGAAATCTCAGAGGTGCAGACATCATCTTGGAGATCAAACACTTTTTCACAAGGGACATTGCATTGGAAATCACAAAACACATCCCAGTCAGCTCTTTGGTAACAGTAGGAGATCCTGTAGATAGGAGGCTCCTGGGTGGGGAGTGAGAGTGATGAGAAATGTTGAGAGACAACAGCATGATCGAAGTTGCTGAGAGGGCAAAGCTGCAAGACTTGGCAGGAGTCAGGTACAGAGGTGAAGTAGTAGAGAGGCATGTCCTGATGGGATGCTGGGAAATAATGACTGATAGCCCAGTTGAAATCATGCAAAGTATGTTATGAAAGCCAACCACTTTATGCCCCTAGATATATATCAGTTAAGAATTGATTTGAAAAACTTACTTGAGATCTTTTGAAGGCAAATTCCTTTTGTATCAACCTTAATATGTTTCTCAATGGTACAGGCAACACGATGCAGTTCGCAATGGCTTGGGTAGAGGATGCCATCTGATCCGCACACTGGTTTGTTTAAACCCAGGCAGTAGTCCTCGTTAGCACACTCACATGTGAAATTCTTGCAAACACGACCGCTTCGGCAATCCAAGTCATCTTCACAGTGTTCAACTGTAAGAAAAAGAAGGAAAAATACAGAAGACGTTTAAACAAGTTAAAAAAGAATCAATATATAAGAGTAATAGAACCTTCACTCAAAAATTCAAATAAACATTTATTTTTTTTTTATTTTTTTTTTTTTAATCATTTCATCCCGAGCAAGGCAGAAACGCCACTGATGTGCAGGGGGTTACATAAATGTAGAAAGATTAATTAGAAAAGAGTGAGGAGTACAAGCTAGTTAGAAAGGAACAATAGAAAGCTGAGAAAGCAGGTGCAATGACAGATACATGGGCGGAGAGAACGTGAAGATTATACAGGGGAGGGGAGAGAGCTAGAGTCCAGTGGTTAGTAGGTGAGTATTAACTTTGCTTTTAAATTTCTGGAGGTTGTAGCCGTCAGGAAAGCAAGAATACGGGAGTGAGTTCCACAGGCGGGAAGTGCGAGAGAGGAAGCTGCAGGAGTAGAATTGTCGTCTGCGTTTGGCTAACCTGACTGTGAATGGGTGGGACCCAGTTGCCAGTTTGGTTGCACGAGTAAACACCTGTTGAGGAGGCATCAGTGACTTAAGCTCATCTGAGCAGAAGCCATGAAAGTATTTATAGAAGAGACAGAGGGAGGCCACATTTCGACGATGGGAAAGTGGCTGCAGACGAGTCGCCAGATCAGTACCTATCACATTACAGACTCTCCTTTGAACCTTAAGTATCCCCCAAGGTAGAATAAACTCGGAGTAAATGTAGTTAAAATCACATTCTTTTTCTATCATCAAGACACAGGTGATCATGAAGCCTCCACATCTTCCTCTTTCTAGTAGCACTTATTAAATTTTACGTTTTGATTATGTCTTCCAAATCCTGTTCTGTCATCCATCTGCTCAAACCCATAGAATATTACAAACAGCTTTCCTCTGTCCCATTTTCCCTCAGTCTGTCTCCTGAGTATCACATTTTCCAAGCACCCCTTCCTCATTACAGGTCCCATTCAATTGCCTCTTCCTGATATCAACTATGAGTTTCCTTTTTGTTTCCATTCTCTCAAAAACGTTGTTGTTACTCATATGTTAGACCCATGGCATCCTTGGCATCTTTTTGTAGAACCACATTTCAGCTTCATGTCTCTTCCTCATATCTGAAGAGATTGTCCTGCATTTGCTGTCATATCAGGGCAGATATCATGAAAGAATTCAGTAGTCTTATTTGTTTCCAAAAAATGTCTGTCTCTTAATATTCTTAGTTTTTGGAATGCACAGTTGGCCATCCCAATACGTCTTCAGATTTGTGTTTCACTTTCTGTTAGAGTCAGTCAGTCAGTTAAGTGCCATACATGATACACGCTTGGGCGATCATGTCTCAAAGAAGACATGACTGACTGGGCAGAAGATTATCCCGCAGTAGGTTGCCATTGCTTTCTGTAGTAGACTGGTTGCCGACCAAGGATATAGAATCCAATCTGTCCTGTTATTTAACCCATAACTGGAAGGAATAGACAGATTAATACTTTTCCCAAGGGTATTTGTGCATAAGTGAATGCAATGAACTCAGCTGAAATTTGAACTTGGCTCCCCGATTTCTCATTCCGAGCTGATATCCAATGCACCACAATGCACATCCCTTACGTCCCAAATACTTAAATTTCTGTATCTGTTTGATTTTAGTATCCCCAAAGTGTTTTTGCATTTTGAGCTTTTTTTTAAATTTTTCTAACAATGCATTTTGTTATCTGGTAATTTATGCTTAGTCCTTTCTTCTTGCTTTCCTTTGCTACCTCCTGTAGGAGTTTTTGTAGTTTCCTTTCTGCACAGCTAAAATTTCAGAAACATATAATGAGGAAAAAGGACTTTAAGAACTTGATACACACAAGACATATTGAAGGCTAAAGCAGAGAGTAAACTAGTGAATGAGCTTGTGTAAATAGATGGCAGAACAAGAACTGGAATGGACAACAAGGAAATAATAATTTCTGAGAGCCTCAAAGAATAGGATGTTGTGTAGAGTCATGATCTCCCATGTTCTGAAGAGAGATACAACAAAAAAGAATAATTCAGTCATACTGATAGTTGCGTTTTTCAAATTTTTTTATAATAATCTTCACTCTGAAAAAGGTACAAGAACCACTCAAAGTAGAGCATTACTGATAAGGGGCACAGTTTAAAATAATATGTGAGTTAGATAATGCTAGACTTGAATAGGTTAAGATTGCACTGATTGAGGAAGCATATCCTTAGAAGTCATTTATGGGAAGAAGCTAAGTAAGTAGAACTTTCACTTCACCAGTGCAGTACAAGAAGAATCAGAGTGGTTTTGCTACAATGTAATTTTGTGCATCTCAATTCTTGCAGGCCTTTTGGTGTCAGTAGCATAGTGTCGATGTTCTTGCTTTAGGAAATATAAAAATTTTGAGGTAACTCTTGTAAGATTTGGGTGTGCATGTCTAGTGGGAATTTTTACATCTGTCTGGTAGTGTCTGTATGTTGATTTGAAAATGTTTGGCATGGGAGAAAAAGACTTAGGCTACATCAATTGCGGACATTCAGATCTTTGATCCTTTATAATTAAGTTTTATGAAATTTTAATTTCCCAAAAATTTCAGATGAAGTTTAAAAAAAAGTGAAATTTTAAATTTATTAACGTTTTGTATCTTTTCCTTTTCCTTTAATCTTGTTAGATTCTAAACTCTATTTCATCCCAATATATATATAGATACATATATTGTTTAATACTTAGTTTTTGGTCGTAATAGGGTTAGACCAATACACATTTGTATTAAAAAGTGTTCTATACAATTATATTGTAGAACGTTTGAATATTTTTAATTTTTAAACAAGTTATTTTGGTACCTTGATTTCTACCATGAATGGTGTCTTCAGGTGATTTTTAATAACTATTATTAAAAAGTTATTAAAAATCTCCTGAAGACAACACTCATGGTAGAAACCAAGGTAACAAAATAACTTATTTAAAAATGAAAAAAAAAATATATATATATATATATATATATATTTCATATTTTTATTTTCATGCATGCAAGTTGTTTGTTTTTAATTTTGTCAATTGGGTATTATTTATGACAAAATGAGCAACATGACACAATTAACTCTGCTAGAAATGTGGAAATTACATGCTGTAAAACTTGGCACTCATGCCAGAAGCTCCACTACAAATATTTCTGCATGTTTGAATGTCAATTTGAGAACAGTGTAGACGATCTGGAAACAATTGGACAAGACTAATGGCAATTACAAAGGTTTTTGGAGTGATTGCTATTGATGCTAACATTATGCCACAAATCATCTTTTTACACTGCCTCACAATCAATACAAAGGCCTATATCAAGTGCCTTGGGGTGGTAGTGCTGTGTCAAGAGGGTGGCTGTTGAAATATCCTATGTGTGGCAACAGCCACATAAGCAGGAGAACCCAGTCATGACTGTCAGACAATCTCTGTGACCACACCATCCCTTATATCCAGTCATCTGACTTCCCATACTGAAACCACCTTGATTGTTACATATGGGGATACAATTGAGGGAGATACCAACAAAACTCCTAAGACCAAAGATGAAGTCAAGGCAAGGATTATGGCAGCATTCCGCAATTTAAACAAGGAGACCATACAGAAGAGTTGCAGGAGATTCTGAAGTTGTCTGGAGACCATGGTCAAATCCAATGTCAATTTTATTGAATGAATTTACACTTTAGTATTTCAAGATATTTTAGCGTAAATTTGGTAAATATATTTGTTAAAATGAGATGTCAGTGTTATTTTCAATTTTGTGTAATTTAGACAACAATTCATTCATGACATCTTGTATTTATGAAACGCAAAAGGTAAAACCAAATATCAAAAGAAATTTGGTATCTTCTTTTGTTTGTTTTTTTTCAAAAATAAAACTCGTTAAAAAAATAAATTCTTAAAAACACACCCATGATTATTCATTCCACTGAATAAAGCATTTAAACAAAATATAAAATTTGATGGAAGCTTCAACTGTTTTCCTTTTTTAAATGCCAAAGGAAATAAATTAATTTTATTCAGTTTGAATTTTCAGAAAAACATACTGAGGACAATTTTGCTTTTGCGTTCAAGGTCAAAATTTAATTTTGTTTTTGCAGGAACTTGTTTAAAGAATCTGTAATATCATTGGTAAAATTTATTAAATAAATATATCAGAATTTTTAATCATTCTATTGCGTATATCAGTGTTTTCCAAATGATGTTGTATACCTCATAGGTGCAGCAGAAGAGGATAGCAGGTAATGTGGAATGATTAAAAGATAATCAAAGATTTAAAAACAATTTTAAAAGATTCAGATGCCAAAATTAAATATATCAACATTCAAAATATTGTTATGAATTATTTATAATTACATGCATGGATCCCAGTATATTTTTTTGAAAAATACATCATTTAGATGCCGTTAGGACACATCATCAGTGATGTTACCCTGGTTCATTGACGGTTTCGGTCCTTTAAAAACATCATACCTTCTCCCCAGGTTGACCCAGCCAAGGTTGATCAGGCCCCGGCCTGTGTCCTAATCTCTATTTGCTACGTTATTGGAATGCAAGATGTTTTGGTTGCACAGAAGAAGTGGAAAAATTTCTTAAATAAGGTCATCCACAAATAAATGAATGTCCAGTGATGATAATATGTACATGGTTCCAGCAAATATCCAGAAATATATAAATTAAAATAAATTGATTTTCGTGATATTAATGTGAAGATGAATGGTTAAAATAGCTAAATGACTAGATAGTAAAAAAAAACTCATTAAATATACTAAAATAAATACATAAATTACGATGTGGAAGATACCATTCCATAGGGATGAAGGAATATGCTATTAAAAAAAATCGAAAATTGTACCGAATACGGAAGATATGTAAATAAGTAAAATTAAAAAACGAATGATATTAGGGTAATATTTCTGATTAAAAAACTACGGGGATTGTAAAGATAAATGAATAGATAAAAACTGGAGCAAAATACAAAAGTAAAGTGAATGATATTAATGAAATATTTGGGATTATTAAAAAAAAAATGATTGATATGAATAGATAAATGAATAGATTAAAATAAATAAATAAATAGTTTATAAATAATGATTGACTAATTTTATCATTGTGATATTTTTGCATTCTATCAAGTACTAGGAATATAGTAACTAGGGTCTACAAATTGGAGATGTGAGTTATCAATAATAATAGGCTGACTTTGAGACTATGATAAATCCCTTTGGATTGGTATTTTGTTTTTCTTTTGTTACTAACTTAAGTATTTTGCTACTTTTGCGGTGTACTTAGACAAGATTGTGTAAATTATTCTGGCTTTCAAGTTTTGTTTTGCTATAAATGGTTTGAGGTTTTATTTATTTTATTTTCTTAGCAATGCCAACTCTATGAAAGAATTTAAGGGTAGCTGGTCTTTGGCTATTGGTCATTTTACCCAGCTCCCTCAACCTGACCACTTTACGCAGGCTCTGTAGTCTCTCTTTCTCCCCATTCTAGCCTACCTAACAGGCAGTTAACTCGCCTACAATATCTGGAAAAAAAAAAGTTGAATTGTACTTTGGCAATATTGTCTTCCAAAATTTTCACTCAACTTTTAGAGGTGATTGCCTTGTTTCTTGTTTAGGAAGGGGTTCCCGGTTCATCTCCCTTCTCCTTCAGTCTTAGTTCAGGTGAAAGCTCTTTGCAGTTATTGAGTATGGTGGCAATGTCTCTTCATTCTGAGGGTACCGGGTTGACAGTTTCCTGGTTGCTGCTTCTGACTGGTAGTTAGGAGCCTGAACTCTTGCATAGCATCTTGAGAGGCTGCTCTGATCAACAGTTGAATAATATCGGGGTTCCTGTAGTGCCATATCGTGCAGGGACGCCCGTCCATGCACGAACCTTTGGTGGGCAACCCTGAGGCCACATTATGCTGCAGGCTGTACCAGTCTCCATCCTTCACATGCTGCAAACAGTGATTGACTGATTCTACTCTAGACCTCTCTAACTAAATCACTATGAAAACAAGCAAACAAAATCGCAAAACTAAACCAGCTAGTCAGAAAATGCCCAAACCTGTCTACGTCTCCTTCACAAACATACAAGGTGTCTGCACTAACTTTTACAGTGTAGAATCATTCCTTCAAACTAACTCACCTGATATCTTAGTTCTATGTGAAACTAACCTTGACCCTTCTATCCCCTAGAGTTTTATGTTCCTGGTTACCTTCCCCTCTTCAGGAAGGACTCCAATGTCCATATGCATGGACTTGGTGTTTATGTCAGCAAACACCTCCCTCTAACTAGGGTGACATCTCTTGAATCCTTGGATCATTCTTTCATGTGCTTCCGTCTCTCACTTCTAAGCTCGGTTAGCTATCTCTTCTTTCTCTACTGCTATCCCTCCTCCTCTGACTGTTTGGTACTTGATAGCATCTCTAACAATATCGACAAAGCCATTTCTTCTTATCCATCTGCCCATATATTTGTGTTTGGTGACTTTAACGCCCACCACACCGAGTGGCTGGAAAATTCTGTCACCGACCTTGCTGGCGTCCACATCATGAATCACCCAATCTCTTATGCAAATGGTGAACTTCCCCATGCATTTCTCCAATAACCCTAATGGAAGGGATTCGCTACTAGACCTCTGCTTTACTTCCATCCCAGACTCTTGCACTACCAGGCAGCTCTGCCCTCTCGGAAACTCTGACCATGCTGTAGTTTCCATCAACATCTCATTCCACTCCCATTCCCACTCTACCCAAGAAACCCAGACCAGCAGAATATCCTACTGCTACTAAGGAGCAGACTGGGATTCGTTCTGAGACTTCCTGTGTGACATCCCTTGAAACAATGTTTTTAGTCTTCCCATCGAAAGCTGTGCATCCGAGGTCTCCTCTTGGGTTAAGGCTGGCATTGATGCTTTAATCCCTGCCAGGAAATTTCAGCTTAAATCCCATTTGTCACCCTGGTTTTTGCTCGCTTACTCGGCCGCCATTGCCCACCAGATTCATTTCTTCCGACTCTATCGAAGCTACGCGTCGAACCAAAACAGGCGCCTTTTCGCCTCAGCCTGTAATAAGTGTAAAAAGATACTTAACAAAGCTAAGATGTTGTCTGCTGCCAGAATGAAGCAACATATAGCATCCTGTAAGTTCAGCACCAAAGAATACTGGCGACTCTGTAAAAGTGTGCTTAACAAGAGTAAGACCTCAATACCCCCCTAATCAATGAATCTGAGGTCCTCACCTCCTCAGCAGAGACTGAATTTGTCTGGAGTTTCTACACCTGACTTCCCACCTAGAACTGAGGCTCAACTGAATGATGTCCACATTACACCCTCGCTGGTCTCTAACATAATCTCAAAACTTGGCCCTCACAAAGTGAGCGAACGGGACGGAATACCAATAATAGTCTTGAAGAAATGTGCCCCTGAACCCTCCTCTGTTCTCTCCAAGCTCTACAACTTCTGCCTATCTGCCTGCTTTCCTGCTTGTTGGAAGTCTTCCTCTGTAGTTCCAATATTTAAGAATACTGGATAACCCTCTGACCCCACAAATTACTGCCCTATTAGCCTTCTTTCGATCTTTGGCAAAGTGTTCAAAACTATTACAAACACCGAGGTGGTTCAGCATCTCACAGCCAACAGGCTCCTCTTGGACAAACAGTATGGTTTCCACTTCACCAGGTCTACTGCTGATATGCTAATGACCATCACTGAATAAGTATACCAGGCAATCGACAAGAATGGTCAAGCCCAAACCAATGTCTTGGATGTCTCCAAAGCTTTCGACAGAATCTGGCATGCTGGTCTTCTATGTAAACTGCGGAGCTATGGTATAACTGGACATTTGTTTGATCTAATCCATTCATTCCTCTCTAACCGCACATTGAAGGTGGTATTAAACAGACATGCCTCCCAAAACGACCATACGAACACGGGTGTCTCTCAAGGCTCTATCCTAGGTCCTATGCTCTTCTTGATCTACGTTAATGATCTCCCCAATGCCATAAGATCCCAAGTAGACATGTACGGCAATGACACAACAGTTTACTCTTGCCTTGATAAAAAATCTGGTGTGGTTAACAAAACAAACCTCGCTGCTGAGCTTAAAAAAGACCTCCAATCCGTAGTGGACTGGGGTAAGAAATGGCTCATAAATTTGAATGCTTCCAAAATGAAACTGCTATCAATTAACCTTCATAGACAATCGCACATACCTCCCATTAGCATGGAACAGGCTTGCCTCCCAGAGAGTAAAACACTATCCCTCCTTGGCTTCAAACTCTCAGTGGACCTCAAGTGGAATGCCTATATTGAATCCATTGCTAAATCCACTGTCGGTTCTCTGTGCAGGGCTCGAAAGTTTTTCCTATCTGAATCTATCCTGCACATATATAAATCTACCATCCGATCATTTTGAATACTGCTGCCACATCTGGTTGGGTGCCCCTGCTATTCTCCTAAGGGGTCTTGACAAAATACAACAGAGAATCTGTAAAGTGATTGATACTGACTTGGCAGACTGGCTGCAGGCTCTCTCTCACTGGCGTGATGTGGCTTCCCTGTGCATCTACTATAAATACTTTCATGGCTTCTGCTCCAATGAACTTAGATCACTGGTGCCCCCTAGGTACAAATTTGCATGAGATACTAGATTAGCAACTAGGTCCCACCCTTTTACAGTGAAACCAATAAAATGTAACTGCAATTTCTATTCCAACAGCTTCTTTTTTCGCACTTTCTGCCTGTGGAATTCTCTTCCATATCCTTGCTTCCCCGACAGCTACATGTAAGGTCAATAGACACCTAACACATTAACTTGCATCCATTCTCTCAAACACTCTTCCCATCTACCCAACCCTCATCCTCAGTATCCTTACCTGTCTATCACCTTCCTTCTGACATTTCCTATATCTAACCACTCTTTCTCATCACTTTTCCCTATGTAACCCCCTGCACAATAGTGGCAGTGGAATGCCTTGCTTGGGGTGAAATGATAAAAAAAAACTCATTCTCTGGATCTATTTGGCTGTAAGGCTGCTTGTGCCTTTGCACTGGGACTTCCCTTTGGAGAGATGTGAGCAAATCTTCTTTCTGTAAATGTGGCCCAGAGAAAAAATTGGAGTACTACTGGCTTACAGTTTTTCTTTTATTGTTTCACCCCAAGCAAGGTGGTACAACTACTATCGTGCAGGGGCCTACATAAGAGAAGAGTGAAAGTTTAAGCAGGCGGAGAGTGAAGAGAAAGATGAACCAGGTATAGGGAATATTGGAGAAAGGGCAAGAGAAGGATGGGAATGCCGGTGTGAAGAGAGTTGCAAGGGTAGAGTGAGAAAGGAAAATAACAAGATAGATGGGGTGATGGGGAGAGGATAAGAGAAGGACTGGAGTCAAGTGGACAAGAGATGGAAATTGACATTGCATTTGAATTCTTGGAGATTGTAGCTATCAGGGAAGCAAGTATATGGAAGGGAGTTCTACAGGCTGGAAGTGCAAGAAGGAAGCTGCTGGAGTAGAAGTGGTGGTTGCATCTAGTCGAAGCTATAGAACTCTGTTCTGCTATTTATCTATATCGAGGAGGGATACCAAGGAGATTACCAAGGAGATTAGCATGTAAGTGAATATAATGAACTAGACTGGAATTCAGACTTGTTCCTTGATCCGAGCCACTCTCCATTCCACAACCCAAGCCACTATCCATTCCACAACTCAAGCCACTATCCATTCCTCAAATCCGAGCCACTATCCATTCCTCAAATCCGAGCCACTATCCATTCCTCAAATCCGAGCCACTATCCATTCCTCAAATCCGAGCCACTATCCATTCCTCAAATCCGAGCCACCTATCCACCTCAAATCCGAGCCACTATCCATTCCTCAAATCCGAGCCACTATCCATTCCTCAAATCCGAGCCACTCTCCATTCCACAACCCGAGCCACTATCCATTCCACAACTCAAGCCACTCTCCATTCCTCAAATCCGAGCCACTATCCATTCCTCAATCTGAGCCACTATGCTTTACTTCATTGTATATCCCAGGTCTTTAGATCCTGGTGTCACCATTTTCATTTTCTTAAAGAAAATGGCAACAAAAAGGACATTTATACCAAGAATCATAAAGAGTGGAAAATGAGAAAAGAGAAAATGGAGAATTTGACACTCATAAGAGATAGCAAAGGCAAGAACAGCAAATGAAACTCTTACATGGATAGCAGTTAAGAGACTGGGTGGGGTATTAAAAATATTGCTAGGAGATAGGCTAGGAAATTGCAGAGAATCATGATTGCCTGTGGCATAACATATAAAAGAAGATGACTTTCTTTAGATTAATTAGAGAGAATATGGGTACTGCCAAAAAGAAAAAAAATAAAGAAACCAAGCACAGCATACTGACAAGCTCATGGAATAAAAATTAGCAAGCAAGCGTTTCAAATTATGGATCTTCTATTTTAAATTATTTGTTTATTGCTATGACCTTTAAAAAATGATTAGAGAATTATATTTTGAATTTAATTGATTTGATTTTTTTTTTTTGAGTTTGGGCAATCACAGAAACATAGGATTATTTGATAGAAGCACTCTATGTCAGATACCTGGTTATTTTTTAAAATTCTATTTTCTAACTTATTTGTTTGCTTGTTTTGCAATTTTAAAATCTGTGATTACTGTGAAATATCAATTTCCATTAAGTTGCCCTAATCTGCACTTCAGGGTCACTCTAGATTAAAGCTAAAATATAAGAAAGAAAGAAATAATTGTAATCTCCAAAGTATGATTATTATTATTATTATTATTATCATCATTATTATTTGTATCGTCATGGTTTCCTCATTAATGATTAAAATGAGAATATTACTCATCAATGTAATTTTTCATATTATAATTAGCTCCAAAATAATATGTACATTAGAAGCATCATGATTCTAAATGATAATTAACTGTTTATGTGAAGTAAGATTTATTCAATAAATTTATAAAAACTTGACATCACTCGAGCTATTAAACTATTAGAGTTCACTAAGATTACTCCTATTTATACTATACTATACTAGCAGTACAGCCCGGCATTGCTCGGGTATAATGAAAGCTTTAAAACTAATCCATGGTCCTGGAGCTCGGACTCTTTGGACATTGGCACAAAAGACTAAAAAGCAATAGTTGTTTCCAGTTAAAGCAAAACTGTAGACTGAAAGCAAAATGAATGGATGTAAGTCAAATTTTAATTTCCTGGTAATGATATCAAATAAGTTTTTTCATCATAAACTGAATTTTGAAGGCTAAATAAGTCCTCTGAGTAAATGGTATCATGGCAGAGACTAAGAACTACAATTATACTTAGAGCCAAACCCGAAGCAAAAACTAAAATAAAAGGGCTGAAAAAATATAGACATACAGGCTGATAAACAGACACACACGCAAACATCTTGCCTTATATATATATATAATCGATTTTCTGCACTATTGTAAGAACTGCAACATTGAAACTTTTGAATATCGTTTCTTATGTCTTTGTCTATGGTTTTATCAAATCTGATTAAAATCGGACCACTCCTTCTATAATCCAATTTTTTCGATTATCAATTTTCGATGCTTATCTAGGGTACCTCAACACAAAACCTAGCTAAGAGCACTTGCAGATGCTTACAGTACAACTGTATAAATCTTCAAGAAAATCGGTTCAGCCTTTTCGGAGTCTATAGGTAACGGACTTACACACAGAGACAATGTTCTATTTATAAATTAGTTTAGATATATTGCTTAACTTCAGTGACCAGTCAGGAAATGGTGATATGTCCGTAAGCCTCATAGAGACGAGAGTGTTCATCCAGAAGATTGTGATAAAAAGCTACAATAATAAGACGTAGTAAAACTAATAATGGAATATACCCTCTCCAGGAAGGACTCCAATGTCCATATGCATGGGCTTGGTGTTTATGTCAACAAACACCTCCTTCTAGCCCGGGTAACATCTCTCGAATCCCTGAATCACGCTTTCATGTGCTTCCGTCTCTCACTTCTAAGATCGATTAGCTAACTCGTCTTCCTCTACTGCTCCCCCTCCACTTCTAACTGTTTGTTCACTCTTTTCTTTTCTTATTTTTTCAATTGGAATAAATAGGCTAAACTATCGCCCGGTTCACACTCTACCCACGTCTATTGATCAGGTGAAGAAGCTCATCCCTTGTTCCCTGTTTAGGATGTGGTTTCTGGCTTTCTCTTTTCCAGTCTTTTCACTCTTTTCTTTTATTTATTTTTTTATTTATTTATTTATTTATTTTTTCAATTGGAGTAGATAGACTAAACTATCGCCCGGTTCACACTCCACCCACGTCTATTGAACAGTTGAAGAGGCTCATCCCTTGTTCCCTGTTTAGGATGTGGTTTCCGGCTTTCTCTTTTTCAATTTTTTCACTCGTATGTAGCCCCCTGCACATCAGTGGTGTTACCACCTTACTCGGGGTCATATGATTAAAAAAAAAAAAAAAAAAAATGTGGTGTGGCATAATGGATAGTGGTTCAAAATGAGAAACCAGAGAGCAGTGTTCAAATTGCTTTAAAGGGAAAGGTATGAATCCATTTCTACTCTTCCTAGTTCTAAGCTGAATAGCAAGGCAGACTGGGTCTTATAACCTTGTTTGGCAACCAGTCTATCACAAAAAGAAATGGTAGCTTTCTGTTCAAAAATTTCCTGTCTCATCACTCATGAACTGAAAGAGACAGTATCACTCAAGCATGTATCACGTATAGCATATGAATTATGATTATTATTTGCATCATCATCATATCCTCATTATAATGATTGAAATGAAAATATTTATCATCAACACTCCTTTCCTAACCTTTTAATTAAACTAGTGTAGAATCAACATCTTGATTATTTTCTCTTTAAAGGTTGTGACAAAAAGCAACAATATTAAGTAGTAATTAAATAATAGTCATAATGAAGAGTGTGTTCACCCAGAAGGCTATCATACAAATTCTGATAGTGTGCAGCAGAATCAAATCAGAAATAGAACAAGAAAAGTTAATGTCTAAAACACTGGAACAAGGAATGCAATATTTATGCTCACAATGATATCAGAAAGAGCAATACAAATTACAAATTATGCAAAAGTGTTTAACAAATTACGTCACAAAGAACTGCTAGAAATGTTTTGTAACCTTGATATATTAGAGAAGGCTATTAGAATAACCCAGAACCTATATTGACATTAAAATGCCTACATATGGGTAGAAAGTGAATTCAGTAGATATAAAAAAAACATTCAAACTATACAGTGAATTGATTCTGAATTGATTCAAGTTAGCGAAAGTAGGAAGTGAAGATTATGAGAATAGAGAACAACTGACCCTAGACTTGAAATGTTAAAACTGAAGAGTTCACAGAAGCATCCATGTTTGTTCCCATGTCCTATGAATGCCAAATTATCCAAACCCCATTTCCTCATTATGTATCACGG
This sequence comes from Ascarosepion bandense, assembly GCA_037127315.1. NCBI lineage: Eukaryota > Metazoa > Mollusca > Cephalopoda > Sepiida > Sepiidae > Ascarosepion > Ascarosepion bandense. The sequence continues at coordinate 1,607,120 of JBBBDQ010001127.1, forward strand.
AAATTTCAACAGTCACTTTCTGATTCTAAATGCAAGTGTCCATTTTCCTTGAAAGTTCCTCATCGCTCACTTGTACCATTCTCAGCATCCTTCTGTAGAACCATGTCTCTCAAGTCTTCTCTTGATCTGTAAGGAAATTGTCTAGCAATTTCTGCCATATAGAAGGACTGATATTGCATAGCAGTTCAGTATTCTTTGTTTAAAATTCAATTTTCTGGTTTCTTATTATTTTTGTTTAGCATTTACAAAGTAAAATTGACTGATTAAGATGAACCTTGATAATGATAGATATAAACACAATACAATTAATATGAGCAAACTGGGAAATAAAGGCAAGGGTCATTTGCCTATGAAGAAACATTTGACTTTTGTTATAACCTTCCTAAAACCAGATCATCATCTGATTCACATTACACAAATTTCCACCACTGGTCAGATGTGAACACTCCAAACATGGCTTCCGTTTCACTTATACACAAAGAAAAATACAATCCAGAATTTTCCCTGAATAAAACCCGCTCCTACACTAAAAAAAAAAAATAAAAATTGAAGTTGATCTGAGCCTAAAAAAAAAAAAGACAAAAAACCCTTTAAAGAGATTTCTTCGGCAGTTGGTTGGCACAACGCTCATTGGAACACAACCTCTCATCTCCAAAGAACACCTGCCAAAGATTGTTGTTGCAGTATGACATCTTCCCTTCCCTCTCCTACTCTACACCTCAGCGGATGACGTTTATGATTCTACTTTTCTTTCTTACAACAAAAGACTTTACACCAATTTACCATTTGTCATATTTTTTGTTTTACAATTGTATATTTCTTAAACCGCTATCGTTTCTTTGTTCTACCACCATATGCTTAATACAACACTTTCAATAACTGAATAACCAGTGCAACTTTTGATTGAAATTCATAAAACTTTCTCTTAAAACAACTTTTTAGTAAAATGGGTTTCTCAAGTTCATTGTTATTGCTCTTTTCAATATTGATAGTGGTTTCCTTCTTAACGTTTGGTTTGAAGTAGCGTAGAATGTTAGCTTGTTCCTTGCATCATTATTTCCTCTTTGAGTGACATGTGCTATCCATTTTAGTTGTTGCTACTTTTGGAAATTTGCAAATGATGTGATAATATGTTATTTGCTTGTGATTGTGTATCGCCAGTCCACAAAGTTCAAAGAAGGATGTTCCTCGTGAAGACCTACAGGTTTCATTCACTCAGAGCTGTTTTTAACCATTGATCTGAGAAAGTGGTTGTATACAGCTGATAGTTTAGACATTTTAGAACAAGTTTGGTGTCATGCATGACATCCTTATGACAGTCTTATGAAGCTATTTAAGAGTCAGATTAAGTTAAATCTGACTGCCCTGAAAAAACAGAGCTTTCACCTATACCTTTTCATGAGCCAATAAAAAAATCTTATGCATTTTTACATTTACTAATAGAAAAGCTCTTTCATAAAACAGTTGATTCAGTAAATTTCACAATCTTCAAAAAACAAAAATACCTCTTATTTGTTGGCCAGTCAGGTGCAAGGAAAAAGCTTTAAAAGTTGATCTGATCTTATTTTTCCTAATCATATAAATACACTTGATTTTGCCTTTCTTTTCAAAGAGACACTGGTTGTCATCTAGGTGACATACCTTTTTCATACGCACTCACTTTCACACCACACTAATTGATTCTTCCTTTCTTCATTTACCTCTCAGCAGCAAAAAAGAAAAAGAAACAGACATCATTTCCATTTCATTCGCACCCAGGATGAACTTTCAGCTACTACAATTCTATACACATCAGAGACATCAGAGTTGTTTTTTACTCACAAATCTATTTTGTCTGACTTAAACACATATGTAAGCAGAACTTTCAAACATAAATATTATTTCAGCAACAAAATTCATGTCATTCTACTCATTAAATAAATTAACACTTATTACAAACAAGACCCTTTTATCTTTTGTTCAACTTTCTAATCCTTTCAAATGTGGTGGGCTTGGTTACATTTGACACAAGGCTATAGCCAACACTCCCTATATAAGAATATTACTGAAGTTTTTAGGCTTATATCTTTCATTTTGTTGGGTGAAACTATCCAGTAGCACACCCTATTCTATGCGCAATTTCCTTATATCCTCTACTAAATATGTTATCACTGATCCATACACCAAGATAATTAAGGTGTTTAGTATTTTTCATAGATATAATAATAAACGTTTAAGTTTATACATTAAATTACATTGCTAACTCTGAGCAATAAATGTCAGATGGTGAGAAATTTGTGCTTATGACATTTTATGTTATTTGTTATGTCTTGTGTAAATTTTGTAATTCATTTTCTTTTTATATTTCGAATTAATCATTGCACTTGAATACATCACTTAACATTTAAAAACTGCCTGGAGAAACGGATTAAAACAAAAAAGTCAACTTCTGTTTTTTTCTCTTATAACCATCTCTCTATTACTAAGTAATATTTTTCTATTATTTTAATTCTTTTTCGTGAGAAGAGCAGGCCAACCATCATAATTTAAGCCTTACAAATGAATGTATTATTCTGTATTTAGTTATGGCGGAGTATGACAAATGTAAGGAAGATAATCTCGACATTAGTTTGTGCTCACCTTTCTTTTAAATGCAGGGAGAAAAAAAAATACTTAAGCTCTGCATTTTATTAAAAAACAATAATTGTTAAAAGAAAGTGTCAGGGAGATGGAATATATTATCATGATTTAATAAAATAAAAATCAAATTGATAAAAAATATTCAGGGTAGAAAAAATTCATATGAAATATAAAATATATATGAGATTTTCATGAGAATTCTATTTTAAAACTTTTTCTTTTGGAAATAGCATGCTTACAGTTGAAGAATTATTTTTCTGAAAGTGAAAAATAAAAAAATAGGAAGAAATTTCTACTTTTCAGACTAGAATGTGACATGAAGAATGGAAAATGTCTTTTCAATTTAATTTTGTCTCCTTTAATGACTCCTTCTTGGACAAATATTTTTCTCTGACATGAAGTAGATTATATCGAACCAACTGCTAGATCTGCTGCAAGGGAAATTTGTTCTCAGACTAATGTTTTCTACGAGCCTGAAGTAGAAAGAGTATATGGAATCGATTGATAGGTCTGCTGCTAGGAATGTTGGTTAATTGTGTCATGCTAGACAATTTTTCTTGCCAAAATCTATCTTTCCTACAAAACTGGCTCAAGGTACTGGCAACTCGGGCTGTTGTCCAGAGTGCCATCAAGGCCAACAGAATCATCATGCTGCCATACCATTGTTTAGGACCATCCAAAACTAAAGCTTATAAAATCCTATTTGCGGTTGTCCATGACTTAAGACATGTTAAATTCTTCAGTTATTTTGTCAATAGCAAATGTTATTGTAAAGAAGATAAGTGCAGGAAATGCCCTGAAAAGATTTGCATTTCTAGAGGATAGACAAAAACGTTTTAGGTAGAGTAATGAAGGATGTGCATTGTGATGCATTGGATACTGGCTCAGAACGAGAAATCGGGGAGCCAAGTTCGAATTCCAGTCGAATTCATTGCATTCACTTACACACAATTACCCTTGGGAAAGATATTAATCTGTCTATTCCTTCCAGTTATGGGTTAAATAACAAAACAGACTGGGTTCTATAGCCTTGGTCAACAACCAGTCTACCGCAGAAAGCAATGGCAACCTACTGCGGGATAATCTTCTGCCCAGTTAGTCAGGTCTCTTTCGAGACATGATCGCCCAAGTGTGTATCACATATGGCACTTAACTGACTGAATGAAGATTTTTGTTAACTTGTATGAAGTTGTATATTGTAATAAACTCATTATTCTACATTTTCAGTTTCTCAACTTGTGAAAATTTGAAAAAAAAAAAAACAAACTGTAAGAGTACTGATGTTCGGTGCTTACATATTTAGTCTACCATTCATCCTTGCTTTGAATATTGCCGCCACATACAGTCTGGTGCTCCTACTATAGATTTAGAAATGAGCAAATGTAAAGAAGAATTTGCGATGTTATTGATCCTCACCTGGCATTTCAGCTTCAGTTCCTTTCCCACTTCTATAATGTAGCTTCTTGTGTAAAAATGCTGTCATGATAATTGTTTTGACAAACGTTCCTTTATTTAGGTAGGATAATGAAAGTTTTCTTTAACTTGTATGAAGTATTATATCATAAACTCATTATTGGATATTTTTAGTTTCTTAACTTGCAAAAATTAAATATTAAAAATAGTAAGAGTGCTGAAGTTTGGTGTGCAACCCTAGGGGACATCACTACTTACATATTTAGTCTAGTATTCATCCTTGCTTTGAATATTGCTGCCAAATATGGTATGGTACTCCTACTATAAATGTGAAAATGTAAAGAAGAATCTGCAATGTTATTGATCCTGACCTGGCATTTCAGCTTCAGTCCATTTATCAACACCATAATGTAGCTTCTTGTGTAAAAATGCTGTCATGATAATTGTTCTGACAAACGTTCTTTTACTTTCTAAACAAATTGTATATATGAAAACTAGTTAGGACTTCATAGAGATTTTAAAGCTTCATGGTGGTTCTAGTAAGAATGTGTCATTCTGGTGAAAGGAATATCTTGGTATGCTTGGGTTAGTAATTGGGGCTAGCTAAGTTTAAGATAAGACAAATTGAAGACTAACCTTCCCCTAACCCCATCTTTTTGCTTTGTTCCACATTTTTGTATTTGCAAAAAAAATATTACTTTGCTCTATGGTACCTTGACTTTATGAATTTAAGAACAGTACGAGATTGGATGTGTGTTTTGGTGCAGTGGATATTGGCTTGGAATGAGAAATTGGGGAGTTGAATTCCTTGCATTCACTTACATGCAAATACCCTTGGTATTAATCCATTTCTTCCCTCCAGTTATGGGTTAAATAACAGCTCAGATTGGGTTCTATAATCTTGGCTAGCAACCAGTCTACTGCAGAAAGTAATGGCAACCTACTGTGAGAAATTTTTCTGCACAGTCAGTCATGTCTCCTTTGAGACATTATTGCCCAAGCATGTATCACGTAAGGCACTAAAATCGATAAATGTGATTGAAAGTTCTATGTCGGCAGTTTCTTCTCTAACATTTGCCGCTAGTGAAACTCCCTTACATCTTCTTGCTTTTCAGTCAATGTTCATCTTAAAAAATTTAAATATAATGTTGTTATCTTCTTTTTTCTTAATTCCAATTCTTTTGTTTTTTTTCTCCTTCATAATGATTTTATTTTTCTTATAGTCTCTTGCACTCAGTAACCATCTGAATCTCGGTGGCTTTATTTAATAAAAATAAAAAAACATCTTCCCTGTGGGTAGAATGTTTCTTTCTTTAAAAATTCTCTGAACATATATATTGTTATTTCCCTTTTCTATCAGGTGTTTTCCTTCAACCAAGGGTGTTCCCAAATTATAGCCTTGTGCCAGACTAAACAAAAAAATTAAAAACATTGTCAGCTGAATTTAATATAACCTGTTTGCATATATATATATATATAAATGGACAGTGTGGTGTGAATAAGTAGAATGAACATTGCATGGTGACTATCTGTTTTATGCATCAATGCATGGAACTGACATAACAATGAAATCTAAACACAATGTGGTCTTCAAAACATATAGAAATGTAGCTTCCAACCCTACCAAAGAGCACATTCTCTTTATTAAAGACTTGTAAAACCCAGGTTGCTCAATATCAATTATTCTGTTTAAAAAACAGGGATGTCTACTCAAAGATATGTATCCACTAAATGCTTATAGCAATTATATATCTTTTGGTTATCATTATTGACCTGAAATAAAAAAAAACTTCAGGTCAACTCATAGTGCAACTGAGGGCTAGAACTGGAGGCCTATTTCAAATCTTGTCATTCCACTGGGTGTGACATGGTTTTGGTTTAGACTTGTGGTAATTTGCTGTTGTAATCAGCTTTAGAAATATTGAATTTTTATATTTAGAATAAATTAAATATAAGTTTTATTTATTTTTCTTTGGATTTTCTATATTATTTTATGTTTACTGTAAAAAACATTCTGTGCAAAAATTACTATAAAAATGTAATGTAAGAAACATGGTATTGTCACCTGGAAATGTAACAAGTGGGAATATCTGAGTCAGAAGTATTTAAATAGGTGAGCTGGCCTAAAGTGCTTCATTTTAATGTGTTGATTATGCAGTAGCTGTAGGTAAGAAGAAAGAAGGGGAAAATTGTTAAGACCAAAAGATTAGGTCAGAGCCACGGTATTCTTTGCTTAAGGCCAAATCAGAGAGTAAATCAGGCCTCCTGTTTTTGGCACATCTCAATCTCATCATTCCATTGGGTGTGAAGATTCTTAATTTTGGTTTGGGTTTGCTGCAGTTCACTTAAAAAAATACTGGTTTTTTACACATTTTTTTTATAATCATATTGCCCCAAGCAAGGTATTTTACTGCCACTGTTGTGCAGGGGTTTACATAGGAGTACAGGCTATAGGGGGTATCAAGAAGTGGGTAAAAGAAGGATGAGAATACTGATGAGAGTGGAGTGGATGAAGAAAAAAGCATCAGAGAGAGGATACAGGTTAGTGAGATAGGAGATGACTATTGACTTCACATTTAAATTCTGGGAAGTTGTAGCTGCCAGGAAAGCAAGTAAAATGGAAGGGATTTCCACAGGTGGGAAGTGCGAGAAAAGAAGCTGTTAGAGTAGAATTTGCATTTACATTTACACTTGGAATAAATTTAGCTTATTTAATTGAAGTTAGTATAAGATCTATTTATTTTATTTTCTTTAGACTTGCTTATATTATTTTATGTTTTCATTGCACAAACAATTTTTGTGTGAAATTCACTAAAATAATGTCATTTAGAAATCTTGGTCTTGTTATTTGTAAGTTTGTTGTAACCTTAGAAGGTAACTGCATGAGTAATCACCAAGACAGAGGTTGGGAATAATAGTATATCAACAAGTAGAAGACTCACATGCTGTGTGAAACAGATATACTGCTAAAGGAACTGCTAGTCAGTATAATCACTCTCCTGTACCACCTTTCAATAGTGCCCAAGTATTTAAAAGGATAGGAACTACCCATTCCTGTATACAGATGGGTATACAACAAAGTTAATTTAACATTTTTAACTAGTATTCTAATAGTATTTGGTATTGTTCTTTATGGCATTTTTATTCATAAAAGAAAGTACATTCAAGGTCAATTTTATTTTGCATTGTCTGTATTTCTAACAGGTAAAAAAATTACACTGGATTTTTATCACACTTCTTAAATGATTATGTAACATTGTAAATTTACTTGACTTAAGGAAATAACTTATTAATCTGATCTTTTTCTAGTTTTTCTTATTAAAAACTAGCAGTATAGCCTGGCATTGCTCGGGGGTAATGAAAGCTTTAAAACTAATCCATGGTCCTGGAGCTCAGACTCTCTGGACGTTGGCACAAATGACTAAAAAGTTTCCAGTTAAAGCGAAACCGTAGACTGAAAGAAAAATGAATGGACGTAAGTCAAATTCAGATTTCCTGATATCGATTTATACATATATATATATTAGCAATTTTCTGCACTATTTTAAGAACTGCAACCTTGAAAATTCTGAATATTGTTTCTTATGGCTTTGTCTATGAGTGTATCAAATTTGATTAAAATTGAACCACTTCTTTTATAACCTGATTTTTCAATAATTGATTTTCGATATTTATTGGGGGTACCTAGCTAAGAACACTCGCAAATCCTTATAGTACAACTGTGTAAATTTTCAAGAAAATCGGTTCAGCCGTTTCGGAGTCTATAGATAACGGATACACACACACACACAGAGACAAAGTTCCATTTATAAATAAGTTTAGATCTTACAAAATCTCTTGGAAGGAAGTTAATTTGAATGATTTCTTATACTGAATTATTAGCTAAAAACTTTTCTTACAAAGAATTTTTTTTCTTAATTCAATTCTTTTTTTTTATTTTAAAAAGTACTTCATCACAAAGTTAATTTAATATTTTCCCTATATTGTCATAACAAATGTACTGATAAAATTTAATTTTTTTATGAGTAATTTGTTTTGCTTTTCTAAAGGTTATTTAAAAACATATGTTGAATTTTGGTTTCAGTTATTTAAGTGTCATACATGATTGGATAATAATTGCCTCTTTCAAGCTATAACTGACAAGGCAGATGATTTTTCCACAGTATGTTGCCATTTTTTTCTGCAGTAGACTGGTTGCGAATCAAAGCTACAGAACCCAATCTGTCCTGATATTCAACACACAACTGAAGGGAGAAGATATACATTAGAACCTTTCCCAAGGGTATTTGCATATAAGTTAATACAACAAATTTAACTAGAACTCTTAGCTGATATCCATTACACTACCACACAATTTATCTTACCAAAAAAACCATTAAATAGAAGTAAATATAATATCTTTATACTACAAAATTAATGAAAAAGTCATTTATTAAGAGTGTTGTTTGATAATTTTGATGTCATATGATTCAGTTGAATAATTTTAATTTGATATTTTTATATACTGTAAACTATGTATACAAAGCATTAATTCTTAATTCTAAACAAGAAATTTTTAAATGTTAACTATTTTAAAGGTATTTCTATAATAATAAAAACAAGTACAAAAAATTTAAAGTGTTCTGACAAAGGATGGAAAGTGTGACATTGAGATCCAAAGATGCATTGGCATGGCCAAGGATGCATTTCAAAATCTAACCAGAGTGCAGGCAAGAAAATCTCATTGGAAACAAAGAAAAGAGTGCTGGATTGCTATGTGATATCTGTCCTTCTTTATGGAAGTGAATGTTGAATGATCTCATTAAGGATGAAGGAGAGTTTTGAGGCAGTAGAAATGTGGTTTTACAGAAGGATGCTGAGGATACCATGGACTGAACATGTGAGCAATGATGAGGTGTTGGAGAGGATGCAAACACACAAAAAAAACTCATACTTAACATCAGGAAGAGACAGATGAGATTCCAGAGACATGTAATAAAGAAGGAGGGCCTGGAGAATTTAATACTCACAAGATGGATAAAGGGAAAGAGGGACGGGGATAGCAGTGCAAGACAACTTTAATAGGTCTGAGCAAATAGATGGCAGAGCAGGGTTTGAAAGAGTAAAATATTGAGAATGACGAGAGACAGAGCCAAGTGGAAGTCCATGATTGCCTACATCCTGGAGGGGCATGACACATAAAGGAGACGGTAACAATAAAATGTATATCTATGACAAAATAAGTTAGATTAACAGTAGATTGTTTTGCTTTGTCTGTTTAATAGCATATCTCTTTATAATTCAATACTGAAATTTAATTTTCTTGTGAGCTTTAATTTCTTTTATAAAAATGTATTGCTTTTAATTCTTTTACTTAATGTATAGCTGGCACTTCTACAAAAGTGTATTTTTTTTTACTTTCAGGATATTTTGACACCAGTTTGGGGATTAAATATTTGCCCGTCTATCATCCTCCTTCTGACATTTCCTATATCTAACCACTCTTTCCAATCACTTTCCCTGATGTAACCCCCTAACCACTCTTTCTCATCACTTTCCCCCATGTAACCTCCTGTGCAATAGTGGCAGTGGAATGCCTTGCTTGGGGTGAAATGATTAAAAAAAAATTTAAATGTAGCCCCTACTTCTACTCCAACAGTTTTTGTTCTTGTATTTTCAGCCTGTGAAACTCCCTTTTGTTTACTTGCTTCCCTGATAGATACAATTTCCAAATATTTAAATGCAAAGTCAATTGCCAACTTCAATCTCCATAAATCCCATTCATCTTTTTTTTTAATACTCCCTGTACCCAATCTTTTCTCTCACTGCGAACTAGTTGCTGTTCTGCTTTTCTTGGGGTGAAATGATTAAAAAAAAAAGATCCTGTTGTTCTTTTGTCTTCTCTCATTGACAATGCTTTTCTTTTTCTTATATTATCATGCACTAAGTAACCTCTTTGGTCTAAGTGGCTTCATGGCATTGCTTCTGGTGAAATTATTTTTTTAAAAACCTGTTTTTTTTCTTGATTATTTGGAGGAAAGGACTTACATTTTCAAAACTTTTGATCATATATACATCTCATAACTTATCTGATCTCAACAATTTTAATCCTATTTTGTCATAGGACATATTTCAGTCAGGAGGAATATCTATCATAATCTGTTCATATGGATTTATCTATGGAGCTATCTTAGACCATTCATTTGTACCTTTAATCAACTATATATATATGAATTCTAAATAAGTCAACAGATTAATCTGTTCTACAATACTAGACATAACTTATGCAGCCTGATCTACCCTATTTGAGATAAGATACACCTTGTTATTGCAACAGATTCATGTACACAAACATGCCTTAAATTTACAACATTACTGAATATTTCATAAGTAGTGGAGATCAGGCTGCTAATGCTATCAGATATTTGAACTTCATTTATAAGACAAGGGCAATAATTTATGAGCCATTTTATCTTATTTTAAGTTCAGATGTTTTATATACCATCAAATATAGCAATACAGGAAACAGTAATTTTACTATAGAAACATTGACAGGGTGATGTTTGGTGATCCCTGAGGCCATCTCCTTGATAGTTTGCCCTAAGACTCAGGTAAGTAGGCCTATAGGGCTTAGTACTGAGAAATGTGAGAAAATGCATTAAAACAGATATTGCTAGATTTTATAAATTTTGTGTGTATAGGAGTTATAACTGAGTAAATAATTATAATCACTCTCTTACATAGAAAATACTCATAAAAATATCAAATAGAATGACATAAAACCCCAAAACTAATGCTATTTATTATCTTGTTATGTGGTATTGAAGACATGAAAGACAGTAATTGTGAGTTTGTATTCAAATCTAGACAGTGATATGCAGAGGTTTGGTGATGCCCGAGGCCAAATCCTTGATTGTAAAACTCAAGTAGCTATAGAGTCGAGTACTGAGAAATGTGAGAAAAAGAAACGTTTTAATTATGTAAAAACAGATGAAATAAACATCCAAGCCGAGCTCAAATTCCAGTTGAATTCCTTGCATTCACATACACGCAAATACCCTTTGGAAAAGTATTAATCCATCTCTTCCCTCCAGTGATGGGTTAAATAACAAGACAGATTGAGTTCTATAGCCTTGGTTGGCAACCAGTCTACCACAGAAAGTAATTGCAACCTACTGCAGGATAATCTTCTGCCCAGTCAGTCATGTCTCTAAAGAGACATGATTGCCCAAGCGTGTATCACATATGGCACTTAACTGACTAACTGATTTTAATTAAATATAATCTAAATTTTTATTTCACTCTTTGATTGAAACCAACCCAATATGGATACTCAGAGTCATTGCACTTCCCTTCTGTATGTTACTGTATAGAAATCAGAAATGTATTAAAAATTCCTACAAAATAGTTTTTCAGTACTTAAAAAAGACCTTCCAGAACCTAGGCAAAATATTAAAAGACTGGATTCTAATTAATTATTATTTAATTGGATTCTAATTAATTGTTATTTGATTATTATTATTCAATTTTAAATTAATTATAAACTAAATTTTTATTTCACTCTTTGACTGGAAGACTACCCGATATGAATACTCAGAGCCATTGCACCCCCTTCTGTACGTTACTGTTTAAAAATCAGAAATGGATTAAAAATTCCTACAAAATAGTTTTTCAGTACATAGAAAAGACCTTCCAGAATCTAAGCAAAGTATTAAAAGACTAGAAAATCTCGTGAGAGAAAAGAGATACTAAATTGATAAGTAATACCTAATCTATTATATACATGGCTAAGTGATTAGAACATTTATTTTCTGACCATGAAATCTGAATTCTAATCTCATGATGGTTGATTTGTCAGCATGATGATTTCTTGATGTTAGCAGTCTGAAAGAGGCAATCCCTAGCATGTGGCACCTTTGGAAAGTGCCTGAAAACCATACCCAGGGTCAGCCCAAACTTTGTGAGTGAAATTGCATAGACATTGAAGGTTGTGCTAGCAAGTCATCATGACTAAGGTTTTGGCCATCCTGGCTTGTTCAGATTGTTGGTCATGCTGGAACTGTAACTAAAGTCTGCTAAGCATAGTTGCAGTATAAACCACAGGTGGGATCTTGGGGTGTTGAACAAACACAAGTGTCCCTGAGCAAGCGATGGGAATTAGCTAGCCATCCTTGTAGACAGGCATCATCAGGTGGCTAGCCATACATACATATATGAAGTAAATATGTATGTAAATGCTGAACAATTTCTGGGCTATACTTTTTATCTCACAATTGATGGTTGGTTTTTCTTCTTGTTTTCCTTCATGATTTTGTTGCAGGGTCCCTGAAATTTTCTGTGTCTACCATCTGGCCATACCAATAATAAATCATGGCAGATATTCTAGTAATCTTAAGACGAATCGGCTGTATAGCCTAAATAAACACGACACTACTACATTATATTTAGATATATTATTTAAACTACTACTATTTCTTCTTCTTTATGTGCCATGACCCTTCAAGACGTAGGCAATCATGGACTTCCACTTCCCTGTTTCTTTTTGCTCTCAATATTTTCCCTTTTGGTATCTCTCTCAAACCCTGCTCCACCATCCATTCGCTGAAGCCTATCAAATATGTATCATGCTGCTTTCCCCTGTCTCTCTTTCCTTCTATCCATCCTGTGAGTATTAGATTCTCCAAGCCCTCCTTCCTCACTATGTGTCCCAGGAACTTCAGCTGTCTCTTCCTGGTGTTAAGTATGAGTTTTCTTCTTGTTTGCATCTTCTCTAACACCTTGTTGTTGCTTACGTGCTCAGTCCATGGTATCCTCGGCATTCTTCTGTAAAAACACATTTCTGCTTCTTCGAGCCGCTCCTTCATCCTTGAGGAGATCATCCAACATTTACTGCCAAGTAGAAGTACAGATATCACATAGCAGTCCAGCACTCTTTTCTTTGTTTCTGATGAAGGAAACAGAAATATGGGATTTCAGATCCAAAACCTCAAATGTCTAAAGTTATAATTCCAATGGTAAAAAAATCAGTCTTTCAAGTCCAACATCAGAGAATTTGATGGGCATATTTGGCATTCATTGACCAAAACAAGCAATACTGATTTATTTGATTCAGTATTGATATGGATTTCCTTTGTAGCCTTTTATTTAAAGTAGTGTGGAAAGTGAAAACTTTTATTATGCCATTATTTTCTCGTATATGTTCTATCCATTTTAGTTGTTTCTGTTGTTGGTAGTTGTCAGATAATATATTTTCTGTTATTTAGTACAGTTCTTTGTTTGTAATTCATTAGTGCCAGTTTACAAGATTTGAAGAACTACGACCTTTGACATGTTACTCAAGTTTCCTTCACTCAAAGCCATTTTTAGCCATTGACCATAGAAAATAGTTGTATAAAACTGACAGTTTAGATATTCTAAACAAGTTTAGTACCATTCCTGACATATAAAAATCTCAGTTTCACGAGGCTATCTTAATAATTTTTGCTTAACCTTTGTGCTCACAAAAAAGCGTATCTAAAAGACAGTTATTCCTTTGACAGCGCTATTACTGTACACATTCTTTTTAAACCATTAATATCACTAGAACGCAGAGTGTTACACATAGTGAAAGAGAATAAGTAGATTTTAGTGGGGAGGATTGTGTAAAGGACAATAAAGGTACATGATTCAAGAAAATAAAAGATGGCGATTGACGTTGTATTTGAATTATTGAAGATTGTAGTTGGCAGGGAAGCAAGAACTCAGAAAGGTGTTATACAGGTGAGAAATGCGAGAAAAGAAACTTATAGAATAGAACTGAAGGTTGCATTTGGCTGTTTCAACAATAAAACAGCGATAGTTGTTCCTAATCTAGTAGCAAGCTTAAATTCCTGCAGTCACGACAATATGGAAAAATGCTCACCAGGGCAGTTGCCATGAATACAATTGTAGAAAAGAGAGAGGGAATCCACAAGACGTCAGCGAAAGAGTGGCTAAAGTCGAGATGCCTTGGTCATGATCGATTGCATTATAAGTCCTTATCTGAAATTTGTCAAGAAACACGAAATGTACAGCACGAGCACCGGACCAGATATGGCAACAGTATTCAATGCACGGACGAATGGTAGATTTATAAATGTGTAAGATGGATTCTGACGAGAACCTCAAGATAAATAGTAGGAGCCCCCGACCAGATATGGCAACAGTATTCAATGCACGAACGAATGGTAGATTTATAAGTGTGTAAGATCGTAGTGATCCTGTTGGACATCTCGAGATTTCTAACAAATTTCAGATAAGATCCTGTAATGCAATTGGTCATGAACAGGTATCCCAACTTCAGTCACTTTTTCGCTGACGTGGCGTGGCTTCCCGACTGTATGAATTGACGTGAAGAAATATTCTGCACAACACAATGCACTCCCTTTCCTTTGACGAGAAAAAACTATGAACTGCCTTTCCTTGCAGAAAACGAAGTAATTGAATTTATATAGTCACTCCACTTCATGTAAGTGGAACACGTAAAGTCAAAAAGTTGTACAGAAGAAGGCCCTTCTGGTGTTTAGCATTAGCCATGCTAACAGCAGGCAGAAAAGATTCTCTGTAGTTTATAAATGAAAGCAATTTTGTTTCCGAGGTACTAAAACTTATAAGTAATTTCTTGCCCCGGTTAACCACTGATTGGGAGGGTCCTTTTCAAGGTTCTAAGTTTACTTTCTCAGGTCTATCAGAGTTGCTACTAAAACAGGAGTAAATGGTTGTATCTGCATAAATACCCGGTTGGGAACTGATGACATCGATGAGATCATTGATGAAGATCAGAAACAGCGTTGGTTCAACGATAGAGCCGTAGGAGATCTCCGCGTCAGTATGAAATGATTTATAAGCATGTACGTTCAACACGAACTTCATTACATAATTTGTTAGGAACATTTGGATTAAGTCAAATATTCATCTCGTGACTCCGTAGCACTTGAGCTTGTGTACTAAATGCTGGGATATCTAGAGTTACAGCCTGAGCTTTGCCATTCTTATCTAAAGCTTGACAGACACATTCAGGGATGGACGTTAACACGTCGACTGCAGACCTGACGAAATGGAAGCCATATTGTTTGTCCAAAAGTAGGTCGTGTGAAGTATGATGCTTAACCAATTCGGCATTGATTAAATTCTCGAGTCAGTCGGTTAAGTGCCATACGTGATACACGCTTTAGGCGATCATGTCTCAAAAGCGACATGACTGACTGATCAGAAGATTATCCCGCAGTAGGTTGCCATTACTTTCTGTGATAGATTGGTTGCCAGCCAAGGCTATAGAACCCAATCTGCCCTGTTATTTAACCCATAACTGAAGAAAAGAGAAAGATTAATATCTTTCCCAAAGGTATTTGCGCGTAAGTGAATGCAAGGAATTCAACTAGAATTCGAACTCGGCACCCCGATTTATCGTTCCGAGTCGATATCTACTGCACCACTACGCATATCCACGAATCTCGAGTACTTTGCCGAAAAGAAGAGATTAATATAGTGATATTTTGAGACGTCAGAATATTTTTCAGAATTAGTAAAAACAGAAGCTAGAGAGGAAGACTTTGAACAAGCGGGAAAACTGCAGTACAACTATGAAAAAGAACTACTTAGTCGTGTTAGCACGCGTGTGTGGCACAGTAATTTTTATAAACAGTGCATTTTTTTTAATCATATTGTCCAAGCAAGGTATTTTACTGCCACTGTTGTGCAGGGTGTTACATAAGAGGAAAGTTATAAAAAAGAGTGACAGGTTATAGGAAGTTTCAGGAAGTGGTTAAGAGAAGGATGAGAATACTGAAGAGAGTGGAGTAGATGGAGAAAGGAGCATGAGAGAGAGAGAGAGAGAGGATGCAGGTTAGTGAAATAGATGACGACTCTTGACTTTACATTTAAATTCTTGGAGATTGTAGCTGTCGGGGAAGCAAGTAAACAGAAATGAATTCCACAGGCGGGAAGTGCGAGAAAAATGTTGCTGGAGTAGAATTTGCGTTTACATTTTATTGGTTTCACAGTAAAAGAGTGAGACCTAGCTGCTAATCTTGTGGCTCTAGTAAATTCATATATAGGGGTCACCAGTGAGGTAAGTTCATTTGAGCAGAAACCGTGAAAGTATTTGTAGAAGAGACACAAGGAATCACATTGCGCCAGTGAGAAAGTGACTGTATCTGAGCTGCCAAGTCGGGATCGATCACATTACAAATTCTCCGCTGGATTTTG
The DNA here is from genome assembly GCA_037127315.1 of Ascarosepion bandense. Classification (NCBI taxonomy): domain Eukaryota; kingdom Metazoa; phylum Mollusca; class Cephalopoda; order Sepiida; family Sepiidae; genus Ascarosepion; species Ascarosepion bandense. Next base: position 1,623,356 of record JBBBDQ010001127.1, read on the forward strand.
TCAAGGACACCTAGGTGGATAGCAAGAGCACCCGACCAGATATGGCAGCAGTATTCAATGAACAGACGGACGGTAGATTTATATATGTGCGGAATTGTTTCAGACGGGAAAAACTTCCTGGCTCTAGACAGAGAACCGACCTTCTTAGCAGCGGATTTAGCTATGGATTCTATATAGTCATTCCACTAGAGATATTTCAGGAAACAGAACATTACGGATTGTCTGGATGTTTTGCATGCAACTAAAGACGACGACTTGGATGTGTTCCGATGTGTTAAAATAAAGAAATATTTATTTTACTTACCGACCCTGTAGCGTTATCTTTATTTTTTCATGAATTTTTACGAAATTGTGCAGACGATTTATGGATACTCTTTATATATTTAATATTTAAACTTCTAGATTTGTGTTTGAGTTTTGTTTAACGCATATAAACCTCTGTGGGTTATATCATGCCAAAAAGTTGGGGTTTTAAAGTATTTTTATTTTACAACGTTCGATTATAGTGGAAAGATTGATTTAGTCAGATTTTAATGAATTTTTTTGTTTTTATACTTTTTTTATTTTAGAAAACTGAAAATGTCTTTTAGTTTCGTATTAAAAATATTTTATTGAGAATCATTTTTTTCCTTCAAAAATGAGTTATGGTAATAATTTTTCCTTCAAAAATGTGTATTTTTCTATGAAAGTCTAGTTTTATGTGTATATTCTATAAAAGTGTATTTTTATACTTTCATTGTGTTTTGACCCCAGTTAGGTGCTACCACTCCGGGTCAGGGTGGACCTGAGAACAACAGCAATTAAGAGGTGGTTCCATGCTCTTCACAACCTCCCAGTCAGATGCCTTGCTGCCGGATGCAGTTTACCGTCATACCCAGGAACTTAATCTTCTAGAATAGAACTGACAGTTGCATTTAGCTACTTCAACAATAAAACAATGAGAGTTGTAGCTAATTTATTAGTGCACTTAAATTCATACAATCGTGAAGTCACGAGGGAAGCCACGTCACGTCAGCGAGAAAGTGAGTGAAGTTGGGATGCCTCGTCATGATCAATTGCATTACAGGATCTTATCTGAAATTTGTTAGAAATCTCGAAATGTTTAACAGAATCACTAAGCCAGAAATGGCAACAGTATTCAATAGACGGACAAAAGGGTAGATTTATAAATGTGCAAGACTGGTTTTAACGAGAAAAATGGCGAGGTAATTTTAAAAGTTATTTTTTTTATAAATGTTTAAAAAATTGTACAGATGATTTATGGATATCCTGTATATACTGAATGCTTATTTTACTTTCATCAATGAATTCAGCAAATTGGAATCGGATAACAGATCAGATTTTGTAATCTGTCTTGTGTCTATCAACTAGCAAATTAAATCCTTATGAAAAAGTAATAAATTTTTTTTTCTTAAGCTACACAAATCTCATTACTGCATATTATGGTATTAAATATTAATCTAATTTCTCATATATTTGTGCAGCTTCTTTACAATATATGCCTAATAATCAAATAAACAACTTGCTCATCTACGATTGTTATTTATAATTATTGTTTGAAAAATTAAAGCACAACAACCAAAATGTGATAGCACAACAAAGAAAAGGATGACAGTCTACTTATAAAGTATTCCTCGTTCCAGAAATTCAGACCAAAAATCCTTAATCTCAAAACAATTTTGCATTATGCATATAACTATGTGTGTGTTTTTAAGGGACTAAAACTAAATTTGTTTATATTATTTACTAGCAGTATAGCCCGGCGTTGCTCGGGTGTAATGAAAGCTTTAAAATTAACCCATGATCCTGGAGCTCAGACGCAGCCTAAAGAATATTTGTGTGAAGTTTGGTGACAATCGGATAAAAATTGTAGATTTGTATACAAAACAAACAGACAGATAAACAGACACACACACAAACATCTTGCCTTTTATATATATTATCGATTTTCTGCACTATTGTAAGAACTGCAACCTTGAAACTTCTGAATATCGTTTCTTATGTCTTTTTCTATGAGTGTATCAAATTTGATTAAAATTGGACCACTTCTTCTATAACCAGATTTTTTCGATTATCGATATTTATCGGAGGTACCTCGACACAAAACCTAGCTAAGAACATTCACAGACGTTTATAGTACAACTGTGTAAATCCTCAAGAAAATCGGTCCAGCCGTTTCGTAGTCTATAGGTAACGGACACACACACAAAGTTCCATTTATAATTAAGTTTAGATTAGATTAGATAGTATTTAAAGAGATATAATCTTTTTCTTCTTCTATGTGCCTTGTCCCTTCAGAACGTAGGCGATCATGGCTTTCCACGTCTTCCTATTCCTGGTGACTCTAAGCACACTTTCTCCTGTGACACCTCCGGTCTGTCATCGACCTGCTCAGGCCCTTCAAATATGTTATCCGCTGCTTTTCTTTCTCTCTCTATCTGGCCTTTTAGTATCAGGTTCTCCAAGCCCTCCTTCCTCTCTGCATGCCCCAGGAAGTTTAGTTGTCTCTTCCTGATGCTCAATAGTAATCTCCTTTTTGTTTCCATCCTTTCGAAAACCTCATCATTGTTCACATGCCCGGTCCACGATATCAGCAGCATTCTTCTGTAGAACCACACTTCAGCTGCTTCAAGTTCTTCCTTCATCTTTGATGATATTGTCATTCATTGCCATATTGAAGAACTGACGTCACATACCAATCTAGTACTCTTTTCTTTGTTTCTGGTGAAATTTTCCTGCCTCTTAATACTTTACTCAGTCTCTGGAACGCGTCCTTCGCCATGCCAATTCGCCTTCGGATCTCTGTGTCGTACTTTCCGTCTTCTGTTAGAACACTTCCCAGGTATTTAGATTTTTGTACCTGCTTGATTTTAGTATCTCCCAACCTTATAAGGTATTTTGGATTGGTTTTTTTGCTGATGACCATTCATACGGTTTTCTTGCAGTTTATTGGTAGTCTTTTTTTTGTTACACTCTTCAACTATCTTCTATAGGAGGTCTTGTAGTTTCCTTTCTTTACATCAGTGAATTAATTTCAAAGGCAGCTTTTTATCGTTTAATTGATTTGCTAGTACAGGGGCTTAGAAAATTTGATTAAAGGATTGAAACGGCGTTCTAGTGACAGAAAAAATTCAAAACCATGAAGGGAAGCCTCGTTCTGGAGAGTAAAATTCAAAGTGATAAAATCGACATGATCCGAAATTCAATAGCAGGTTTATTGTGAATATTCCAAAACCTCTATTTGACCGAAAACATCGGAAAATGTCCCTACCATTTCTGGGCGATCAGGTTTCTTTTTAAAATGGATTATATAGTCAACAGAGGGGAAGGTAGCTTCGTTTCAAGAAGCCATATATATTTTTAAAAAAGTAACCATAATGTGCTTTGTGCTGCAGTGGATATCGGCTTGAAACGAGAAATCGGAGAGCCGAGTTCGAATTCCAGTTGAATTCATTGCATTCATATATGCGCAAATATCCTTGGGAAAGGTATGAATCCATCTATTCTCTCTCCAGATATGGGTTAAATAGTCTTGGTTGGCAACCAGTCTGCAGCAAAAAATCAATGGAAACCGACTGCGGAATGTCTTCTGCCGAGTCAGTCATGTCTCTTTCGAGACATGATCACCTAAGCGTGTATTACGTATGATATTTAACTGACTGACCCGTGAGACAACTGCCAGTGAATTTTATAGTCTTCTCTTCATTATGAGAATAAAGAAAATTGCCAAAAGACTTTTCTGTTCTTAAATTTTCTCTCTGCTGTAGAATGTTGAAACCTGGAAATCCTTTCCTACCTGAAACAATAGTATAAATTCTATTGAGTATATATACATAAAAATACGTATCGATATTTACCCCACTCTCCCCACTGGAGCGAGATGTGACACAAGGTCTTTTTTTGCGTGGAGCCCGACCGCATACAGACGGGCAAAGGAACAAAATTCCTCAGTCCCCTCAACTGCCGGTTGAACTGGCCCCGGTGACGAGCAGCTGGTCCACCCTCTGCTGCAGTGGGGTGGCGCGGCCGCGGGACACTGTTCCCCGGGACTGTGCATCTACCCAGTGTAATTTTTCTCAGATGCAACCCTACCCTCGCGCACGGAGCTACAACTGAGCCGCACTCTGTCTTGGGGGACAAATCCTTTGCTACCAAAACAATAGTATAAATTCTATTGAGTATATATACGTGGAAATACGTATTGATATTTACCCTACTCCCCCACTGGAGCGAGATGTGACACAAGGTCTTTTTTTACCTGGAGAGCCCGACTGCATACAGACGGGCAAAGGAACAAAAATTCCCCAGTCCCCTCAACCGCCGGCTGAACTGACCCCGGTGACGAGCACCTGGTCCACCCTCTGCTGTAATGGGGTGGTGCGGCCGCGGGAATCTGTTCCCCGGGACCGGGCATCTATTCGCATCTACTAGTGTAATTTTTCTCAGATGCAACCCTGCCCTCGCGGACGGAACTACAACTGAGCCGCACTGTCTTCGAGGACAATACGTATGGGAATACGTATCTGCGCTGACCTAATCAAATCTGTTTTTGTGTTCATTTTTGGATCAGGGTATTTCATTCCCAGATACTACAAAAGCGGCATTTGTTATTTACGATAGTGTTATCTAAGTGAGGATTTAATTTATCGCAATACATTTATATTCGGATACTGCTAACTGATTCAATTTCTCGTTTCAAATGTCGTTTGTGCATCCATGCCAGGTCATTTTGTCTCTTGGTTATTTTTCCTTCTGATTTTGGCGTCTTTTTCTGCCGTTTGGTTGTTGTTATTACCTCCGCTTAGAACGGTTGCGTTTCGCTGTTTCTTTGTTTGTCTGTCGTTGCCAAGATATATGGATTTTGCCAAGATATATGGATTTGCATGGAACTTACATGGATGATTAGACCAATAACTGACATCATCTGATTTTGGTTTCGATCTGGTACGAGATGAAGTTTATGGGTTATTTTTCGTTTTTTTATTAATATTTTTTCGTACGTTTTCCATGCCAAAAACTGAATTGCCTCCCCTAGATTGCTTTACGTCATTACATTTTCTGGACGTACTACGAAAATTAACTTAACCTTTCCATTAATACATTGTAATTATTTCATTAAAATCTTTGCCCTTACTCTCCTTACACTCAATATTAAAGAAGCGCCTAGAATTCAGTATAATCCTGGCCTATATATATATATATATATATATATATATATTTTAATCGTATCATCCCGAGCAAGGCGGTAACGCCACTGATGTGCAGGGGGCTACGTAATAGTGAAAAGATTGGAAAAGATAAAGCCGGAAACCACATCCTAAACCGGGAACAAGGGATGAGCCTCTTAACCTGTTCAATAGACATGGGTGGAGTGTGAACCCATGTCTATTGAACAGGTTACGAGGCTCATCCCTTGTTCCCGGTTTAGGATGTGGTTTCCGGCTTTATCTTTTCCAATCTTTTCACTGTTACGTAGCCCCCTGCACATCAGTGGCGTTACCGCCTTTTACTGTAGTGTACACCTTAACCTTGTGTACCTTTTTTACTCTAGTGCATATCGAACCCATATTTACTCTGTTTACCCAAGGTACGCCAAACCCACATTTACTGTTTTGTCCTCCGTGTACACTAAAACTGTGTCTATCGTTTTAGCTCTAGTGTACACCAGACACAGGTTTACCTTCTTATTTTGCTCTAGTTTACACCGGACCCATGTTTGCCTTATTGACCATCGTATACATTGGACCAATCTCTACAGTTTTGACATGAGTGTATACCAGACATAGATTTATTGTTTTAACACTGGTGTACATAAGAGCCATCGGTCCCTTTTCACCTTAGTGTACACCGAAGCCATACCTATTTTTGACTTACCTATATCTACTTTGTCATTAATTAATCTGGATATTTCCTTATATTCTTAAAAATGTTTAGATAGCATCCCATATAGCCCAGTTCATACTCCTCTTCATTTATTTTTAACAAGCATAAAATAAAAACAAAATACTGAAACCGTAATTAGAATCCGTAAAGTGCGATGGATGAGCGTTGTGGTGCAGTGGATATCGGTTCAGAACGAGAAATAGGAGAGACGAGTTCGAATTCCAGTTTTATTCGTTGCATTCACTTACGCACAAATACTCTTGGGAAAGGTATTAATCCATCTCTTCTTTCCCCATTTATGGGTTAAATAGCAGAAAAAAAAAGCGAGTTTTGTAGCCTTGTTTGACAACCAGGCTATCGCAGAAAGCAATGACAACCTACTACCGAAAAACCTGTCCAGTCAGTTATGTCTCATTCGAGACATGATCGTCCAAGCGTCTACCCTGTATAAGACTTAACTGAAAGTAATGTGAAAGATAATATCCACTACAGCTCTGATACTTTAGAAATAATGTCACTGGTCTATACTTTATTTCTAATAAAGGTTCTGATCCATACCTTTAGTAAAAAGGTAAATTTAATGGCTCTGTTTACCCATTAACATGGATAGTTTTGTGTACAGAAGGTGGATCAAGTTATCATTCAATCTAGCTGTTCAGTATTACAAAGGATGTAGATAATGAACTTTGTCCCAAATACCCAAAGATAATTGTAGCGAACTACCGCAGAAGTAGATTTTTTGCAACAGTCAATGTCACGCGAAAGAAAATGACTTACGTCCAGGATGAAACAGATTCGAACGTGTCTCGCATGTAACTTGTCCCAAAAGGAAAAAAAGAATATAGCGTTATCGCGGGCCACAGATTTTAAACAGATAGATCCTGGAGTCGGATACCCTCTTTCAAGGGTCTCTTTTTCACATATGTCAATTTTAGCTGCCAATGAGGATATAAAAGGGTTGTAACGAGGTGACAGGGAAAACGGTTACTGCTGTATCGAACGGAAGACAACGAGGTGTGTGGTCAGTGGAGTGTTTGACTTTTGACTTAATGGAAACGGATTGCAGGAATTGAGTATTGAGATGCTGGTAAGATTGTACTTTCTTCTGGCTTTGATTGAAAAGTTTGAATCTGTTTTCCGCCTGGAGGTAAGCAACCTTGGGACTTTTTACCCTTTGCGTTAATTTACTTCCATAATGTATGATTCAACTTATTCAGAAAAAAATGATTAGAGAACTATGCATACAATTACAGAGATTATAATTTAACGTTCACATTTAGTGTATCCACTTGGATAGAGTTGAAAAAAATTGCAAAAGGAGTTTATTTTTCTCTAGGTATTCGTTTATTTGAAGCACCGGTATACAAGCAGTGACTAATTTCGAAACATTCTCTCTAACTTCGGGCCGGAATCATTGCTTAGTATCAGTTCTAATTTTAGATGAGAGAAAGGGCTTGATCCCGGGGATTCTAACTCTGTGACAACATTGCGCCAGAGAGGGAGGGGGTCGATGGAATATTGGTGACAGCGTGTAAATGGTCTTGGGGACTGGGCAGATTTTGGATTGGTCGAAGGCAGCCCCATGTTAAAAAGACTGTATCGCGTCTTGCCACACTGAATGGGAAAAGGCGAGTAAATAACATGTCCTCGCGCGCTTGCACAACGCCGGCAATGATGTGACCGAGCGACTTACTCTCTCCCTACTTTTGCGTGTTTGTTGTTGTTTCTCTCTCTCTCATCTTCTTCCCCCATCCCACACTGGAATATCTTTGAAGTGTATATTATTTATATTGTTAGGAATGTTGCCCTCATCTCAGCCAATTGTCTTCGAAGACAGTGGATAAACAGCATTAGTTGGATCCTAAAGAATTGAGAGTTCAGTAGCTGGCTACAACAGAGGTGAAAAGAAAAACCCTTACATAATTGTTAAATGGATACAACTGAGACATCTGGAAGCAGTGAACGAAATAAAGAGTTCAGTTCAAAATTCTAATCACTTGAAGAAGACCAGAGCGTACAACGGCCGAAACGTCATGAATGTGGCAACAAAAATGAGGACCACAGTTCAAATAATGTCAATAATTTTAATATCTCATATCAGACAAATGTTTTTGAAGTCTGCTGGCACTAAAAACAAGGTTTCAATTTTTACGCTTAGTCTTTTACTGACCTTTCTCAATTCCTTTTTAACAATTTGCTTTGAAAATGGTTACGATATATTGTGTCACTGAAATACGAACAAAGCGTTTCTCCAATTTATAGCAGAGTTCTTCTGGTCGAAATGAAGGACAAACCCGAGTGTGGAAACTTCATTGGATCAGTCAGTTAAGTGCCATACATGATACATGCTTGGGCGATCATGTCTCGAAAGAGACATGACTGACTGGGCAGAAGATTATCCCGCAGTAGGTTGCCATTGCTTTCTGCGGTAGACTGGTTGCCAGCCAAGGCTATAGAACCCAATCTGTCCTGTTATTTAACCCATAACTGGAAGGAAGAGACGGATTAATACCTTTCCCAAGGGTATTTGCGCGTAAGTGAATGCAAGGAATTCGGCTAGGAATTCGAACTTCATTGGATACTCCACCAAAATTACAACATTTTTACATATGGGTCTCTCTCTCATTTTGACCTGAAGAAGTCTGCCATAAATAGGCAAAACGCATGGTACAAACATCAGTAGTACTTTATTTTTAGGGGACTATAAAATCTGCAGCTTTTTATTCGGGCACAGAGGACAAAAAGTACAACTGAATCGTAGAAATTAATTGATGATTTTATGTAAACATCAAAAATATTTTTCTATAAAATTTAATTAATTACAATCGTTTGTCTATAACTTATGCTGCAGTATATCTTAAAAATTAAAAATTATTTTACTAAAATAAATGACCCAATAATGCATAGTCCCACTGTGCATCTTACGCAGACAAAATTAAAAAGTGTCATGCCATGGCATCAGGCTACTCTCTTTCCTTTCGCGACCCAAATCTTCGACTTCATAGTTCAACCTAATTCTCATTTTTTATTTAAAAATATTGACACACCTACAAGCATATTCTTCCACTACCACTCCCTAATTTCTAAATAAGTATGAATTAATCTTATATTTTCTCAATAAATCATTTACACTATTTATTTTAAAATATCACCTGAAGAAGAACAGTATTATACAAGTAATTTTTTTTTATAGAACATCGTTCAGAAAATCAGATTTGTAGTTTTTTTATCATCCGTGAAATGGAGGTTGTAGTCAAACAGAAGAAAGAAACTACGAATTTAGGTACCTCCACTCAATTGCCAAAAAAACCCCAGCATATCATGATGTTAAAAGTGCTCAAACTTAATAAAAACAAAGTTTTATCATCAAAATGCTTATGATATTAAGAGGAAAGATCAAATTTTGTTATTTTTTAAATTTAAAAAAAAATCCTTTTCTAAAATAATAAGGCACTGTTAAAAAGCAAACACGCGGCAAGAACTTTGAAAGCTAGTAGTATAGTTTAATAACTGGTAGTAAAGAGAATCAACTGAGCCGTCGATGCTTCACTACTGTCTTTCTAATGAAGTAAGCCGACGCTGCCTTACTATGGTCTCTCTCTCTCTCTTTCTTCATGAGCGTGACAAGAGGGAAATATAAATACTGAAAATAAATACACAACGGTCCTTATTATAATAGAGAGGATATGTTCTAGGTAATTAAAACTCCATACAAATATTTGTCATATTATTGTACTTGGTTTAATTTGACAGAGGGTAGAGGAATTGTTGCAATTTCAGGTGATGACGCATGTGAACGTTAGAACCATTAAACTATGTCAGGCGCCTAGTGGCGCCATTGATATAGATGTTGTTTGCGTTCATCTCATTGTTCAGGAAGAAACTGAGAGTTTTCTATTATATCTTATCTTGACAATGGTTGTACTTATTCAAGGTAAGGCCTGAATTACTCAGGTTTACAACAATGAGGGTAAAAAGCGTTGAATGTTATCCGCAGAAGAGAGACTTTATCTACAAGGTGCCTCACAAAAAATACTAAAGTTTGTACATTTTATTTAATTGTTGTAATTTTGTTACAGTTATTTCAAACAAAAGCAAAAGACTGAAATTTAGTAGCTTGAAATTGAACAAAAACACGACTGTTAAATATCGTGTTCAAGCTAAAGAATTCTGGCAAAATTTCTTAGCATTTTTTCAATACCCAAGTTGGTAGATGTTTTTTCTTAAAAAGAACAATCACCTCGGTGGCATCCTAGAACAAAAAATGGTCAAAAAATTTATATTAGTTAATTTATTTTTGTAGGAAACACTGTATTTGCCAAATATTAGTAATGTCAATACTATCATTCGTACGAACATAAAACATGATTGTCAAAACTCGCAAAAATCCCTCTGATTGTCTTCACACTGGCACAAGGTCATATATTTCGGTGCATTTGCAGAGGTAAAAAAAAAAACAGAATTGACGAGTGTACCTGTAAATCATCAGTTAGTGCTTAAAGTAATTTCCGTATAATGAACCATTGTCTTCAGATCTAAAGACTACTTGATGCAACCTTAGTCTCAATTGACTGGGAGGATTCGGATGTCACTGCCATTGTGTTTTACAGTAAGCCGAGTATAATTGTCGAGAATAAAAAATCAGTCGAAATGGTTGACCTTGCTGATTTGGCGATAGTTAAGGCTTCCCAATGACAGGTGAAAAAAAATCAAGAAAAGAGAAAAAAAGAACAAAAGACATTCTAACAAAGAAATGATAAAGTGAGGAATATCATTGGGCTTTTGAATTTTATTGATTTCTTTTGGTGGAAATACGACAAAACGGAAAAACAGGGAAGAAAAGAAAAAGAAGTACAAATCTGAAGAGGGAGACCAAGAAAAAAAGTGCAAAGCGAAAAAAAGAAGGAAAGCAAAGAAAAAAGAAGTGGAGATCGGAAAAAGAAAACCAAGTAAAAATCGAAAAGAAGGAAGACCAACAAAAAGAAGAGCAAGTCCGAAAAGAGGGGAAAATTATAAGTCAGTCAGTTAAGTGCCATACGTGATACACGCTTGGGCGATCATGTCTCGAAAGAGACATGACTGACTGGGCAGAAGATTATCCCGCAGTAGGTTGCCATTGCTTTCTGCGGTAGAATGGTTGCCGACCAAGGCTATAGAACCCAATCTGTCCTGTTATTTACTCATAGCCAGAGGGGGAAGAGATGTATTATATTATTAAGTAGTAATTAATGGGGGATCAGTTTATTACTTCATAACAATATATAATTGATTCCTCACTTTATGCCCAGTAGAAGCCTTAATCATGTTTTCAACAATTATATTCAGTCAGTTAAGTGCCATACGTGATACACACTTGGGCGATCATGTCTCGAAAGAGACATGACTGACTGGGCAGAAGATTATTCCGTAGTAGGTTGCCATTGCTTTCTGCGGTAGACTGGTTGCCGACCAAGGCTATAGGACCCAATCTGTCCTGCTATTTAACCCATAACTGGAAGGAAGAGACGCATTAATACCTTTCCCAAGGGTATTTGCGCGTAAGTGAATACAATGGATTCAACTGGAATTCGAACTCGACTCCCCGGTTTCTCGTTCCGAGCCGATATCCACTGTACCACAACGCACATGAAGTAAAAACAAAAGAAAACATTATCACGAAGTCGAGGAAAAAGAAGGAAGAAAGAGGAAGGGTATAAAAAGAAAAGAAAGACGATAAGAAAGAAAAGAAAGACGATAAGAAAGAAAAGAAAGAGGATTAATAAAGAGAAAAATGGAAGGAAGTGAAAGAGTGTGTCTAAAAGAATTAAACAATATTATGTAAAAAGAGAAAGAAGAATGGTAGGAAAATAGAATTTAAGAGAATGAGAGAAAAAGAACGAAAAAGAAGGGAAGTAAAATATAAAGAAAAAAAAAACGATGAGATGAAAAAAGTAAGAAGAAAACAAAATTTTGTTTTTATTTTTATTTTTTTTTAATAATCATATTGCCCCAAGCAAAGCATTTTACTGCCAATGCAGGGAGTTACATAGGAGGAAAATTATGAGAAAGAGTGACAGGTCATAGGGGGTGTCAGGAAGTGAGTAAGAGAAGGATGAGAATACTGATGAGAGTCGGGTGGACAGAGAAAGGAGCATGAGAGAGAGGATGCAGGTTAGTGAGATAGTAACAGGGAGATGACTATTGATTTTGCATTTAAATTCTTGGAGATTTTAGCTGTCAGAGAAGTAAGTAAACGGAAGGAAATTCCACAGGCGGGAAGTGCGAGAAAAGAAGCTGGTGGAGTAGAATTTGCATTTACATTTTATTGGTTTCACAATAAAAGGTTGGGACCTAGTTGCTAATCTTTTGGCTCGAGTAAATTCATATAAGGGTGGGGGGGGACACCAGTGAGCTAAGTTCATCAGAGCAGAAGCCATGAAAGTATTCTTAGCGAAAACATTTGTTGATAGAAAAAAAGAGAAAGGGAGAATAAAGAAGAGAAAGGGAGAATAGAAAGGGAGAAAAAAGAGAAAGGGAGAATAAAAAAGAGAAAGGGAGAAAAAAGAGAAAGGGAGAATAGAAAGGGAGAAAAAAAAGAGAAAGGGAGAATAAAAAAGAGAAAGGGAGAATAAAAAAGAGAAAGGGAGAATAAAAAAGAGAAAGGGAGAATAAAAAAGAGAAAGGGAGAATAAAAAAGAGAAAGGGAGAATAAAAAAGAGAAAGGGAGAATAAAAAAGAGAAAGGGAGAATAAAAAAGAGAAAGGGAGAATAAAAAAGAGAAAGGGAGAATAAAAAAGAGAAAGGGAGAATAAAAAAGAGAAAGGGAGAATAAAAAAGAGAAAGGGAGAATAAAAAAGAGAAAGGGGGAATAAAGAAGAGACGTGAAAGATGGTAAGGGTGAGAAAAGAAAGAGAACGAGAAAAGAAAGAGCGACGAGTTAAAAATAATGTTAAAAATGTAAAGAATGGGATGGGAAAAAAAGAAGGGAAGAAAATATAAAATGGGAATGAAAGAATGAAAGAAGTCGTTGCAAGAAGAAAAAGAAAAGAGAAAGAAGGCGGGAAAAAACGAACAAGAAAAAGAAGAAAGATGAGAAGAAAAGGTAAGAAAAAAAGTAACGAATAGGAGTCAAGATAGAAAGAGAAGGTGGAAAAGAAAAGGAAGAGGGGTGGAAAAAAGAGAATATTGACGAAAAAAAAGATATTATTTATTTATCGTTTCACCCCCAAGCAAGGCGGTAACACCACTGATGAGCAGGGGGCTACATAGGAGTGAAAGATTAGATAGGAGGAGAGTAAGGCGAAAGACGAACCAGTTACAGAGGGTGTCAGAGAAAGGAGCAAGAAAAGTGATGGGAATACAGGTGTGATGACAATTTCAAAGGCAGAGAGAAAGGAAAAGATATACAGGGTGATGTAGAAAGAACTAGAGTCAAGTGGTTAAGAGATGGGTATTGACATTGCATTTAAATTCCTGGAGGTTGTAGGCCTCAGGAAAACAAGAATGCAAGTGAAGAGGGTAAAAAGAGTATTAAGAAAGAAGAATGCAAGAACAACGAAAAAGAGACGGGATAAAGAACAAGAAAGAAAGGGGAAAAGGAATAAAAGAAAGGAGTACAGAAGAGAAAGACGATGAAGAAAGGAAAAAAAATGAAAAAATAAGACAATGAAGAAAATTAAAAGAAACAGACAAAAAAGATTCGTTTATATTTCTAGAATGAGGTATTGTAATTATTTACATTATTGAAATTGTTCAGACTGTTGTACCGTACAACGTTTCTGTCGTTGTACGCTACGACCTTCTTCAAATGATTGGAATTGCAGACTGAATCCTTTATTTTGATCACTTGGGTAAATTGTTTTCTTTCCATGAGTCATACCACTTCCGGATATCATAGTTATCTCTATTTAACTCAACTCTCTGTATTGAACTCACTACTCTTTCGGTCAAGTCACTGTATCCGACCTACGCTTTTATTCATTGTATCAGTGGATAAAAGCGTTGGTTGGATCCACTGAGATATCCGGAAGTGGCATGACTCATGGAAAGAGAACAATTTACGCAAGAGATCGAAATAAAGGGATTGAAGAAAAAAAATTCCGATCACCTGAAGAAGGTCGGAGCGTACAACGGCCAAAACGTTGTGAATATAGCAATACAGATGTAAACAACAAGTCGAACAATGTAAATAGACAAAAAGATGCTAAAGAGGGAATTCCAGAAGAAATAAGGAAAAGACCTTTTTTTGGGTTCCCGAAGAATAGACTGGTCAAGCGGTAAGGTGCTTCATGTACAACTGAACTGCTAGATTTCTTATTTTTAAATTGTTTTCTGTTATATATAAAGTGGTTTTGTAATAGAGAGTTTACTTTATAAAATACACCAAAAACTTTTTTGACTATGCTCTACTGAATTAGTGGAGATATTTCATTTACTCGTGTGTCAATTATCTAGACAAATTTGGTAGTTGTCCGAAACGAACCGTATACAAAGTATTTTTAATTTAGTCCTTGTGTTAACAGAGAGAGAAACTTTTAGTTTTAAAACGCGGTGAACAGTAGGAAAGCGTGTGGAATTAAAAAATCAGCCAAAGGTTCTGACACTTTTTGTATCGCCTCTGTCTCTTTGAAAAGTTAGCTCAAATTAATAGTGTTTCGCTTTCATCCTCCTGATCTTAATTTCGACTTCTTATGTGCGTTGTGGTGCATTGGATATCGGCTCGGAACGAGAAATCGGGGAGCCGAGTTCGAATTCCAGCTGAATTCATTGCATTCACTTACACGCAAATACCCTTGGGAAAGGTATTAATCCGTCTATTCCTTCCAGTTATGGGTTAAATAACAGGACAGATTGGGTTCTATAGCCTTGGTCGGCAACCAGTCTACCGCAGAAAGCAATGGCAACCTACTACGGGATAATCTTCTGCCCAGTCAGTCATGTCTCTTTCGAGACATGATCGCCCAAGCGTGTATCACGTATGGCACTTAACTAACTGACTGAAGGAAAAGTGTGACACTAAGATTCGAAGGCGTATTGGCATGGCTAAGGACGTATTTCAAAAGCTAACCAGAGTGTTGAGAGACAGGAAAACAAAGAAAAGAGTACTGGACTGTTATCTGATATCTGTCCTTCTGTATGGCAGCAAATGCTGAAAAATATCTTCAAAGATGAAGAAGGACTCGAAGCACCTGAAATGTAGTTCTACAGAAGGATGCTAAGGATACTATGGACCGAACATGTGAGAAACGACGAGGTTTTGGAAAGGATTAAAACGAAAAGGAAACTTATACTTAACATCAGGAAAAGACAACTGAAATTTCTGGGACATGTAATAAAGCAGGGGAGTTGGAGAATCTGATACTCACAGGACGAACAGAATGAAAAAGAGACAGCGGAAAGCAATGCATGGCATGCTTAATGAACTTGAACAAGTGAATGGCGGAGCAGGGGTTTGGAAAGATTCCAAGAGAAAAAGTGTTATGAGAGACCAGGGGTAGGAGTAAGTAGAGGTCCATTATCGCCTACGTCCTGAAGGGACACGGTAGATAAAAGAAGAGGAACTGCTCCGAGAACAGGACGAGAAAACACTCTAGTATTACTTTTTCATTTGTTGCTTCATCTTGTCTTACACGAGAAAAGACAAATTTAAGTAAAAGTTATTTGTAAAATGCAGGGTTGTAACATACTGGTTAGCTATAAAGATAAACCCGGCAAACCTATCTATTCTTGCAGTTTAAAATGCAGCGTCAGTTGTAATTTTTGTCTCCTTGAAACGCGTTTTTTTTTGTTCACTTTCCTTTTCAACTATGTTTTTCTCATATTCTTTTGCTCTCAGTAACCCACTGTGTCCTTGTGAATTTACTGCCTTGTTTCGAATGGAATAATTTAAAAATATAATTATATTTTACTAGCAGTATAGTCCGGCGTTGCTCGGGTGTAATAAAAGCTTTAAAACTAATCCATGGTCCTGGAGTTCAGACTCTTTGGACGAAAGACTAAAAAGCAATAGTTGTTTCCAGTTAAAGCAAAACCGTAGACTGAAAGAAAAATGAATGGATGTGAGTCAAATTTTGATTTCCTGGTATCGATATCAAATAAGTTTTTTTCGTCGGAAACTGAATTTTGGAGGCTAAATAAGTCCTCTGAGTAAATGGTATCATGGCTGAGACTAAGAACTGCAATTATACCTACTTAGAGCCAAATCCGAAGCAAAAACTAAAATAAAAGGGCTGAAAAGCATACAGACATACAGGCAGATAAACAGACACACACAAACATCTTACCTTATATATATATATATATATATATATATATATATATATATATATATATATTATCGATTTTCTGCACTATTGGAAGAACTGCAACCTTGAAACTACTGAATATCGTTTCTTATGTCTTTGTCTATGAGTGTATGAAATTTGATTAAAATCGGACCACTCCTTCTATAACCCGATTTTTTTGATTATCGATTTTCGATATTCATTGGGGGCACCTCGTTACAAAACCTAGCTAAGAACACTCGCAGACGCTTATAGTACAACTGTGTAAATTTTCAAGAAAATCGGTTCAGCCGTTTCGGAGTCTATAGTAACGGATACACACACACACACACACACACACAAAGTTCCATTTATAAATAAGTTTAGAGTTATCTCTTTTTTTCCATCTTAGTTTTCTTTCGTTTTCCGCTTTCCAATTTTCCTTCTTTTTACACATTTGTTCTATCATCTCCCTTTCGTTACCCAACTTTCTTTTTTTTTTTCTTCCTCTTTCAATCTTTCACGCCTTGCTGTCCCTATTCTCCGTTAACTCTCCCTTTCAAGTCCTCCTTAATCTTTTTCTCTTTCCCTCTGTGCCTCGCCAATTCGGTCGGATTTCAATCCTGGATTAAAAGCAATCGGAGTCTAACCGTACTGATGAGATGTGATACAGCAAAACAGATCTGTCTGCGGATGACTATATATATATCTTTCCTTTCCTTCGGTTCTTGATATATTGTTCTTCCTTTCTATCTTTAACATTTTTCTCCATACTTACCGGAATGTTTTTTGTTTTTTCTTTTAATTTTTGCTCCTCCTCTCTTTCTTATTTTTTTCTTATACTGATCCCATTCTTGCTTCCCTGACACTCTCTTCCTTTTGTTACATACCATCCAATTAGACGCCTTGTCGGGCTGCTTGGCTTCTCTTGCAAAAGAAGTTAATTTAATGAAGGAGAAAAAGTGACCCGAGGCCACGGAATAGTCATCTTCTGAAACGGAGTTTTCTTTTCAGTGAACATACATAATGAACAAATCCAGATAAACTAAAGAAAGATAAACTGTTCTCGGTAGACAGGGAGGTACGCTGGTCGACCAAGAGATAATTTAGTCGTCATTTACAATGTTACATTAGTTGATAGAGAGTAAACCTGGTCGATATAAAGGCCTTTCCAAGTTTTACCGCCTATTTTGATCAAGCTAAGAGTGTTGCTTAATTTCTTAGCTGTACAATAAAAGACAAGAAAAAAAAACTAACTCAACTGGCATGCAATATCGCATTATAATTCTCCTTGTCCCTACCTTAGTTTGCACGACCATTACGCTGTACAAATACCTCATAAATAATAAACTATTCCATTTTGATCGCATGAAAAGACAGAAAAGACATATCAGATTCGTTGCTTGTTCTCAGTGAAAGATAGATAGATAGATAAGATTAGATAAGATAAGATAAGATTAGATAAGATAAGATTAGATTAGATAAGATAAGATTAGATTAGATAAGATAGATAGATAGATAGATAAGATAAGATAAGATAGATAAGATAAGATAAGATAGATAAGATAAGATAAGATAGATAAGATAAGATAAGATAGATAAGATAAGATAGATAAGATAAGATAGATAAGATAAGATAGATAAGATAAGATAGATAAGATAAGATAGATAAGATAAGATAGATAAGATAAGATAGATAAGATAAGATAGATAAGATAAGATAGATAAGATAAGATAGATAAGATAAGATAGATAAGATAAGATAGATAAGATAAGATAGATAAGATAAGATAGATAAGATAAGATAGATAGATGGATAGATCAAAATGTTTAACGCCTCCTGTCAATACATAATAAATAATAATCTATTCCGTTTTGATCGCATGAAAAGACATATCAGATTCGTTGCTTGTTCTCATAGATAGATAGATAGATCAATATGTTTAATGCCCCCTGCCAATACCTAATAAATAATGGACTATTCCATTTTGTTGGCGTGAAAAGAAGGGAAAGCTCTTAATTAATTTTGCCTTTTTATTATTTTTCTAAAACCTGTTTGGCCATCCATTTACTCAAGCTCATTAAGTATACATTGTTTTCCTCTCTTGCCTTGAATCTGACATGGGCGTATCAGATTTTCTGAGCCGTCTTTCTTCATTATGTTAAGTGAGATTAAAGACTAATGAGAAAACTCTTCTAAGACATGTTACTTTCAGGTGTAAGAGATCATGATATTCCGCGGATTGCTTTTCTTTATTGCCTGTATATCGATTTTTATCGAGTGTTTTTTTTTATTTACTATCTTTTCAACGCTATGAAATTAAAAGTTTTCCTTCCCTTAGACTAGTTGTTTACCAAGGCTACAGAGCAAAGTCCACACTTATCCCCCAGATAGAGTGAAGAGAGATTGATTCATGCTTTTCCAAAAAAAACATTAAACACAAAAGACGAGACAGGAATTCGATCTCTGCAGACCAATTCCATTTTACACGACGATATCCGTTGTATCACCCACACATTGCTTAGTATCTTTCAGTAAAAAGTTGTAATGAGTTAGCAATGCCTAAAAAACGTAGAGGTAATTTCCACAACAACCATTAGTGACATTTTTTAAAGAAGTTAAAAAAAAAGGAAAGTTAAATGTTCACAATGTATTTGTGAAAACTACAGATAATTATAAATAACAATTTAACACCACAGGGAGCCAACAGTTACGTCGTTATGGCATGGTGACGCCGAAGAGCAACAATAAAAATATCTACTGTGCAAGTTGCCTGCTGTTCAGATTTTTAATATACAGGTACGTTTGTATTTGACTATATTTCTGGGATGCGATATTGTAATTCTTTACATTATTCGGACTTGGTTGCCATACTTCGGCCGTTGTATCCCCGGAAGTAACATGACTCCTGGAACGAGAACAATCTACCCCAATGATCAAAATAAAGGGTTCAGTTCAAAATTCCAATCACCTTAAAAAGGTCGAAATGTCGTAAATATGGCAGCCAAGATTAGAACAACAGTCCGAATAATGTAAATAGGTTTGTATCTGAGCGTTTGTATATGTCGGTAAATATGCATATTTTTCTTCATTGTATTTCATTCAAAGCCTTTTTTAATCATTATTGTTATGGCGCCCTCCTACGAGGAATGGACTCTTCCTCTTGCTATAGATAAATTACCTGCGTAACTTCCACAGAGCAGTTTAACAAGCAGTTGACTACCTTGAGTATTGTACGAATTCTCTGCCTTCGTGCGGAGAGTAATAACCCAGTCTGGGCTTCGCCGAAGGGTAGAGTCTCGTCTGAGGAAAATTAGACAGGAATTTTTAGCCGGGCTATATGGCTCGGATTACCCACATTAAAAAGGCCTTGTGTCACATTTTGTTTTAAGCGGGAAATCGAATAAATACTGCAGTTACAAGTAGTTAAAGCGTAGTTAGTTAACAGCAGTTAACGACAGCTACTTGTCAGGCAGCGTAATAATACCTTCGGACTTATTTCTATATTACTTATTAACACTTTTTTGAATATCTTGTTTCTTGTTATGCTAATACACTATTTGAATGTACCTTCTTGTTCCGTGTCTTACTTACGGCACAAACTGGTCACTACAATTCACATCTCAAGTAAAGTAATAAAGCGGTTACAGGGATTTAAAGAGAATGAGAAGTTTGAAGTGAGGAGAAAGGACAATAAAAAAAAACGAATCCATAAAGACAGATATAGATTGGCGTTGCATTTAAATTTTTTAGTATTGTAGGTGGGATGAGCAAAGATGCATTTCAAAACCTAAGCAGAGTACTAAGAAATAGAAAACACTTCGCTAGAAACAAGGAACAGCGAACTAAATTCTTATGTGATATGTGTTCTCCTATGTGGCGGTGAAAAATTTTCTCAAAGATAACAGAAGATACTTGAAGCCGCAAAAATATGTTCTAATAAAAAAATACCGTTCTACAGAAGGCTGTTGGGGATACCATAGACTGAACATGTGTGCAACAACAAAGTTTTAGAGAAAATGGGAACAAAATGGAAACTTAACATTAGTTAAGTTGACAGTTGAGATTTTTAGGACATATGAGGAAAGAAAGCTTGGAAAATCTGAGACTCACAGGACAGATTGAGAGCAAGAGGAAAACATAATGAGTTTAAGTAAATGAACGGCGTTTAAGAGAAATAATAGAAAGACCAAATTTATTAAGATTTACAAAGCACGGGAAGATGTGGCGAGTCATTATCACTGACGTTCCGAGTTTGAGTTTTGTTTAACGGAATATCAACCACTGTAGGTTATTTGATGCCAAAAAGATGGGGTTTTAAGGTATTTTAAATGTTCGGTTATAGTGAGAAGGTTGATTTAGTCAGATCTTAATGAAAATGTTTTTTTCTTTTAGAAAACCGAAAATGTCTTCTAGTTTTGCATTCAAAAATGTTTTGCTGAGATTTTTTTTTCATTTAAAAATGTGTTATGGTAATAATTTTTTTAAAAATAAGTTATTGTTGGTAATATTTTTCCTTTAAAAATATATATTCTTCTATAAAAGTCTAGTTTTATGAATATATTTCTACAAAAGTGTATTTTTATACTTTCATAGTGAAAAAGTGTTAAGAGCGAAAAGGGAGAGGGGTAAGGTCCATAATCACCTACGTCCTGAAGGGGCACGGCACATAAAGGAAGGACAGCTGATCCGAGAACAGGAGGAGAAAATACACTCCAGCATTACATTTTTATTCGTTGTTTTATCTTGTCTTACACGAGAAAGAAGAAATGTAAGTAAAATGTATTTATAAAATACAGAGGTGTAACATATTTATACCCGGCAAACACCTATTCTTGTAGCTTTAAATGCAACGTCAATTGCAATGTTCTGTCTCCTTGAAACGTGTTTTATTTTATTTTCTCTTCAATTATGTTTTTTTTTTCTCATATTTTTTTACTCTCAATAAACCCCTTTCAAACTTGTGGATTTATTGCTTCATGGAACAAAAACAATCTATCCTGGTGATTGGACTCCGGGTATGTTATGTTGACTGTAGCATCGAAAAACGAGTAAAATTAATTCGTCAATTCTGGTTTTGGTTGATTTTCCATCTCGTTATACACACTTCTAGAAACCTGCTTCGGAAGTGCTGTTTTGATTGTCATTAGCTCATAGCCTTATATCCTTATCGTGAAAGCTTTTTGATAGGTTGATCGAGCAATAACATTGTGACCTTGCAAATTTAAAAATAAATACATATATTTCTAAAGACGGGGAAATTTGGGTTTCCTAGTTATTATTTGTTTTTATTAATCTCTCTCTCTCTCTCTCTCTCTATATATATATATATATATAAAATGAACATAAGTTGGATGTTTTTATAAACCCATTGGTAATATTATATTTCGCGGTTGTCTTATAGACCGCTCCTCAGACCAAATTCATACAACAATGAATGGGTTAGAATTTTAACCCATTCGATGTTGTATAAATTTGGTCTTAGGATCGCTCTATAAGAGAGCCACGAAATATAATATTACCAATGGGTTTATAAAAGTATCCAACTTATGCTCATTATTATAACACTCTGTTAGTTTTAAATCTTAACATTGAGTTTTAATTGGATTTAATCTCCTGTGGAATTTACCTTACCAAGTACCAAGGATTCTATTTATATATATATATATATATATATATATATATATATACGTATGTATGTATGTATGTATGTATGTATTCTTAGGTAGCAATCTTTCAAACGTCTTTCATTGAATATGGCCGACAAAGAAGATTTCATTAACTTTTTCTAGCATAAATATTTCTGTTTTGTTGGCGATAAGGAATATAAAAATTCTCCATAATTTTCGGTCATTTCTATAACCATTTTCCAGGATCTTTATGTTTATGCAGTTGTTATTTTTAACTCGAGTTTTGACTATAGCGTAGTAATTCATTTTTTGTTTTTGAAAAAAAAGTGTTCAATCAATGCTATAGATGTTGCCGAAAGCACTCGGCACGATAAAAATTATGAACCACTTCTTTTTATATTCCTTATTTCCAACAAGACATAAAATGTTAATATATTGTAAAAACTTTAAAAAAATAAACTATAGCGGGGGTATCTTATCTTATTTATTCTTTTCTAGTAGTTGTAGGATTCCGTTCTAGCGAAGGGTAGTAGTATACCGTAGTAGGTTAACGGAATTTGGCCTTGTGGGAAGATAGCCCACTATAATTCAGAAAATGATTATAAAATCAAGAAAGGCAATTTTGAGTATAAAATAACATTTATATATATATAAATGTTGCAGGATTTTGTTCTAGCGAAGGGTAGTAGTATACCGTAGCAGGTTAACGGAATTTGGCCTTGTGGGAAGATAGCCCACTATAATTCAGAAAATGATTATAAAATCAAGAAAGGCAATTTTCACTATAAAATAACATTTATATATATATATAAATGTTGTAGGATTCCGTTCTAGCGAAGGGTAGTAGAATACCGTAGCAGGTTAACGGAATTTTGCCTTGTGGGAAGATAGCCCACTATAATTCAGAAAATGATTATAAAATCAAGAAAGGCAATTTTGAGTATAAAATAACATTTATATATATATAAATGTTGTAGGATTTTGTTCTAGCGATGGGTAGTAGTATACCGTAGCAGGTTAACGGAATTTGGCCTTGTGGGAAGATAGCCCACTATAATTCAGAAAATGATTATAAAATCAAGAAAGGCAATTTTCACTATAAAATAACATTTATATATATATATATATATATATATATATATATATATATATATATACACATATACACACACACATTTCAATTAATGATTTACAAATAAAGTAATACTTGAAATAAAAGTCCAACGGAGGTTAGAATGTCCATGACAAATATAATGCTGAAAGGATAAAAGGCTTAGGAGTGTAGAAGCGACTGGAAGGTAAGGAATGTTCGTTTAGAAGTTGCCACTTCTAAGGTTAGTAGGTCAGCAAGTTGGTTTGTGTGGAATGTCTTTGAAAAGGTCACTTAGTACTTTTGAGGAATGTTTTTTAAAAGGTGAGTAAGTACTTATGAGACAGGGGAAGAAAAGAGGTCAGCATAGTAGTCGCTCGACTTAAGTCAAGGGAGAAACTGATAACTCTAGCCTAAGATTCCATTCTGTCGGACGAAACTTTTGTGTCTCCGCTTTTTATATCCGCTTTTTGGCTCAAAAGCTAGTTTTGAATTTCATCCTTGTATTTGATCCCGGGCTTCCCATTGGCCGGTAAATAAAATTCGCGAAGGCTCGCGAAATGGTAATTTGATATTTGATTAATTTTTATTTTTCAACCGGAACACCTGCGCGACGAGTTTTATTCATTTGCCTTTTAGTTGGCATAGAGCCAACATCCGGTCTCCCTTTTGTTCGGTCGGTATCACCACAAAACAAATTTTGTCGATCGTATTCAAAGAAAGAATACATACATATATATAGTATGATAAAAACCTACGTCGCGTAATAACTCGTTTAGAAATGGAAAATATTCAAAAGTTCTACAATTTTATTGAACACTTTTTAATACAAATGTGCACTTGTCTAAACTTATTATGACCAGAAAGTAAGTAATTAAACAACCTATATATATATATATATATATGAAAGCCATGTTGATAAGCACCTATTTGAAACAGGGACAAGAAATATGTGCTCTGAATGTATGACTACAGATGGAGACATGCATTTTAAAGGAATTCTGTCTTGTTGAAATTTCGTATAATTACATTGCGGTTATTGTAAGATAATTTCCACTGGTCCATTTATTCGTTTTACTGGGATTCACCGCTTCGACGTGGGAAGCGACTGAAAGAGAATTTAGTTATCGCTTTTGCTGTGAGATGCTTAGCGTCAGCGAGGAACAATTTTATAGTAATGCCATGGTTGATTAACCATCATCGTTGCACATAACTGTACGATACGTGCATGCGCGCGCCCCTGTGGCATGCTCTGAAGAATCGGTTTCTGAGGTGAACTTGTTAGGCTTGTCAACGTGAAAAGAGTGAACGACTCGAGATATGATGCCCTGGGACTTTCAAGGCATAAGTAAGAGAAATAGCCAGTCGGATGCAATAGGTGAAGGAATATGGTTAATGTAAATAAGGAGAAGAAAAGAAAAGTTTGAAAAGGAAGACTTGAAAAGATATAGAAAGACAACGCTCGCCAGATGATAGGGGAATATGATAAAGCTTTTGGAAAAATGATTTGTTAAATTAGAAACTAAAAAGAGAAATCAATATAAAAAAAAACTAGCAGTATAGCCCGGTGTTGCTCGGGTGTAATGAAAGCTTTAAAACTAATCCATGATTCTGGAGCTCAGACTCAGCCTAAAGAATATCTGTGTGAAGTTTGGTGAGAATCGGATAAAAATTGTGGATTTGTATAAAGGACATACAGACAGATAAACAGATACACACAAACATCTTGCCTTTTATATATATATATATATATATATATATATATATATATATATATATATATTATCGATTTTCTGCATTATTGTAAGAACTGCAACCTTGAAACTTCTGAATATCCTTTCTTATGTCTTTGTCTATGAGTGTATCAAATTTGATTAAAATCGGACCACTCCTTCTATAACCCGATTTTTTCGATTATCGATATTTATCGGGGGTACCTCGACACAAAACCTAGCTAAGAACACTCGCAGACGTTCATAGTATAACTGTGTAAATTTTCAAGAAAATCAGTTCAGCCGCTTTGGAGTCTATAGGTAACGGACACACACACACACACACACAAAGTTTCATTTATAAATAAGTTTAGATAAAATTTTTGTTGAGAAGTTAGAGGTGTTAGACGAAAATTCAAAGAGTAAAGTTAAAGAAATATAATGTTGGAAGAAAGAAACGAAACTATATTATCTCTAGTCATCTTGGTAGTAAAAAAGAGGAGAAGTGGACAGAGAAGAAGGATAAGACAATGCAAGCAGTGAGAATAAGAAAAGCAAGAGGAGAAAAAAGAAAATAGATGAGGAAAGAAGAAGCCCAACGGAAAGAAAGCGAGAGAAAAAAGACGACAGAGGAAGTGAAAAGGAAGGGTAAAAAGAAACAGAGATGGTGAAAGACGGTAATAAGAGCGAAAGAAGAGAAAGATAAAAAAAAAAGAGGTGAGATTAGGGTGTGGCATCGAAAGGCCAGAATAAAAAAAACGAAACGAGGAGAGAGAAACAAGTTAACAAAAATGGCGTAAACAAAGATGATTCAAAAAGATAAAAAGGGAGAAAAAGAAAACAGGAACAGATTGGTTAAAACAAAAAAATAACCTAAGAAAATGAAGAAAGAGTGAGTAAAAGGAAAGAGAGAGATAAGGTGGATTCTATGGAGGATAGAAGAGCAAGAAAAAAGAAGTGGTAGAAAATGAGGTGAAGGTTGAGAAAAAGAGAGTAAACAGAGATAAAGTATTTTAAAAAATGAGAGAAAAATAAAGGAAGAGGAAGCAAGAGAGTTAGGTGAAGTTAGAGGAACAGACAAAAAATAGGGGGAATTGTAAAAACAAGAGGAGAAAGTGAATGTCAATTATGTAGACAGTGTAGAAGGCTGAGAAAAGAGGAGAAAAGAACAAAAGCAAGAGTGGAAAAGAGAACAAATAGGGTTTGAAATGGGAAAATAAATAGAATAACAAAGAAGAAGAAAGGGGGAGTGAAAGAAGAAGGATTCAAAGAAATCATAACGTGTCCCAAGAAAAAAAAAACACATAAACTAAAAAATATAAGTCAAAAACCTATGGCTCTTTCCTGTTCCTCATATCGATGTTGATTTGTTTTGCTTTACGACATATTAACTTCCTTAATGCCGACAAGATTTTTACTATAGATTTGTATGAACAAAATATGTATTCTTTGTAAGAAATCAGTTTTTGATCAAGTTTAATTTTTGTAAAGAGGGTTTTTGTCGAGATAATTTGCTGGTAATTTTTTTAAATGTAATGCTAGTAATATTATTTTGCTTAAAAATGAATTGCTGGTATTTTTTTTTTATAAATGTATTGTCAGAATCCTGATGAATAGAGCGAGAAGCAGAATCAGGCCAGAGATAGGACAGGAACAGTGCGGGTTCGTCAAAGACACTGGAACAAGGAACGCCATATTCATGATTAGGATGCTCTCTGAAAGGGCATTACAAATGAAGAAAGACTTGTACCTATGCTTCATTGATTACGCGAAAGCATTCGACAAAATACGACACAAAGAATTGATGGAAATGATAGGAAACCTCGACATTTTCGGCAAAGATATAAGAATAATCAAGAACCTCTACTGGCAGCAAACGGCCTGCATACGGACAGGTAACGACCTCAGTAGATACACAAAGATAGAAAAAGGCGTAAGACAAGGCTGTGTCTTTTCACCGGATTTGTTCAACCTATACAGCGAGAATATTTTGAGGACTCTAGATGACACACCAGGATTTATTATTGGAGGCCACAACCTGAACAACATAAGATGCGCGGACGATACAGTACTGATTGCGGACACGGAAAGGAAACTGCAAGATCTAATACAGAAAGTAGCAGTGGAGAGTGACAAGATGGGACTACAAATAAACGTTAAGAAAACTGAGTGCATGGTCATCAGCAAAAGATACAACCCAAAATGCCAAATACAGGTGAGAGATAACAGAATCAAACAAGTCCAAGAATTTAAGTACCTAGGAAGTGTTCTAACAGGAGATGGAAAGTGCGACACGGAGATCCGAAGGCGAATTGGCATGGCAAAGGACGCGTTCCAGAAGATGAGCAAAATACTAACACACAGGAAGATCTCAATAGAAACGAAGAAAAGAGTGCTAGACTGCTACGTGATGTCAGTTCTTCAGTACGGCTGTGAATGCTGGACAATATCATCGAAAATGAGGACAAAACTGGAAGCGGCCGAAATGTGGTTCTACAGAAGGATGCTACGGATATCGTGGACTGAGCATACAAGCAACGACGAAGTGGTAGAAAGAATGGCAACAAAAAGGAAATTGATGCTGAACATCAGGAAGAGACAACTGAAGTTCCTGGGACATGCAATGAGGAAGGAAAGCCTGGAGAACCTGATACTGACTGGTCAGATAGAACGAAGGAGAGACAGAGGAAGGCAGCGGATAACATATTTGCAGGGCCTGATCAAGTGGATGACGGAACGGGGGTTGCCAGGAGCAACAGGAGCAAACATACTAAGAGCCACAAGGGATAGGGAGACGTGGAGATCCATGATCGCCTACGTCCTGAAGGGACAGGGCACATAGAAGAAGAAGAATGTTAGTAATATAATTTTGCTTACAAATGAATTGCTGGCAATTTTTAAAAAATGTAATGCTAGTAATATTCAGTTAAGTGCCATACGTGAAACACGCTTGGGCGATCGACTGGGCAGAAGACTATCCCGCAGTAGGTTGCCATTGCTTTCTGCGGTAGACTGGTTGCCAGCCAATGCTATAAAATCCAATATGTCTTGTTATTTAACCCATAACTGGAAGGAATAGACGGATTAATACCTTTCCCCACGGGTATTTGCGCGTAAGTGAATGCAACGAATTCAATTGGAATTCGAACTCGGCTCCCCGAGTTGTCGTTCCGAGCCGATATCCACTGCACCACAACATACATCCACAACGCATTATTTTGCTTAAAAAATGTATTGCTGGTAATTTTTTTTTAATTGTAATGCTAGTAATATTATTTTGCTTAAAAATGTATTGCTGGGAATTTTTTTTTAATTGTAATGCTAGCAATATTATTTTGCTTAAAAATGTATTGCTGGTAATTTTTTTTAATTGTAATGCTAGTAATATTATTTTGCTTAAAAATGTATTGCTGGTAATTTTTTTTTAATTGTAATGCTAGTAATATTATTTTGCTTAAAAATGTATTGCTGGTAACTTTTTAAAATGTAATGCTAGTAATATTAGTTTGCTTAAAATGTATACCTGGTAATTTTTTCCTTCACTTCAGAAATATTGCTGGTAAGATTCGTTTATTTTTTCAAAAATGTTTTGCTGGTAATATTTTAGCCTTCCAAAAAATTATATTGCTGGAATTTTTACTTAAAACGTCTGTATGCTTTCATCGTTGGGATGTTAATTTTTTTCCCCATAGATGAGACCCTAACAGGTGCTACCACCTTGGGTCAGGGTGGATCTGGGAACAACAGCAATTAAGAAGTGGTTCCGCGCTCCTCAAAACCTTCCAATCAGATACCTTGCTGCCGGATGTAGTTTATCGTCATACCCAGGACCCTCGATGTTGGGTTAATCTTTTAATCATCAGATGCCATAGAATTAAATTTCATAGCAACTGAACACCGACACTAACATTTCTGATCCACATGCAAATCGAGAATGATGTATGCAAAATGTAAATAAAACCTTTATAATTTTTGCTGAATTAAAAGAAGACCAACATAGTGTAGGGTTAGGATTAGCAAACCGGAAAGAGAAATGCAGTTCTTTGCGTTCACTTTCGCACAAATATCCTTGTTATCAGTATGAATCAATCCTTTCTCCATCAGTTAGGGGTGAAACAATAAGGGTTGATTGGGCTCTCGTCGCTTAATGTGGAAAACCAGCCTGAAAAAGAGAGACTGCTAGACTATCTTGCGCAAAACACATCACTGCTGATATGGCTACAAGATACTTGATGCTCCTAAGGCCATGGTTGGATACTAGAATATTGATGTGGCAGTCAACAAGCTTTTTCACTATAGCCAATCTTACAAAAAAAAGGGTAATATGTAATAATAGGCCCAGTAATAGTGTTATATAGCGACAAATAACAAACACGGGTGTATATAAAAATATATGACTTATATTTTTATTGATGAACGATGGTGATGGACCGTGTGGCCTAGTGGCAGGAGTGAGAGAGCGCGCTTCTAATTAGTGGGCTTCGACGTGGTGACGGGGGGTTCGACGGGAGCTGGCCTCTCTGCTTAGCTCGTCTAGCTTCTTCTTCGATTTCTCGAGACTGACTTTTCTGTGTTTTCGCAGTCTTTATATATCTTCCAAAAGCGGAAATTGTTTCTTCCGGTTTTTGCCTCGATCACGCGACGCCTACACGACGCCTACGTAATTCTCAGTGTCACCTGTCTGTTTGCCTGCGTAGGCATTTCCGCCGCTGTCGGAAATAGGGTCAAAGTGACATCCGCTACTTTTCATCAACCGGGAACGCCCACGCTTCATCGGCCTTCTTCGGCTGGGCCAGATTATTATATTACAATAGCTGGAGAACTATTATCTTCAATAACGGACTTTTTCAGCTAAATGAACCCTGGTCTTCAGAGCAGAGTAGGGGTACAGATAAAATACAAAAAATAAAATTGTATTTTTGAGAATCAATTAACCCCAAGGGACAATAGGACCTGCCGAAAAAGAAACATGTTAAGATAAAGTAAATCAAGAAAGCTTCTATCTATTCGCAAATTTCAGAACTAGAGCGGCGAAGAAAAGATGTTGTCAGACTAAAGTTTTCTTATTATTTTTCTTGAGTCCCGCTATGCAGTATATGTGAATGTGAATAAACTTCCTAAATCTTCGTCGTTATATCATCAGCTTCTGGATCAGTGTGTATGGTGGGCAAATTCATTCTGGAAGAAGTCTCTTCTTAAATTTACATTACACACGCAAGCGACCATCACTTAAATGAATTTAGAACCACCTTCCACGTCCGAAACCTACTGAATGCTACTCAGTTCTCTAGATGACTCTCTCATAATGCTGTTAGAAACGTGCATGTTGGTGTTGCAACTTAAGTAAAACAATGACAAGAGGTTTCGTG
This sequence comes from Ascarosepion bandense, assembly GCA_037127315.1. Lineage (NCBI taxonomy): Eukaryota > Metazoa > Mollusca > Cephalopoda > Sepiida > Sepiidae > Ascarosepion > Ascarosepion bandense. Next base: position 1,653,282 of record JBBBDQ010001127.1, read on the forward strand.
TGTTTGTAATGAGATTTCAAGTAAATGTTTCAAACGGTTTCTGTTGATACTTCTGGGGCTGTATTGCCTCTGAATTGTGTTGTGATAGACTTGCAGTCTGCTACTGGTATAACTGCATCGATCTTGGCTAGTGTCTTAAAAGTTAAATAATATTAAATATACCTTGTTGGTTGAAAATAACAAAAGTCTTTATCGGGGGCCTACAAAAGTAAGTATTATACCGGTATGTTTGTGTGCGCACGTTTTGTTTTTCTTTACTGTATTACTTTTCCATCCCCTTGTATATACCTATACCTTCTTCAATGTGCCCTGTCCTTTCAGGATGTAGGCGATCATGGTTCTCCACGTCTCCCTATCCCTTGTGGCTCTTAGTATGTTTGCTCCTGTTACTCCTGGCAACCCCGTTCCGTCATCCACCTGATCAGGCCCTGCAAATATGTTATCCGCTGCCTTCCTCTGTCTTTTTTACCTTCTATCTGGCCAGTCACTATCAAGTTCTCCAAGCTCTCCTTCCTCATTGCATGTCCCAGGAACTTCAGTTGTCTCTTCCTGATGCTCACTATTAATTTCCTTTTAGTTGCCATTCTTTCCAACACCTCATCGTTGCTTGCATACTCAGTCCACGATATCCGCAGCATCCTTCTGTAGAACCACATCTCCGCCGCTTCAAGTTTTGTCCTCATTTTCGATGATATTGTCCAGCATTCACTGCCATATTGAAGAACTGACATCACATACCAATCTAGTACTCTTTTCTTTGTTTCTAGTGAAATTTTCCTATGTGTTAGTACTTTACTCATCTTCTGAAACGCGTCCTTTGCCATGCCAATTCGCCTTCGGATCTCTGTGTCGCACTTTCCATCTCCTGTTAGAACACTTCCTAGGTATTTAAATTTTGTACTTGCATGATTCAGGTATCACCCACCTGTATTTGGTATTTTGGGTTGCACCTTTTGCTGATGAATATGCATTCAGTTTTCTTAGAGTTTATTTGTAGTCCTTTTTTGTCACTCTCCACCGCTACCTTCTGTAGGAGGTCTTGTAGTTTCCTTTCCGTGTCTGCAATCAGCACTGTATCATCTGCATACTTTATGTTGTTCAAGTTGTGGCATATATCTATACAAATAAACTATAAATTTTGTCTGTCCGTCCGTGTGTCTGAAACTCCTCTAACTCAGGCCATAATTGTTCTACATAGACATATGGAATAAGGATGTTCCTGGGCATGAAAATCGACTCTTCATCTAGTGGTTGAATATCCAGCATCGGGATTTGAGTCTGGATGAGGAGGAAATAATTAAAAATACAAATTTTTGAATAACTGAAAAAAAAAAAATTAAAAGTTTTAATTTATATATTGAGTTTAAAGTAGCACAAACATTTTGTGAATTTAATCTATTTTATTTAAATTCAGTTTAAAATACCTTCAATACTTTGTGAATTGAGGAAATCAATTTTATTTGTTCAAAATACTAAAGAATTAGAATTCAAGTGGGAGGTTTTGTGGCGTAACGTTTTGAAGTTTCGCAGGGCTTGTGATTTTATCAATTTAACTCAACTGAAGTCCCACGGTGTTTTTAGTTTGAAGAACTATTTTAGATCTGAATTAAAGTTTCGGCCAAATCAGTCTTTTAGCTAGAATTAAACTTATAGCTGAATTAGAGTTAAAGTGAGGTTTTCTAATACCATGAAATTCAAAGTTATCATTTCTGTTTTTTAAGCTGAACTAGAGGTCTTTTTGGTCTTGGGCCGGAGTAGCTAGCTTAAAAATCCTCATGGAGTTCGGCTTTTAAGTCAGTATAAAACATATATCACAGCCGTTTGCGTCTAAAATTTTCATGTGAATGCCAGACGGTAATGTTATCGACAGACAATCCTCAGGCAGTATAAAGTAATAGACATAAAAGAATCGTTGAGTATCCAAAAGATACCCATCCACATGTTGCAGTAGATCGAAACTACGCTTCGAAATATAAGGTCCTACAAAAGTGTTCACCCAATTAAGGAGCATATATTATGCGTTGTGCGTTGTGGTGCAGTGGATATCCGCTCGGAACGACAACTCGGGGTGCCGAGTTCGAATTCCAGTTGAATTCGTTGTATTCACTTACGCGCAAATACCGGTGGAAAAGGTATTAATCCGTCTATTCCTTCCAGTTATGGGTTAAATAACAGGACAGATTGGGTTCTATAGCCTTGGCTGGCAACCAGTCTACCGCAGAAAGCAATGGCAACCTACTGCGGGATAGTCTTCTGCCCAGTCAGTCATGTCACTTTCGAGACATGATCGCCCAAGCGTGTATCACGTATGGTATTTAACTAACTATATTATATAAAAAAAGCAACATGAGGAGAGTATTAAAAGACAGGAAAATTTCGATAAAAACAAAGAAAAGCGTACTGGATTGTTATGTGATGTCCATTCTTCAATATGGCAGCGAACGATGGACAATCTCATCAAAAATGAAGGAAAGACTTGAAGCAACCAAAATATTTTTCTACAGAAGGATGATGAGGATACCACTTACGGAACACGAAAGAAACGACGAGGTTTTAAAGATGATGGGCACAAGAAGCAACGAATACTTAACATTAGAAAAAGATAGCTGAAGTTTTGGGGACATGTAATGAGGAAGGAGGGCTTGGAGAACCTGATGCTGTCTTGGTGGATACCGCACAATTCTTGAAATATCACTCCGTGAGAAATAAAGAGTGTCAAATTCTGTCGTTTTGTTCAATCCGTGTACAAAAAAGTCCGGTCAGGAATTCCCAGATGGTTTGAATATACAACTGCACGAAATAATATCTATAGTTACTATCAAGAAGTTCAATCGTACTGATCAAAGTTCCTGAAAAATCTGGGCGTTATGTGTGTATGTCTTGTATCAAATTAGAATATAGAAAACCCAACAAAGGTTTTTTTTTATTTGACAAGTGGAAATGTCTCACGAAAATAGATTTGATACGAAATAGATTAAACGTTTTACCATTCAAGGCTTGTGGTGATACCGAGCAAAAGCGATGGACCGGATGTTAGTGCTTTCACGACCAAAAAGAAAATGACCAAAAGTCGTTCCAAAAGATGTTCCGGTTGAAAACTAAAAATTAATCAAATATTAAATTTCCAGTTCGCGAGCCTACGCGAATTTTATTTATCAGCTAATGGGAAGCCCAAAATCAAATACAAGTGTGAAATCCCAAGTGATCTGCTGTGATCCAAAAAGAAGATATAAAATGCGGATACAGAAAGCATTGACAGGCAGACCGACTCGAGGGGAAAAGGGTAATTAGTAGCTCCCTTGACCGAAAGTCAAGTGGCTTACTACGCTTGCCTCACTTACCTCTTTCCTTCTTCCCTGCCTCAAAACTACTTACTGACCTAAGGATCGACTACATCAAAGACATTCCTTACTCATAGCGCTCCCCACATTCCTAAGCATTAATTCTCTTTCAGCATTTTATTGTCATGAATATTTTAACCTCCGTTGGACCTATACTTCATGTATTACTTCAATTGTAAAACATTAATTGTTATGTGTTATATATAAAATGTTATCTTTCAACTCAATTTGCTTTTCTTGGTTTATAACCTTTCTTTATGACTTATAGTGGGCTATCTACAACAAGGCCAAATTCCATTAACCTGCAACAGTATACACTTACCCTTCATTAGAACAGACTCTCCACTACTAACAGAAAAGAATAGATAAGTATCCCACTATAGGCTTTATCAAAATCTAAAAACGAAAGAGTGAAATATGTGTGTGCGTAAAAACTAAAAATAATATTAACGACTTTTTTTAAGTTTCTTTCTTTATTGTTTTTTTTAAGAAAAACGCCAGCTTAGGAAAAAGTTGTAAGATTCAAATTTAAAAACCCACACAAACACACACAAATTTCGTTTTCCTTTTTAGATCTGATGAAGCCTTAAATGACGAAATTCAGTTTCTACATATATGTGTATGCATTTAGGCCGCAGATTTTCTTTTAGGCATGTCAGATTGCAAACAGTTTTTTTCCGCTTATTTTTGATAAAATCCGTTCGTACTCACGGATAAACTAAACGTGAATAATCTTAAACTATTCTACGACTTACTCTTTTAAATAAAAAACAACGTTTTTGTTCTTACTTTCTTTAAAAAAAGTTATATCGTGCATGAATCCTTGAAGGCACCTGAGATATCTTAGAAATAAAAGACTTCACCCATTTTTGTTCGCATTCACTCGAATCAGATACTATACCGCGTATTTTTCTAGAAAAAATATATCTTTAATGCGGCTGCCTCTTCGGGGCGTTTATGAAAAGGAATCCATAAGAGATATATGGGTCGGCGGTCGGAAGAAGCACCGCTTCAATCAAAGAATTAAATTGTTAAGTTTCGGTTCGAGATAGTAACAAATTCTGCAAGCCAATGAAAAGTTTATTATCAGTGATAAAAAAAAATAACTTCTTAAATAAAAGTTTCTTTGAGGACCAAATATACAATACAGCGACTTCTGAAAGAAAGGAAAACTCCTCTTTGAAATATAAAAAGCAGTCATGTAATAGGAGTCTTCTTATAGGGAAGGACATATACAATGAGAAATATGATGTGCGTTGTGGTGCAGTGGATATCAGCTCGGAACGATAGATCGGAAAGCCGAGTTCAAATTCCAGTTACATTCATTGCATTAACTTACGCACAAATATCCTCAGGAAAGGTATCTTACCTCCAGCTATGGATCAAATAGCAGAGCAAATTAAGTTCTATAGCCTGGTTGGTCACTAGTTTACCGCAGAAAGTGATGGCAAACTACTGCGGGAAAATGTTCTGCCCAGTCATTCATGTCTCTCTGTAGATGTGGTCGCTCATGAGTGTATCACGTATGGCACTTAACTGACTGAATTAGGAAAGACTCGAAGCAACAGAAATATAGTTCGACAGAAGGATGCTGAGGATACCATGGACTGAACGTGTGCACACCGACGAGGTTTTGGAGAAAGTGAAAACGAAAAGTAAATTTATACTTGACACCAAGAAGAGACAGCTGAAATTTCTGGGAAACTATAATGTGAAATGAGGTCTTGGAGAATCTGATACTCACAGGGAAGATAAAGGGAAAGAAACAAGAAAAATCATCGTGACATATTTGATGGGTTTAAACAAATTGATGGCAGAGCAGTGTTTGGGAGATATAACAAGACAAAATTTATTAAAAGTAACAAGAGACTGGAAGATGTAGAGGGCCGTTATCGCCTATGTCCTGAAAGAACACGACACATAAAAGTAGACAGAATTAGAAAGAGACAGCAGGGAGGTTTTAAACGCATAGCTGGAGGCAGAAGTGACGGATTAAAAACTTTTTGAATTCAATTACGCAAAAACAATTTTTTTTAATCGTATCACCCCGAGCAAGGCGGTAACCCCACTGATGTGCAGGGGGCTACGTAATAGTGAAAAGATTGGAAAAGAGAAATCCGGAAACCACATCCTAAACAGGGAACAAGGGATGAGCCTCTTAACCTGCTCAATTTTGAGTAAGGTATTAATCCGTCACATTTTCCTCGAAGTATGGATTAAATAGCAGAGCAGGTTAGGTTCTATGGCCTTGGTTGGCAAACAGTTTACCGCAGAAAGTAATGGCAACCTACTGCGGGAAATGTTTTGGCCCAGTCAGTATATCATGTATGGCTCTTAAGTGAATGAGGGAGGAGGACTTCGAGTGAGGATTTCTGGTTAGTTGTGGCACAGAACCATACACTAAGCAGCATATCGTTATTACTTTAAGAAAAATAAAGTCAAGTTTTGAGCCTGATGTCTGCAACTATAATCACAGAGATATGTTGTTTTCCATATCAAACCTATCAACACTAAAATAAAAAAAGACATGTATTTGTTCTTGGGGAAAAAAATTCGATTCATTAAAATCCCTTTTAAAATATATAAAAAACGTATCGATTGATATACCATGTTTTTATCGAAGTCTGATTACAAACATTTTTCTTCTAACATCACTCTTCTTATTTACAGTATTTAAGTTGTTCGGACTGTTGTACTCCTCTTCGTTGACAAATTCACGATGTTTCGGCCATTGTATGTTCTGAGCTTCTTCCATGTCTGTCTATACACCAAATCGGTTGAATTTCGACCCCGGCAAGTAACAACTTGGATATTCCTTTGATAGGAGTTGACATTATATTTTTTTTTGCTCTGTCTTGATAATCTAGGCGTTGTTCTCTTTACGTTTTGAGTAGATAGAGGTTTACCTTTCTTCTTTTTTTCTTTCCTTGATCGAAAATTTCTCTTTTTTAAGGTGTTAGATTTATTTGGTAAGTTGCCTGTATCACTTATGGCACTTAACTGATAAACAAGGTGTTTCACAATTTTTGAAACAAAATGATTGCGCACAAATAAAGGACCGCAACTGCTATCATTTGCGATCCTTGATTTGAAAATCAGTGGAAATTACAGCTATTGAAAGGTAAAGGATAACACTTTAGGATCTGCAATGATTTAATCTTAAACATGAACCAAACAATGTCAAGAGGAGCGCTTTAATGTATATGTTGGATTCATTTATTTTGAGTTTGTTGAAATTTTCCACAAGTTTTTCGCAGTTAATCTAAACGAGCCACCACCTAAATACGAACTGTTGGTCTTCTTCCATTATTTTACGTCACTTACACTCTGGAGACCCGCTATCAAAGTAGTTGCTGCTGTTGGTACAAGTGTTTGATAAATATTATTCTGGTTTTAATTAAAGAACGCAGACACGTAATTAAGTATTCTGTTTTATCTGACAGTAAATTTGGCAGATAAACAGGACAGTATGTAATTCGGGATAAAATGGATTGATCGTTTTCATTATTACTGGATGATTTCCAGATATTGAGAACAATTGGTTCCTGTTAGGTAACTCACCTTCAAAATTTGAGCAGCTTTCTTTAGCTTATACTATTCAGAGTTAAAGAAATATAAATTTTGATGCCGTCAGAAAATTATTTTTTGGTGGATTCCACGCGAGCGAAACTACAAGTTTTTGTTTGTTTGTATAAAAGGTCGTTCCTTTTGAACAGATTTGCACGCAAAGACTGTATTATTCAAAATTTTGATTCTGTTCCTGTGAAAGTAGTTCGTTCTATATTAGTTGGTTCTTCTTCTTCTATGTGCCCTGTCCCTTCAGGACGTAGGCGATCATGGATCTCCACGTCTCTCTATCCCTTGTGGCTCTTAGTATGTTTGCTCCTGTTGCTCCTGGCAACCCCCGTTCCGTCATCCACCTGATCATACCCTGCAGATATGTTATCCGCTGCCTTCCTCTGTCTCTCCTTCCTTCTATCTGTCCAGTCAGTATCAGGTCCTCCAGGCTCTCCTTCCTCATTGCATGTCCCAGGAACTTCAGTTGTCTCTTCCTGATGCTCAGCATCAATTTCCTTTTTGTTGCCATTCTTTCTAACACTTCGTCGTTGCTTGTATGCTCAGTCCACGATATACGTAGCATCCTTCTGTAGAACCACATTTCGGCCGCTTCCAGTTTTGTCCTCATTTTCGATGATATTGTCCAGCATTCACAGCCGTACTGAAGAACTGACATCACGTAGCAGTCTAGCACTCTTTTCTTCGTTTCTTTTGAGATCTTCCTGTGTGTTAGTATTTTGCTCATCTTCTGGAACGCGTCCTTTGCCATGCCAATTCGCCTTCGGATCTCCGTGTCGCACTTTCCATCTCCTGTTAGAACACTTCCTAGGTACTTAAATTCTTGGACTTGTTTGATTCTGTTATCCCCCACCTGTATTTGGCATTTTGGGTTGTATCTTTTGCTGATGACCATGCACTCAGTTTTCTTAAAGTTTATTTGTACTCCTTTCTTGTCACTCTCCACTGCTACTTTCTGTATGAGATCTTGCAGTTTCCTTTCCGTGTCCGCAATCAGTACTGTATCGTCCGCGTATCTTATGTTGTTCAGGTTGTGGCCTCCAATAATAAATCCTGGTGTGTCATCTAGGGTCCTCAAAATATTCTCGCTGTATAGGTTGAACAAATCCGGTGAAAAGACACATCCTTGTCTTACGCCTTTTTCTATCTTTGTGTATCTACTGAGGTCGTTACCTGTCCGTATGCAGGCCGTTTGCTGCCAGTAGAGATTCTTGATTATTCTTATATCTTTGCCGAAAATGTCGAGGTTGCCTATCATTTCCATCAATTCTTTGTGTCGTATTTTGTCGAATGCTTTCGCCTAATCAATGAAGCATAGGTACAAGTCTTTCTTCATTTGTAATGCCCTTTCAGAGAGCATCCTAATCATGAATATGGCGTTCCTTGTTCCAGTGTCTTTGACGAACCCGCACTGTTCCTGCCCTATCTCTGGCCTGATTCTGCTTCTCGCTCTATTCATCAGGATTCTGACAATCAGTTTTGTGATGTGACTCATTAAGCTGATAGTTCTGTGTAGTTCACACTCGTTTGCACCTGGTTTCTTCGGCAGTGCTATAAATATCGACTTGCATAGGTCGTCTGGTATTTTATTTACCACAAACATTGATCTAACAGTGTGTGTGTCCGTGTGTGAATATAATTTATTTGTTTGAACATTATTTTTAATCGATACTCGTATTTGAGCAGATATTCTGTTTTTAATCAAACAGTATATTTATTTATTTATTTCTACTGGCTTGATTATTTACAAGATATTTTTCTTACGAAAATGTGTCATTCGGCCCGATTCGAAACTGCGATCTCTTACGACAGGGGAAGCAACTAATTGATCTGGTGCGTCGCAGGTTCGAATCCTGCAGAATGACATACATTTCGTAACAAAACTTACTAGTAAATAATCAGGCCGGTAGAAATATGTATGTATAAATATTATGTTTGATTAAAAACGGAATATTTACTCAAATACGAGTCTCGATTAAAAATAATGTTCAAATAATTTAGTTATGCTGGTCGTTAAATCCAATTTGTTAATCTTCAAAACTTTCCTATATATATATATATATATATGTGTGTGTGTGTGTGTGTGTTTTCGCTAAAGGTGCTGTAGTTGAGTTTTATATAATTTTTCACGTGATCTAATCATTTCTTTCCTTTCAGTCGATAAATTCTATAAAAAGTGTCTGAATGTTATATTTATGCAAGCTTTCGGATATATCTTTAGCTATTGTCAAGGATAAATTTTATTTTACTTTTAACTGAATATATAACTTGTTTTAGGTATGTATCTTGACGTAAAATTTTTTTTATACTAATGTCCCTGTTGCTGCAACCATTGATATAATCCTTAACACTTTATATATAAATAATTCAATTACACCTCGAACGCAATATTCTCGTTAAATTTTTGCACGCCTCTACCACCCTTTTACGACTATGATATTTATATTGAAACTAATGGAGTAAGTATGGGAAACTCTCTCAGCCCGTGCTTCTCTATTACGTGTCCCACGTAGAAAACAAGGTTTTTGAAAAAGTTACTGTGCGTTGTGCTGCATTGGATATCGGCTCGGAACGAGAAATTGGGGAGCCGAGTTCGAATTTCAGCCGAATTCATTGCATTCACTTACGCGCAAATACCCTTGGGAAAGGTATTAATCCGTCTATTCCTTCCAGTTATGGGTTAAATAACAGGACAGATTGGGTTCTATAGCCTTGGTCGGCAACCAGTCTAAGGAAGAAAGCAATGGCAACCTACTGCGGGATAATCTTCTGCCCAGTCAGTCATGTCTCTTTCGAGACATGATCGCCCAAGCGTGTATCACGTATGGCACTTAACTGACTAAACTAAAAATATATGTCCGCTATGTAGATGATGTGTTTATTTTAGCTGAGAACAAAAAAGGAACTGATAATCTTAAAACTATGTTCGGAAAAATTCCGCTATCAACTTTACCTATGAATTTAGACAAAAAAATAAAATAAAATAAAATAAAATAAAATAAACACCCATTCTTGGGTGTTTGTGTGGAATCTAGTAATAATACATTCACTACTTCGTTATATAAAAAAATTCGCAAGTAAAAATTCTTGCCACCTTAATTTTACTAATCAATAACTAAAATAAATAAAATCAGTCATTTAAGGGCCATACGTGATAAACTCTTCGGCGATCATGTCTCGAAAGACACAACTGACTGGGCAGATGATTAGGTTGCCATTGCTTTCTGCAGTAGACTGGTTGCCGACCAAGGCTATAGAACCCAATCTGTCCTGTTATTTAACCCATAACTGAAGAGAAGAGACCGATTAATACCTTTCCCAGGGATATTTGCGCGTAAGTGAATGCAAGGAATTCAACTGGAATTCGAACTCGGCTCTCCGATTTCTCGTTCCAAGCCGATATCCACTGCACCACAACGCACACCCTAGATATAAAATAAGGTATTATTAAAAATGTCCTTATGAGAGTGTACGAAACTTCGGAAACCTGCTAAGTTAAAGTGTCAAATTCTTTGCACTAAAACTATCAACGCTCTATCTTCACCCCGATATCGAGCACTTTACGAAAACAAACCTGCTTGCGAAAATACCTTTTATCAGTAAAACTACTGAAAAAAATAACAATCTTGGTGCCAAACATTATCATAACTCGACACTATTTAAGCTCCAGGAGGAAAGAAACAATATCTCCAGACGAGCAATTTCGCAAAAACTTGTCTTTATTCAGTCAATACCTAGCAACATCCAACCAACCAAAACCTTCCGCTATAACCATAAAGCAACTACCAATAATATAATTATTCACTAAAAAACATCCACAGCAAGCATGAACAACTTCTTCTATGTGTCTTGTCCTTTCGGGACGTAGGCGATCATGGCCTTCCACGTCTCCCTGTCCCTGGTGGCTCTTAGCACGCTTTCTCCTGTTACACCATGCAACCCTCATTCCATCATCCACCTGATTAGGTCCTTCAAATGTTATCCGCTGCTTTCCCCTGTTTCTTTTTCCCTCTATCTGGCCTGTTAGTATCCGGTTCACCAAGCCCTACTTCCTCATTGCGTGTCTCAGAAACTTCAGTTGTTTCTTCCTGATGCTCAGTATTAATTTCATTTTCGTTTCCATCACTTCCAAAACCTCATCATTGCTCACATGCTCGATCCATGACATTCGCAGCATCCATCTGTAGAATCACATTTCAGTTGCTTCAAGTTTTTCCTTCATCTTTGATGATATTGTCCAGCATTCACGGCCATATTGAAAAACTGACAACACATATCAATCCAGTACTCTCTTCTTTTTTTCTAGCGAAATTGTCCTGTTTCTTAATACTTTATCCAACTTCTGGAATGCTTCTTTCGCCATGCCAATTCGTCTTCGGATCTCTGTTGGCCCTGACCTGGAATTCCGGCTTCAGTCACTTTCCCATCGCCGTGATGTAGCTTCCCTGTGTCTTTCCTGTAAATACTTTCATGGTAATTTTTCTGATGAATTTTGCTCCATGGTACCTAGTCTTTATTAATTTAAGTGCAGTACTAGATTGGCAGCAAGGTCTCATCGTTTTATAGTTGAATTGACTAGATGTAATCATAAGTTCTTTGTTAACTGTTTCTTTTTCTAATTTCTTGTCCGTGAAACACTGTTCTGGCTTCTTGCTTTCCAGCCATCTTTGATCTTTAAAAATTTAAATGCAATGTCTATCGTTATAGTCTGCCTTCTTCATTCATCTTTTGTTATTGCTGTCGCTTTCTATGATTTTCTTTTAATTTTTTGCACTCAGTACCCCATTGTAGCTGCGTGTTTTTATTGCTTTGATTGAAGCGAAATGATTAAAAAAACAGATTTCGTACAGATGATACAGAAATTGAACATAGAATAGTCAATGTTAGAGACTTTTGTTCAACACAGCAAGATCCAACAAAGCCGAAACATTAACCGAAAAACTTGAGTCTCATCACATCGAGCTATTAATATGGATGCTATGCATGGGGTCCAACTAGTTCAGAAATGTCTAAACTATCTTCTTATCGGATCAATGATTCGTAATGACTTCAAACAAAATAAGTGAGAAGTATTCTTTTTTAAATCTCATTGTCTGTCACGTCATAATGCCAAAGAACTGTACCAAATAACAGAAACTACATCACATGAAAACTTTCAAGAGAAGCAAGAACATGTTGACGCTTCATGCTAGATCGAATAAAATATTAGGGAAGAAGCCCCCATCAATAATCGAAACAGCAATAACAGTGAATTTTATAAACCTATTTTGTTGTAAAATTGTTTTTATAGAAAAAATTATATATTTCAGTGGGTGTTAGGTCGGTCAATGAATGTCAAATATTTTCATATCGGGAAAGGGATATTTCACAATTATCATTACCATCACGTACGTGTAGTTTGGATACAAGTCACTTTATCCGTTAAATCATATAATTTATGGGAATTCTCGTTTTGTTAACCGTCTTAATCTTATTTAGAAAACTTTAGTTTATTTACGTTTTAGTATGTCTATCAGCTACAAGACAATACCTTATTTTATGTGCAAAATGCCTTCGCCTAAGAGGAGCCTCTGTGACCTCGTATAAAATCATGAAGTATTCTTGAAAAACTAGATGAATTTTAAATGCGATTTCAGGAATTTTACATTATATAAATGCTTATGACAAATTAGCCCTCAATTATCAGCGATTATTCTCTGTAAAGTTTCAGTTATCCGCGGTGAAAATATTTTTATGGGCCGTGTCACTTTAGGATGTAGGCGAACATGGTTCTCTACAACGCCTTACCCTTTGTAGTTTTTACCAATGTTTTTACCCTTACTATCAGACCCAACTCCCCAACTTCATTTACAAAAGCTTCTTAAGTGAGTTATTCGCTGTTTCTACCCATCTACTTACTTCAGTCTGTCCTGTGAGTGCCCAGTTTTCCTAATCCAATTTCCTCGTGATATTTCCCAAAATTTTTAACTGCTACTTTCTGGTTCGAAGTACAAGCGTCCTTTTTGTTCCCATGTTCCTTAAAATTCCCTCCTCGCTCACAAGTTCTGTCATTATTATTCTCAGCATCCTTCTGTAGAACTACATCTCTGTTGACTCGTTTCCGATTCGTTTGCTAGAAAACAGCCCAGAAGTCACCAGCATATAAGAAGACTGATCTTACACAGTAGGTCGGCTCTCTTTTCTTTGTTTGTAAAAAAAGGAAAAAAATTCTTAATATTTTGCTTAGCTTTGATCGGGATAGTTCGTTTTTCCTGTGAATTTTCAGATTTCTGTAACAACATAAGGTTATAGCTTTTTTTTTTAATCATTTCACCCCGAGCAAGGCGGAAACGCCACTGATGTGCAGGGGGTTACATAAATGTAAAAAGATTAATTAGAAAAGAGTGAGGAGTACAAACTAGTTAGAAAGGAACAATAGAAAGCTGAGAAAGCAGGTGCGATGACAGATACATAGGTGGAGAGAAAGGGAAGGTTATACAGGGGTGGGGAGAGAGCTAGAGTCCAGTGGTTAGTAGATGAGTATTGACTTTGCATTTAAATTTCTGGAGATTGTAGCCGTCAGGAAAGCAAGAATACGGGAGCGAGTTCCACAGGCGAGAAGTGCGAGAGAAGAAGCTGCAGGAGTAGAATTGTCGTCTGCATTTGGCTAACCTGACTATGAATGGGTGGGACCCAGTTGCCAGTCTGGTAGCACGAGTAAACACCTGTTCTATTTTACAATGTTAACCCGCATGTCGTATTTGATAAAGATTTGTATGTGCAGGTGGAGCAATGGTTAGTAAATTGAAATGCAAAATCGGCGAGCTAAGTTCGAATTATGGTTGAGATACATTCACTTCTGCGTAAATACTGTTACGAAATGCATTAATCCATTATTCCTTTTAGCTATGGGTTAAATAACAGAGCCGACTGGGATTTCATGTCATTCTAGGAGGAGGAAAACTCTTATTTTCCATCCTACTACTTCTTCCCTCACAGATGCAATGCCGCTATATTTTATCAAATTTATCGCCACCGCAATGGTAAATGTTGAGAGAAGCTCTATTTTTTAGTGCCACTAGTTCAGATCTTCATGGTCAAGACGCAAAATGCTACATCAATAAGTTCAAATAATTCTCATTTCCAACATATATCTTTCGTAAGAAAGACGTTACAAACCAAAATATTCTTTACAAGAAGCACTTGTGGATCAAACTCCCGCATGGATGCTTTCTCGAACAAAACAATCTTAAGCGTTTCAAGTCTAGAGTCAATCGTTATCTGTCCACCATATCCTCGTAATCTCTCTTTCTCTTAAATTTATCATACATTTTATTCAGTAACCATATAACTTGAGTAGCTCTCGAGCCTTGTAATATGACATTAAATGCTGGACAATCTCCTCAAAGATGAAGGACAGACTAAGCAACCAAAATGTGGTTCTACAGAAGGCTGCTGAGGATGTGAGAAACGACGACGTTTTGGAGAGGATGGAAACAAAAGGAAAATATTACTTAAAATCAGGAAAAGACAGCTTAATTTTCTGGGACATGTAATGAGAGTTTGAGTCTTGTTTAACGGCATATCAACCTATGTGGGTTATTTAATGCCAAAAAGATGGGGTTTTAAGTTTGTTTTTTTAATGTTCGGTTATAGTGAGAAGGATGATTTAGTCAGATTTTAATGAAAATTTTTGTTTTTATTTTTGTTTATTTTAGAAAACTGAAAATGTCTTCCAGTTTTCTATTCAAAAATGTTTTGTTGAGAATTTTTTCCTTCAAAAATGTGTTATGGCTATAATTGTTATCCTTAAAAAATGTATTGTTGGTAATATTTTTCCTTCAAAAATGTCTATTTTTCTATACAAGTCTATTTTTATGTATATATTTCTATTAAAATGTATTTTTATACTTTCATGGTGTTTTGACCCCAATTTGGGGATTAACTATTTGCACATAGCTTGGACCCTAACAGGTGCTACCAATCCGGGTCAGGGTGGAGCTGGGAACAACAGCAATTAAGAGGTGGTTCCATGCTCCGCACAACCTCACAATTAGAGACATTGCTGCCGGATGAAGTTTAACGTCATGTCCAGGACCAATGTAATGAGGAAAGAGGGCTTGGAGAATCAGATAGAGGAAAAGAGAGACAGAGAAAAGCATCGCGTAACATATTTAATAGGCTTGAGCAAATGGATGACAGAGCGGGATTTAGGTTCAAAGCGTACTAAGAGTCACTAGGGATAGGGAGGTGTGGAAGGTCATGATTGCCTACGTCCTGAAAGGACACGGTACATAGAAGACGAAGATTAGGTATTTGACAAAATAAGAAAGATAAATTAAAAAAAAAGAAAATGTAGTCATGGTAAAACACATTGTATGCAGCTGGCAAAATGGTCATTAAGTTCAAAATGACTATGGATATTTACCCTGCTTCCCCACTGGAGCAAGATGTGAAACAAGGTCTCTTTTTAATGTAGGGACACGACCGCATACGGACGGGCGCAGGGACAAAAATTCCCTGTCCCCTCAACCGTCGGTTGAGCTGGCCCCGGTGACGAGCACCTGATCATCCCGCTGCTGCAATGGGGTGGCGCGGCCGCGGGACACTGTTCCCCGGGACGGGGCATCTTTCAGTGTAATTTTTCTCAGTTGCTTGCGACCCTGCCCTCGCGGACGGAGATACAGATGAGCCGCACTCTGTCTTCGAGGACAGAGACGCAACTGAAAGATGATTTGGGTATCTACCCGACACAAAAATGTGCCAGGTAAGTATCAAAAAGTAAGTTCAAAATGACAATGATCTTACTGGCAGCCAATATGACTGATTTATAATGGATCATAAAAACAACCGATGCATAGACAAGTCCGTTACTATGTACAGTTTCGGGTAGCCATATGGGACTTGCAGCTTCTCTGTCACAGTTACGGTGTAGACGTTGAAACTGTAAGATTTTGTCTTTTTCAAGCTTATATAAGGAAGGAAAAAAAACAGATTATAACTGACTGTTAATGAATTTATATTATTTATATTTATTATATATATTATATATTTATATTTATTATATATATTATAATTATTATATATATTTAGTGGTCACTAACAAAGTAGAGCTTAATATTGTAATCTTGTTATTACAAAAATTTATAAAATTATATCACGACACAAAACTTTTCATCTTTCAGAACAATATTGTTTTTTCAATTATTACCTAACCATTCAAATAATGTATGTTCCTAGTTTGTATTATACCTACACAAAATAAAAAGTGTCAAAACATGGCACTTTTTAATTTTGTCTGGGTATAATACATACAGTATTAATGCATACAGTGTTCTCTTTCGCGACCTAAATTTTCAACTCCATAGTTCAACTTAATTCTCATTTTTGATTGAGCCATATTGACACACCTACAATCATAATGTTTAACTTCCTCCAACCACCACTCTTTAATTGTATAAATAACCCTGAATTAATCCTATATTTTTTAAGTAAATGATTTTCACCATTTATATTTAAAATATTAATTGAAGAATAATAATATTGTTCTGAAACATGAATGCTTATATGAATCATTGTAATAGCAAAATTAGAATATATATTATTATTAATGATAATCAATTCATCCCATGCAAGGCAATAAAGCCACTAAGACACAAGACAGTTACTGAATATGAAAAAATAAGAAAAAAAACATTATTAAGGAGTGAGAACGATAGGACAGTAATCAAGGAGACGGATAATGATTGATATTGCATTTAAATTTCTGGAGATCAAAGTTGACCGGAACCATGGAGGCGGAAGAGATTTTGAAGGAGCCAGAACAATAGAAGACTAATCAGGAAGACAGTAGAAAACGATTGACATTGCATTTAATATTGCGGAGATCAAAGTTGACCGGAAAGCATGGAGGCGGAAGAGAGTTTGAAGGAGCCAAAAAATAGAAGAGTAAGCAGGAAGACAGAAGATAACGATTGAGACTGAATTTAATTTTCTGGAGATAAACTTTGGCAGGAAGACATCGAGGCGGAAGAGAGTTTGAAGGAGCCAGAAAAATAGAAGAGTAAGCAGGAAGACAAAAGATAACGATTGAGACTGCATTTAATTTTCTGGAGATAAACTTTGGCAGGAAGACATCGAGGCGGAAGAGAGTTTGAAGGAGCTAAAGCAATAGATAAGTAATCAGGAAGACAGTAGATAACGACTGACATTGCATTTAAATTTTCTGGAGATCAAATTTTACCGGAAAGCATGCAGGCGGAAGAATCCCACAAGCGAAAATTTAGAAAAAAGAAATTGTTACCATAGAACTTACGGTTACAGCTAGCCAATTCAACTGTGTATTGATAAGAACTTGCGCAAATCTAGTCAGTCAGTTAGTTAAGTGCCATACGTGATACACGCTTGGGCGATCATGTCTCGAAAGAGAAATGACTGACTGGGCAGAAGATTATCCCGCAGTAGGTTGCCATTGCTTTCTGCGGTAGACTGGTTGCTGACCAAGGCTATAGAACCCAATCTGTCCTGCTATTTAACCCATAACTGAAAGGAACAGACGGAGTAATACCTTTCCCAAGAGTATTTGCGCGTAAGTGAATGCAATGAATTCAGCTGGAATTCGAACTTGGCTCCCCGATTTCTCGTTCCGCGCCGATATCCACTGCACCACAACGCAATTCTAGTATTGCGCTTAAGTCTAGGTACCAAAGCAAATAGTTCATCCGAATAATTACCATGAAAGTATTTATAGTAAAAGAACAGGAAATGTACATTCCAGAGAATGGAAAGTAACTGAGACATCAGGTTAGAACTAATAACATTGCAAATTCTTTGGATTTTATCAGTAATCTCTAAGCATACAGCAGGCGCACCGTACCAAATGCAGCAGCAATATTCTAAGCATGGACGAATGGCAAACTTATAAATATGTAATATAGCTTCTGGAGAAAAAGAATTGTATCGCACGACATAGTGAACCAGCTTTCTTAGGAACTGACCGACAGAGAATTCAGTATAATTTTTCCACTACATATCAGCCGAGTCTCTCTAAATTTCATAAAATTACATAATAAATTAACAAAAGTTGAAAAAAAGAAAATTACCAAGATTTTCTAAAATAAAAATATTTTTAAAAAAATCTCTCTATGTATAAGTACTGAAAGATTCATTAAAATCCGACAATTATAGGATACTAGCAGTATAGCCCGGCGTTGCTCGGGTGTAATGAATGCTTTAAAACTAATCCATGGTTCTGGAGCTCAGACTCTTTGGACGTTGCCACGAAAGATTAAAAAGCAATAATTGTTTCCAGTTAAAGCGAAACCGTAGACTGAAAGAAAAATGAATGGATGTAAATCAAATTTTGATTTCCTGGTATCGATATCAAATAAGTTTTTATCGTCATAAACTGAATTTTGAAGGCTAAATAGGTTTTCTGGGTAAATGGTATCATGGCTGTGACTAAGAACTACAAATATACCTACTTAGAGCCAAACCCGAAGCAAAAACTAAAATAATAGGGCTGGAAAAAATACAGACATACAGGCAGATAAACAGACACACGCACAAACATCTTGCCTTATATATATATATATATATATATAATAGATTTTCTGCACTATTGTAAGAACTGCAACCTTGAAACTTCTGAATATCGTTTCTTATGTCTTTGTCTGTGAGTGTATCAAATTTGATTAAAATCGAATCACTCCTTCTTTTACCCGATTTTTTCGATTATCGATATTTATCGGGGGTACCTCGACACAAAACCTAGCTAAGAACACTTGTAGACGTTTATAGTACAACTGTGTAAATTTTCAAGAAAATCGGTTCAGCCGTTTCGGAGTCTATAGGTAATGGACAGACACACAGACACAGACGAAGTTCCATTTATAAATAAGTTTAGATTTGCAAAGACTATCGAAATCTTTGTTTTTCAGCGCAAAAAAGACGCCCAAATTTTCCGTACTAATTTATGGTCCACCGCTGAAGCAAAGAGAAACCAAACAACCAAATTTTCGAAGATTCTGAAAAGGGTTAAAAAACAAAAAAGACTTGCACATTTAAAAAAAAAACTCCTTTGTTCTTTCCTATTAGAAGTAACACATTTATTTTGACGACAAAACTGTTTTTATTAAGTTTGGGATATCGTTTCATCATGTACACTAATTATATCGAAACTTTGAAGGTAGATATACATATACATATATATATATATATATATATTCATCCTCCACATACAAGCCTGCTTCGCTGTATTTCGCTGTATCACAGCGAATCACTGTGGCTAGACATCCACTTGCTTCTGTCCGGGATCAAAACTC